>JAWZXG010000123.1:0-10755 GCA_037178625.1 Skeletonema tropicum
GTGGTATTCTGTTCTGCCAAGTAAGATTGATAGGTTCAGAATTTTGCATACAATTATTCACGTCAGCCAGAGAGAGAGATCCTAATCCTAAGCACCAGCTATTACTATTTTGAAGATACAACGGAACGAGTCTAGTCGTCTAGTTCCTCGTCATCTTCCGCCTCAACCTCGAATCTCTTCAAGATAAACGACGAATTCATCACGCACCCTTTGTATCATATCACGCTCAGCACGGCCACGGCTTGAACGGTACAACAACGACTGAGAATAACACTAGGGAACACGTCGTCTTTTGCTTTTGTCCGCAGATGACACAACAACACCAAACACTAAACACGTAGACTTAGATAACGCACGCAAAAGAGGAGATCTAATTTCAAAAGAAGAGAATCATGGTCACGCTAATCCGGACGCTCAAGAGAGTCATCAGGTCGTCGACGCCGCTTAAGCGTGGGGATGGTGAATCTTCGACGATATCTTCGAAGATAAAGATTTCGGCGGTAGCACAAGCACCAGCGAATGTTATGACTAGCGACGTTCATCATGGTCAACTAAAAATGACAGTGAATACTGCCACTGATGATCACAAGGTGAACAGCAAGAAAGAGAGAGCACCATCTGCTGACACATCAACTTCATCATCACAACCACCAAAGGCCCCTTCCACTTCCACTGCTAATATGTCTGATGCCAGATCTGCATCTGCAGCGGTGAATTCAGATGAGAAAAATATCCAAACACAAGTAGATCGAAAGCGAAAGTCCTCATCAGATGAGGAGCCGGCTCCGAAGAAAGCTGCAAGAAAAAGCCTCAAATGCTCAGCTGATGGATGTACAAATGTAGATATAGCTAAGAATGGAGGAGTATGCATTAGGCATGGAGCAAAGGTGAAACTATGCAGTAGTGAAGGATGTCCAAATAAAGCGTACCGTGTCCGAATGTGCATAAAGCACGGTGCAAAGAAAAGGCGATGCAGCAGTGACGGATGTATAAATCAAGTTGTGCAAGGAGGCGTGTGCATGAGGCATGGAGCAAAGGTGAAACTATGCAGTAGTGAAGGATGTCCAAATAAAGTGTACCATGGAGGAGTGTGCGTGAAGCACGGTGCAAAGAGAAGGCGATGCAACAGCGATGGATGTACAAATCAAGCTGTGCAAGGAGGCTTGTGCATTAGGCATGGAGCAAAGGTGAAGCGATGCAGCAGCCATGGATGTACAAAGCATGTCGTCAAAGGAGGAGTGTGCAACAAGCATGGGGCAAAGGTCAAACAATGCAGTAGTGATGGATGCACTAATTATGCCCAGAATGGAGGAGTGTGCAGAAGGCATGGAGCAACGGTGAAACTATGCAGTAGTGATGGATGTACAAATATAGCTAAGCAAGGAGGAGTGTGCATCAAGCACGGTGCAAAGAAAAAGGAAAAGGTCAAGTGATGCAGCAGCGAAACTGAATGCTACATCAACATCAGGACGAATCGCCAAACATTTTTGTGCAAAAGCTAGAAGGGGTAGGAGGCGGTGCCTACTCTACTAACAGCTTCCCGGGTATAAGGTTTTTGGCGCCAACAAACCTCCTAGCCCCTTTTACCATCGCACATAGTATTATCTAGCAAAAAAAACACCTTCTCCCTACGAACCATGGCGGCCGATCTGCTTCCTACCATGCTCTCCTGTTGACAGCAATGGCCTATATTAATGAATCCAACGCCACGGATCAATAGTAATGGTAGTTGTTAGTCGATTTTTGCTGTTGGCTTCATGAATTCATTGTTTATACCATGCTCTTATCTACTACACACTTGGTCGATATTTTTCGTCGCCCGACGCATCCGCCTCACTTCCAATAGCCACTTTTATGGCAATAAAACAACATTACAAACCGATCCGACTACACATGTCTCTTCTAATGATATATACGCGAGGTATGGTGCCTTGGCTCGGTCGGAGATTCGGTTTAATCGTCCCATATCTATCTTGTGTGTAGGGCCGACGATGCGATGATGGGCAAAAATACCGCTTACATATAGGAAGTGATCCGACGGTGATATTGTCCATTTCATGCAACGCTACGCACACTATTCGTTTTGGTATGTCATGAGCTTTCGTTGGATATGCGGTATGCTGCATGTAATGGGTTGTAAGCGACATAGTAACACCAGAACTGCCATGGTCGGCGGCCGGCGGCTATGTTTTTTGTGATTTTTGATACACACAAAAAATCGAGCTATTGCCTTTCCTGCATTGTAACCGCCGAAATAGTCGAGCTTCGTTATTGGTGAGCTCCACCAACGAAAAGAGCTGCTTCTTGGCTTTTCATAGCTGCACTGAACGTCTTCTAAATGTGAGTAGTTGCTATTTTATAAACTACGTAGGAAGCTAGGTAGAAAAATGGTCTCGCATGCGAGACCATACCCGGAAAGCTGTTTAAGGTACCCTTCGACATTGATAGGCATGTTCATAAGGTCGTCTCCCTGACAAGTCGAACCAAGTATGCCAGGCTCTATTAGGCTACGACCATACTTACGACGTGATGAGCTGGCAATCCTTTCGGCAGAAAAAGACCGTACGTTGTATTAAAGCAGGTCCAGATTATACTCGTGTAGATTTCTAATCTGATTAACTTCGTATTTTTTTATTTGATGAGTCGTCGTGTGATGTGGAACACCAGTCGCGATCACTACTGAAGGTTATTCAGGTGGGACTCGGAACACAACTTATGTATATTATATTTGACTGAAAATCTGGCTGAGGTAGCTCCCAATTGCGTGTCACAACATTGCCTGGGGAGCGATGAAGAAGAAAGCCAGACAAATGTGATTCCCATCTACTTTGCCGTGAAACGCGTTTCTTGGCTCTCTATGCTAGCATTTCTATATATTTTTTTGGCTGTCTGGACGTCCCCCCGGCCGCCTTCACTTCGACGCTTGAGAAGGTGTCAGCCACAAAAGATATGTACAGGCACCTACCTCACGACTCCGAGACCAGCAATGTCAAGTACATTACCAGCGGCAGCTAGTGGCTTTGTTTATTGCACTGTATATAGAAGTTGGATACACGCCGTAGTAATACTGTAATCACGTGTAGTGTGTGTGTGTCGGCAGCGTGACATGCCGATGAGAGGAAGTGATAAAAGGAGCTTGTAGGGGGGCGGATACAAAGAAGAAAGATGGACGACAACGTCTTTGATTCTGTTCTGTACGATGATGAAGATGACATTTTTGCCGCTCACGGTCACGACGTCTCAATGGGTGGGTTGAGGACTATGTCTATGTCAACGATGACTCTACAAATCTTCGTGTTGGCAATGGCAAATGGCCGCCTCCTCTCACATCATGGAATGAACGGTGTGCACACATCATCCACCCTAAGTTAACATTCAACGAGGGAAGTGACTCTAGCTATGAGCAGGCTAAGAAGGAGGTGAAATACTTTGTCGACCGCCTGGGACATGGTGAAGAAGGTGTGAAGAACTTGTTTCAAAAATGTTTTGGGAGTAAGAGCGAGTTGTTTTTGAAGTTCCATGAGCACCTTGGCATGGAATACAATGACTTCTGTTGCTTCTTAGCTACATTCTTCATCGAGTGCAAGTTTAGCAAGACGTATAGTAGACTTTGTTGCGACAAATACGTCGACACGTCCTCATTTGCCACTGAGGAACAATACTTCTGACGATGAAATGATTGCAATCATCGGCAAGATAGAGGGGGCCAAGCTTGGGAGTAGTGCGGAATATCGTAGACAAATACTCAGCAGTTGGGTAGACTGTACCCGGGTGCAGCGAGTCTCAAGTTTATGACTCTAAAGGAGATGAAGGAGTTTCATCAGAGCCATGGTGGCTTACCAAACATCTCCTGGAGCGGAAAGGTTGACTGTGCGTCAGAGATTGGCTGGTGCTTTGCACGAAGCGAAGAATGTGGATGGTGTACATGCCCATGCTCAAGATGAAGATGTTTTTACTGGGGAATACGCAGCAATCACTGAACTTGCAAGAAGCTCTTTTATGAAACCACTGCGGAAAGGGAGTGATGAGGGGCAAGCCAAATAAGCCGCACTGGGTCACCGCGCCGAGAAGCCATTCATGGAGCAAGCTTTCGATATTTGCCAGAGGATTTATGGTCAAAATAGTCTAGAAGCTATCTACTCTCCAGGACTCGTTCGACGTGGCTCTGTCGAAACTGACACTGAAAATGATGAAGAGCAACATCATTTCTTTTTGAGGGACACGACAGATGGAATTACCGTAATGGATTTAGGTGATGATAAAAGGATAGTCGTCCCAATCGAGTGTAAGTGCCGTGCGTCGCCACGAACATATCCTAAGGAACGAAGTCGTATTGAGACTCTTCATAGAGAGAATGCGTCTGGAAGAGGGATGGGCGTTTCAACTGAGGTTGATATGGATACATATACGGTTGATATGGGTACACACACAGCGTACGTGGTAGAGATGATAGTGGAGTATTCAGATACGCATGGAACTTTTCCATAGATGTGTGCCAGACGATGACGAGAGGGTGCAAATCGGTGCATTTTTCTCATTGGCAATGACACATCGCTCATGGCCATGTACATCTTCATATTTCCAGCTAAGTTCATCGTTGACGTGAAAACAATGTGACGGTGGCTCGGTTCTTGATGTACTTCGGTGTCGCTTTCCTCGAGGTAATCAGTGGTGCAAGGTAAAAATGACTTTCCGTATCCAACGTTGGCTCATTGTAGGAATGCCAACAACAAGCGCGCTGCCTTTGATGATTCTATCGACTTGGCGATCGATATGCTGTTGGATTTCGTCAAGGCCCATACGGGCCAGACACTCCTTGACGCTGCAGCTTGTACCACTGGAGTAGAGAGTACGGAAACACCGCTTCCAATGGAGCCATTTACACTTTTGCCGCAGCAGACTGTGGCACCTGTTCATGACCTGGAGAGAAGGCCTCGCAGTCGCAGTACAGCAAAGCAGAGGACACCCCAAGCTCCTGGGTTGTCTGCGCCTGCAGTTGTGTCTGGACAAACACCAAGGACAAGTAAGCAGAAACCAGTGCAAACTCATGTAGATCGATGCAAGCAATGTTTAGGAATCTACTTGGCCAAGGTAGAGTCTATTGGTGTAGTGGTCGACGGGCAGAAGAAGAGGAGGAAAAAGAAGAAGAATCAGACAGATGAACGCACTCGACGTACATGTGAGCACTGCGGCTAGAGGACTGACTACATGTGTCTTGGATGGCGCCGGGTTTGCTGCTTCTCTGCAGCATCTGCGAAGAAGAATAACAAGAAACATCCAAAGAACTTTTCAGTCAAAACACCAATCCTAAATCGGAAGACTGGTGCTTTGCGTCGGGTAAGAAGGAGTTCAGACTTGGTCCACGAGACTTCCGTTTGCCAGTGGACTTTCTATCATGCTTTACATCGTGAAGCATGGGAAACCTACACCGAAAGCAACAAACATCAGATACTTGCGATGGCTAGAGGGAATAGATCGGAAGCAAACACAAAGAAGAAGGGAATGAAGAAGAAGGGCAAGTTGAAGACAATCAAAGAAGGGAAGGACGAAGACATTAGTGTAGGTGAAAGCGAAGAAGAAGATGTCCTGTCGGATAGCGAGTCGGATGAGGAGTCGGATAGCGAGTCGGATGAGGAGTCAGATAGCGATGACGAAAATGATCAACACAATGACCGCAAGAGAAGCCATCGTTACGTGAGCAAATGATACAATAACAATACGATAATGGGAAGTGAAGCAGCATGAGAAGTTCACGACCGGGACAAGAGATACACGAGAATAGATACATATCACATGAACATAAATATTCATTACATAGAGCATAGTATCCAGCCATTACACAGTGACAAACTCGTCCTCCATACCCCCCACTCATTGTAGCGAAGGTGTAGACCTGCAATGGAAGCATTTTCGGGCTGTCGAGCTCCATAGAATGCCCATTTTATATGTATTCAAAATTCTCATTTTTCCTCTAAAAATCCACGAAAATTGTATCTACTAATAACGGTGCCTAGAGACTACCAATGACAAAATTGAGCAACCTAAGCACATGGTATTGATCACAAGAGTGTATAGAAGGCGTCTGTAAACTTTTTTGGGTCATTACAGCAATTATTGACCGAGTGTCCCATTTTGGGACACTCGAGAACTTCTAAAATTTTTTCGCGGTTTAAAATCTCATCATGGATATAGAGTGTATAGCTTTGTAAATTAGCCGTCGCAGTGGATATGCTATGCAAGGCCACTGTATTGGGCGAACGGAGAAACCAGGCTGCAGTATCCGGTTTACACGGTAGTGCTGAATTGATGCTGCAGTGCCGTCACGGGACTCAGTAGTGATGCTCGGGAGAGGGCTTCGCTTGCGATAGGCATCTCCGAGGATACTAACACACCCTCGCCGTGACGCTGGTTTTAAAGCTCGTGGTAAAAATGCAGGGGAATTTGGCATGTGGACACAGTAAGGTCTCACGTGTTGGTGATGCTCTCCAGAATGCAACTTTGTTGGAGTCACCTAGATTTTCTTGCCCTGGTTGATAAATGAATTCAAACATGCGTTGTGCTTCTTGGTCGAGTAGCCAGAAGTAGCGCATTTCCATCCATCGTGATTTCTGTCATTTGATGGTACTATTGACAATGCCGACAGTTGTTGTGTTGTTGATGTGTATTGGTGTAGGTGGTTGCGGATGACCTAATTCTTCAAGTGTGATTCGCATCAGATATTCGAATTTCAAACCTATTATATTCCATCCAATATTGATCATATACCTTCGTCTATACCCCCAATAAAAACTCCCAAAGTTTGGTGGTGTTATATCTTTGCCTTGTGTGGATATCAGCCTCCATAGTAGCACTTTTGGCCATCGTGGGATTGGATTTGAAGGCGAGTCGAGTCAAATATGGCGCCAGATTGTTAGCGACACGATAGGAATTAATAATACATATCGCCAAACACCATCTACTCTCTTAGAAAACAAGAAAGGATTGCTTAGAGCTCCGATGAACAATGGGTGCTCTGTCAGCCTCCTCGTCTTCCGTCCGACGTCTGATCCTAACTACAGAGCGATGCGCGGGAGCCGAGGGGAAGGAAAGACGGGAAAGACCTGCTCGTGCGGGTCAAGTCTCCCGATGACACTGCCTGCTCAATCAATGGCAATGGCGACATGGACTGGCACCCTACTTATCACACACTACTACTATCCAACTCACAATCACCACCGACAAAGATGCCGAATCCAATGAAGTCAAAGGGCCGCCCCACAATAACAAGAAGAAGGCGCGCCGGCGAAATCACCGCTGCGAATGCTTCCCGCAACAACCTCTCCTGCTGCCAACCTCTCCTGCTGCCGATGCAAGTGCAAGGGGATCCACCGATCGTGTTGAAAAGATCCTTAAGTGATATGATATAGAAAAAGTGTTTTGTTGACGACGGCAGCGTTGCAACTTACCTCATTCGGTTTGGTACGTCTTTTCGATGACCGCAAAGAAAAATTGAACGATGAGCACCTGGAAAAGATGATAGATGCTGACAATGGAGATCAAAACAAAAATGATCGCAAGAGAACGGCTCTCCGAAATTATATCGTCGATTGTTTACGCGCTCAAACCATTGCGTGATAGGCAACACCATATCAGTTTCTTCAGGATGGATGGGGTGAAGCTCTTGATTATGATACAGTTGTGGAGTACATATGACTACTAAGTTTAATGTTGCTGTGGTTGAACGTTCATGCGCCGAGAAGTACATGAAGGCACTGAAAATAACAGATGAAATCGCCCCCGACACGGTAGTCGAAGGTGGTAGAGTCTTCCAATCGGTAGAGCAATATTATGGAATACGCAGTGCATTGCTTGGGTCCACAAGGTAGCAGTAGCAAGAGTGGAGATGCCTTTTGCGCAAGATCTTGGGACCTACATTAATAACACGCCACGTTGCTGCAGCAAAGCAACAACTCGGTCTCAAGCTCATGAAGGGCAAAGACGTGATGAAACCCGAAGCATACGAGATAATTGCAGAGCATTTGAAAGTGGAGAGAAAGATATTTTCAATCATTTCATGCTTCTTTTGGACTGGAACTTGATGAAGAGCAGTGAGAACTGTTTGAATGTGAAAATGATGCGCATTGGCTTCGAGGAAGTTTACTTGAATTGTTTGTATTCGATCGAGAAGGAGAAGGGTAAGCAGTGTGAGGCATGCCCGGTCCGTAGCACTGCTTTGCCAATCAAGAAAAGCCTCACATCTGTCTCGTGCTGTTCGCAGGCTACTTAGATCTTTGCGTGTTTTCTGGCAACAGCAACAACCAGTATACTAGGTACAGAAGTCGAATGCATGATCTCTTTGAGAGGAAATCAAGGATGATTTTTACGACATTGGGATCAACTGGCAAGAACTTGGTACTCATTCTACTTGAAAGGCGTCGGAAGTATGGTCGCCAATGCCAGCACTGTGGGCCCATCGATTGTTGCCTTGTGCTTGTGTGTCTACGAGCGGGCTGGAAGCTTGGAGTGATTTGAATGCGGTAAGAAGAGCTGCCTGTCTCGATATCGAGACGAAATATTATGGATATCGCCGCCATGTTTCAACTGTTTGGACTTGGACCAAGATGGCAAGCTGGCGGCAATGGCAATGGCCAAATCTGACCGCTGCCGCTGGCTGAAAGAGCGCATTCCAAAGTTTTGGAGATAAAAAAACAACAGCAATAAGCAGAGGATAATCTTGTGTAGGTCTAATGTACATTTTTACATCACAACAATCTCATTCGTTTCATTGCGTAACTTTGCGTGGTCTGGAGTGGGCAGGAGGCCACGAGGACCCTTGGAGGCAAATTATACCCCGTTGACAGGGCCACATCGTCTTGATCTTGATTTGACTACTTGGGGAGTACAGCAGTGCAAGACGAATGGCATTCCAATGAGCATGCTGTAAAAGTAAAAGGTTTTCGTATGCGGAAGGCTGATAATTACTCACGCAGTCAGAAGAAGATTGTTGTGGTCGTGTTTATTGAGTCGGTCAGGCAATCCCACCCTTCTTCACATGTTAATTGTCAAGGATTCTCTAAAAAGAGAGGCCCCGGAGTTGGTTCAGAGTTTCCACAGCATCAGGAGTCAGCGATGACGGTAGCTCCGGCACAGCCAGCTTGAAGTTGAAGACTGCCGATGCTGCTGGCACGAGCGCTGGATCTTCGAGTGGGGACCTCAATCTTGCAACTGGAAGCGCATCCACAGCAAACTCCGGTGACACATCAATTGCTACTGGATTTTCCACGTCTGTATCTGGCGGTGAATTGCTCTCGCGGTCAGTTCCAGTGACACACTTGGCGGCTCCATCACGTTGGAAGCGGGTGCTTCTGGTTCTGCAAATGCTGGGGATGCTACCTTTGTGGCCGGTGACTCTCAATCATCAGATGGTAGTAGCATGGCCATATGGTGGAAGCAGGCAGCGGGCCCAATCAGGGCGGAGCAGTGATAATCTTGGCTGGCTAGGGCTCGTCAACTGGAGATGGAATCATGTCCATCATACTCAACGCAGATGTTCTTGATGTGTTCTACGAGCTGTCTAAGCTGTGCAAATATGGTCCGTATGAGGAAGCGTGGCTGTCTAGTTTTAGAGAGTGAGTAAAACTAATCAAAATTACATTCACTACATTTGGTAGTAGTAATACTCTAGAGACGTCTTCCTCTTCTTCTTGTGGTGGCTCTTCTTCTTCCCATCTCAATCGCTGTCATCATCTTTATCATCAAGGTGCCACCATTCATTAGCTGAGATGCGATCGGTTGAGATGAGCCGATTCAGGAGCTCTATTCGCGGCCTCACATGCAGCACTAATCTTGATTGGATTGTTGTCGGGAGCCACTAGTAGGGGGGAGCGAGCCCGGTTTGATGAATTTTCAAATAAGTTCTACACCAAATGTTATTGCATACATGAATTCATATACATCCAATATAGATATATCCAAAGTTTGGTGGTGTTATCTCTTTGTCTTGTGTGGATATCAGCCTCCGTATAGGTGCACTTTTGGCCATCGTGGGATTGAATTTGGAGGCGAGTCGAGTCAAATATGGCGCCATCCTGTTAGCGAAACAGTCGGAATTAGTACATATCGCCAAACACCATCTACTCTTTTAGGCCAACATGCCGACCATGGCGGATTTGACAGTACAGACCTCCTACACAGCATTATACGTAACTCCATCAATAATAGAGACACCCATATCATCGTATATGGTATGGTTGGCCATTTTGTGCTTTTATCAGCAGCTCCAAACTGTTTGTCTTCCGATCACATATCAAAAACAGACATTTTGAGCCGCTCGACTTCCGCCCAGATGATGAATAATCGATATCACGACCTGTTTCAAACATTTAGGCACCAAACCAGCGGTCCCCTTCCTTTGTATAACCTTCGAGATGAATTTGGGCGACTCTTTCGGTGGGTTTGGACGAAGACAGCCGAGTTTTATTGTGTCACCGGTGCCGATCGTCTCGACCATCGACAACTCAATTTTGGTATCATATTCTACAATATCTAAATTACCTCAGCATTTACAAACCCCAATACACCGCGATATTGTTTCAAGTATATTGTAGCAACGTTTGCGCATCGTGGTATTGCTGTGGTATTCTGGTTCTATCTAATATATACTCATGTGTGGTGAAATTTGAGCCATCAAAATTATTGATTTTTTGCGTTTTGGGCATATAGCGACCACTTTACGACTTATTCAACCCCAACTGCTGCGCAACATCAATGATAGTA
>JAWZXG010000124.1:0-10635 GCA_037178625.1 Skeletonema tropicum
TCTCATTGAAAAGAGAGCAGATTTCACTGCCAAGAATGAAAATGGAGATTTCGCCGCTCCATCTCGCTTGCGGTCTTGGAGAAGTTGATATGGCCAAGCTTCTCATTGAAAAGGGAGCAGATGTCAATGCCAAGAATAATGTCGGGGCTGGATACGCCGATCCATTTTGCTTGCAATCAGGGACATGTTGATGTGGCCGAAAGCTTCTCATTGAAAAGGGAGCAGATGTCAATGCCAAGGATAATGATGGAGATACTCCGCTCCGTTGGGCCATGGCGGGAGGCAAGAAGAAATGGTCATTTTTATGGTTAAAGAGGAGATGAAAGTGAAAGTGTTAGAGATAGAGACCACCTTCACCTTAGAAGATCTTGATTGAAAGCACAGACGGGACTGATAGGGCCGTGGAAGAAGGGCAAAGCAATCGCGAAAGAAGGAGCAATAGAAATCATAAGGTAAGGGTTAGGTTGGAAGTCTTGGAGGGTATTATCTTTTGATAAGAGAATCTTTGTTCCAAGCTTTGTTAGAAATAACAAGATATTATGTATAGCTTCTTCATTCATCTGAACTTTGAAGTCTTTGTTGATAGATCATGCAATTATGTTACATAGAGAGGATAAATCAAAGAAAAAATAGTCTAGTCAGATTCAACTTGCCGTCGGAAATGGTTTATTGCCCCTCTTCACTGCACAGTAGCGTTGATATAAGAAAAATATTTCAAAATTGTTGTCAAAGAGTAATGTTTCGTACGACGTAATCGGGCGATTGAGCGGTTACCAAGGCATTAATGCCTCCCTATGGATATTTAGGCTCGATTGTTGCGTCGTGGTTTCATCGTAAATGTTGGCAACGATGATTACCGAAGGCAATAGTCTACGACATCAGTTGCATCGAACAATTTCCGTTGCGTCGTGGGCAAGGCTATTTTCATGCGACAGCTGGCGTTTAAACGCCAGTAGACTCACCGTCGCACTTTTTAAATATTTGACGAACGCTAATAAAACTCGCTTAAAGCAAGTAAACAAGCTTGACTTTAGACCTCTGGAAATCATCCATCGGAACCCCTACGGAGAAAAGTAGCGGTAGGAATCTATTCTCCATCCAAAACGGTAGGGCAATATACCATATCAACCATGAGGGGAGGGCGTAATTCGGGCGGTAGAGGCTCTCGAAGTAAGAGGTCTCGCAATGATCAGGAATTGACTGATGGTGAGGCACGTCTTCGTGCTAGGTCGGCTGCAGCGGAGGAAAGAAGTAGTGTACCCCCTCCAAATGAATCTGAACAAGTTGCTGCTCCCAATGATGGCTTGGAGTGCGCCTGCTGTAACAAGGCAATCGCAAATACCGATGATCATGTCTTCATTACGCCATGCGAGCATTATTATGATGTTGTCGTCCAATGAAGATGAAGAGGCAGTTTGCCCGGAGGAGTCAATCTTCCAGCGGAGTCTCCGTCTTCAATCATGGGATGAGAGGCTGGAAGAATACTTTATCACGTACTACATGACAATTATAATGCTGTTGAAAGATCTGAGAAAGGACTTGCGAAGGTAAAGACTGCGATGAAAGATCTGAAGGCAGCAGTGGAATTGGATACGAAACTTGCAACTACAACAAGCGCACAAGATCTAAAGCCAAGAGAGTGCAAAAAAGTTTTGCTTCTGGTAGAGATAGATCGCATGACCAAGCGAGATAAATTGAGGACGAAAAAGAAAGTGAAGATTCCAGTGCACAAGATGGACTTGAACACAAAGAAAGATACTATTATTGAGTTCCTCATTAAATGGCGTCAAAAGAGTTCAAAGCTTATCCAAGCTAGCACAAGAGCTGAAGGATGGACTTTTGACGAGGCAGAGTGAATCTATTTGTGTGACACATGCATCCAAAAAGAAGCTTATGGAGTCGGAGTTCTTCTCTCTAGGCAAGCATCTACGCGAAAAGGGAGACACATACTCATGATAGCAATCTATATAATAGTTAATTAGTTCCTAGGACGTAAAGGCCGAGTCTGAGTTGCAGCAGCTGAACCAAGCTTGGTAAGAACTTTCGGTACTCTCACCCTCTAGACTTCTTCTCCGCCGCATATTACTCGTCAGTCTCTTTAACGCTGCTTTTGTACTGGGTCGAACTGGCTCCTGATGCTGCTCAAAGAGACTACGAAGACTTTCAACGGCACCTGCATGGAACATCATACGGTGTAAATCATCCCACTCACTCTTTAATCCAATAATCCCAACTTTAATGTCGGGCGAAGGCGCATCATTAGCATTCATAGTATTATTCTTGTTTTGTCCACAAAGTCTACCGATTCGTTGGTACGCCAACAGTGTTTAGACTGATAAACAACTTGTGAATTCTTTGCATCCGCACCAGCCTCAGCAACAGCTGAACGCCGATTCTTCTAACTTCCAGGCTGTCTTGTCCATCAATTGGCGAACAATAGCAGGCTTAGTATCCACTTTGCGCCGTTTGTTCTTGTTAGATGATAGGGCCTTGGCAGACGCCGAAGCATCACTATGGTTACATCTTCTTGTAAACGACTCATTCTCTCCTTGGCCGCATTCTCCCTCCTAACGGTATGACGGTCGTCACGAGCCCTCTTCAATTTAGCAGACTCATCTTCCTGTGCCTGCGTCTTTTCCTTGGGCGCTCGCTTCTTCTTCTTCTTTGGAGGAGGGACAACTTCCGTCGATATCTGTTGCTGCGCCTTCTCCGTACTAGTTCGCTTTCTCTTTCCTCTGCTCCTCCCATGTCAATCTCTGCAAGAGCCCTCACTGCAGCTTGTTCCTCGCGCTGCTAAGATTCCAAAATACGGTTAATTGTGGACAATTGCTGCCGGTCTGTGAGCAGGCGCCATTGTCGGACTGCTCTCGCCTTCCTGTAGGAGTTCTCCTCAAAGAAAGCACCTCGGTAGGGATATCATGCGTCCCTTTCCTTCATGGCGAGGGAATACCTCATTGATTGAATCGTTAGAACTAAAGTCACAACGTGCATTCGTATCAGCCAGACTTTCGTTGCCCGTGATGCGGCTGACTCGCGATGCACTCGCATCATTCGCAGCTTGTTGCTTCGCCGACGGCTTCAACACTCGACCAGTTCGGGACGTCTTCTTTGGAGCCTCAGTGCTCGATGAGTTGACCACCTCCAACTCTGCAATAGGGGTGGTTTCCCTACCGTTTTGGATGGAGAGTTCGTTACAATCCTTGGATTGATCGGTCGGTTGAGTTTTGGCTGACATCGGAGGTCGGAATGATTGAGATGTTTACTAGCGTTATGCGAATTTATCTAGTGCTCGGCAAATCTTTAAAAAGTGCGACGGTGAGTCTACTGGCGTTTAAAACGCCAGCTCCCCCCCCCCGAATTTTCTCCTAGGATACGTCAAACTAAAGGGTGTTTTTTCGAAGGATATCTGAGAACTGGCTTCTCCGCACAATGAATTAAAAGTTCCGCTTGGTACAGTGTCGATTTTGTACTACTAGGCAGTCCTAGAATGTCATCATGTTGGATATGTTTTTACTTGAGTTTTTTGAATGCTGGTGGAGAAAGCTCTCATCCACCTACAATACAGGTCTCGGTTCTCGGTTATCTCTACCCAGCGATTAATTAATCTCGACTAAATTAGAAAAATATTGAGACACCTACCTGACTTCGAAAAGTTCCGTCACCCCTGGAGGGGCTGACATTAGAAGAATCTCAGACCCCATGTTGACGAGGTCACGAGGGGTCCGGAGCCCCAAGGATAAAAAATTACAAGAACAGAAAATTTCTAAAAGAGCCCATAAAGAGCCAAATTGTCTCATCAACAGAAAACGCTCAGTTATCAGAAATGCTCTCATTTATCAGAAAATGCTTCTCATTTACCAGAAAATTGATATGGTAGTCCCCGTTAGTGTCGCCAGTGACTGGAAAAGTTGGCAATAAAAGAAGGGTGAAAACGAGGTCACGAGGGTCCAGGGGTGCAACTTGACTTTTTCGGAAGAGGGGTAAATCGAGGTCACGAGGGTCTTGATCAGGGCTGTATACCACTCCGTACCCACCGAAAAAATACCTAGGTATCAGGTATTTTTGGGTATTGGGTGTAACTATTGCGCACGTACGTGCTCGATTTCTGTATGGGTACTTACCTGATACGTACGTACCTAAGGGTAACTACCTTCTGGGTACTCCTAATCAGGTACAAAAGAGCTCGAAATACCCGTAAAATAGCGAAATTTAACACTGAAGTGGCCGAAATTCTTCAGAAAAGTACCCATTCAAGGACCTAAACCGCACCTAACTGGGTCACCTAGGTAATGGGTACGTAACCAGGTTATACGTACCCAGTCGAAAATACGAATGGGTATTACCCAATACGTAGGTACCTACGTTTTTTTCGGAGTAGGTGTACAGCCCTGGTCTTGATAGGAGGAAAAATCCTCCAAGGTGGGGTAGAAAATTTTTTTTATGTCAGCCCCTCCCACCCCTCGCAAAAATCACACACAATGGCACAAACTTCAAAAAAATCCTCAACCATAGACACTATACAGCGGAGAACATCTCCTACCACTACACCAGTACACGGCAAACCCTCCGCGTTTTTTTACAGTAGCTTCATCATATACCACCCGACCCCTGCGCAGAAAACGCAGAGCATTGGCTACGATTCATTCGTTCAATAAAAAGTTTCGTGCGCGAAGTTTCCTAATGAAACATTGCCGTTTATGTCGGAGGGAGAGTCATGCCGGTGCATAACCCATGGAGACATAAAGCATGAGCCTTACAGCCCACCAATCGAGTGTATATATCCATAGGGAGGCGTGGGTGTCTTGGTGTACCGATGTTCGGCCGGTAATGACATCCTCAACGTCGTAACTCGGTGTCCGTCGATGGAGATCAATGGTTCATTTTTATCTTTGAACCTACTGCAATAAGGAGTGACAAAATCACCAATGAAGGCAACCAACACTCTCCACCGACTCTAATATGGTGATAGACAGTTAATTGACTCTTGGAGTGGAATGGAAGCTCATTATGACATCACTTTGGATGATACAAAAAATGTACATGTTTTTCGTCTCTGTCAAACGCAACAATTAACCGAAAGTTCATGGAGACGGGAGGCATATCGATCAAACAAACAACAGCTTATAATTATTATGATAGTATACATCCTTGGGAGCGATAATAACAATGAGCTCTGAGGAAATACTTGTTTGTTCAGTAAAACTCATTGCATATTATTTTGCATACATCAAAACCAACATACATAACACTGTCTCCCATGTGTTATAATCACTATGAAGCATCATCCACTTGTCGAAGTATTTGAATATGCGCATACGATCAATTGGTATAAATTACCACTCATTTGATGTTATCGGTCCTTCACGATGTTGATTTCAGCATTGCGTTTAAGGAGCAAATAATAGATTCTGTCTAACTTGTGAAATGATGTCTGAAACCTTCAACAATGATTCGCGGTTGATTTTCAAAGGTCCACAACACTAAAGCAGTATGCATGTATTGTCATTTTTCAAGTATTGACTTTCATCGATGAGTATGGAGGACGTTTGTTGGGATTTAAATCTTCAGCAGTTGCTGCAACGTTGGGTTTGGAGCGTCGGGTTCGCATCTGCAATTTCTTCATCGGCGGCCGCAGCCTCCGCCCTCTCGGCCGTGCGGCAACTGTATTCGTATCACAACCGGCGTCTAGAATACGTCGCTGCAAAGTTGTTTCCTGCATTCAATAATGATGAGGCGTAATATTGTTTGATAGAGAGTCGGTCGACATGATGTTTGCGATATGGTAGAGAGTGAGTGAGAGAATTACCATAGCTTTTGTGCTGCTTTTGTGTCAACTTTTTCGCTGGCAAAATCCGGAAGCTTGGAACCACTAATCCATGATTGTCAAGAACTTCGGACTTTTCTTCGGCAACAAAGCTAAAAATAATGGCCACTGTGGGGCCGAAAAAAGTGGCCTTAACTACATATTTATCATCCACCGCACTGCAACATGAATCTGATATCTTTCGCCGTCGCATTAGTATTCGCTTGCGTCGCTAACGCTGCTCTTCCTCCAGGATACGAGGATGAGGTAAGAAGAAGTCTTGCATGAGACTCATGCTTGTTCGTATATCTTTGAATGTGTGTATCTTTTCGTTGCTCATTTTTCATCACACTTATCTCAACGTATCAACATCGGCTGCATCTTTCAGCACTATTGCCCACCTGGAAACTGCGAAATATAATACAAAACCCATATGGCATAGTCGGGGCGGTTTCAACCTTTAACAAATGCTACGACCCCGCAACTAATGTAATTGAGCCAAGGTGTTTGGACTGGAACTGAAACTGATGTAACTGTCCCAGGGGGATGGATCCAGCCACAAATATGCACAGCAGCGCAATACTCTCAATGCGAGGTCGATACGCAGTGCAATCTTTTAATATCTCCTGGATGCAGTTGCTATGTTAGTTCATCTATCCATCCGTATCAGGCATGTGAAAGCAAAGACTGCGACTTGAGTGGTTGTACTGGAAATGAATGTGGAGGATATGTCGGAGTGTGGGCCAGCCTGGATTCAATAGGAACAGGAAACACGTGTATGATTGAGGAAACAAATGATATTGGCAACACTACTGCCCCCGTTCCAACACCCAGCTCCAAGTAGTGCAGCATTGGTGTCTGTATCTGTAACAATCTTGATTTACATCATTACCATCATCTCAGCAATCAACTGCATCGCTTGATCTTGGATTGACTAACAATCTAATGATTTCTACTGTTGAGAATGAAGAGATCGATACTCTTGACAGCACCACAATCAACAATCAACTACATACAACATCTCTTTGTTGCATCAGAATTGAGAGTAGAGGGGATCAATACACTGCTACTAGACTTAATTTCTATACAATAAGTTTTCATGCATAATCAGACTTCAGCTACAATCCTATGATACGTCAGTTCTACTTGTCAGCCTCTTCAATTTCATTTGCTCGGTAGACATGCACGAGAGGATCGCAAAAAAACTCTCGTTGATCAAGATTAGCACGCTTCCTGAGTGACATCTCTTTGAAGAGCTGGCGTTTTGTTTTTCTTGTCTTGTTCGAATGCGTGAGCCGTCAAGATTGCTTCTTTAGGCACGATATACTCATGAAGTATCGGATCATAAAGTGCTTCACGATGATGCAAAGATCCACGTTTTGTATGCTTCAAGAGAACCTCAGGAGATTCAAGATTGTGCCTACGCTCAGCCATCTCTTTGAACAGCTCTCGCTTCTTCTTGATGTCTTGTTCAAAAGCTGTCAGAGTGGCTAAAGCCTCAGGAGGCATAACATACTCCTGAAGGATGGGATCGTAGGCTCCTTCAAGATGGCTCGCAACGAGAGAGTCCTTTTTGTGGCGCTTCAAAAGAAGTCCCTCTTGTAATGCAACTTTGGTTGCCAAATCAGGGTGTTTGCCTTGATGATATTGCTCTACTCCTGTCAAGAGAGGGTCGCCAGAGAAAGAACGGTCACCAAAGCTTGTGAGATCACTAACCATATGTGGATCCTTCTCAGTCTCTTCAAGTCTACAAGCCTCTTCGAACAAGGGATCAGCAAGTCCTTTCAGTTGCTTTGTGGGTTGCCAATCATGTTCATCATGGTGGTACTTCTGGACTTCACTCATGAGCGGATCGCCAGAGAAAGTACGTTCACTGCAGCCTTTAGGAGCATCCATTTCCTTTAGATCCTTGAGAGTCTCTTCAAGGCCACAAACTACCTCTTCCAGCAGGGGATCGGCCAGTCCTATCAAATGCTTCTTGATTGCCATATTATCGTTTATGTTTGTTATGATGTGCTTATTTGTTGCTTTTGTTGATGTTGCTGTTGTTGTTATTACTGTTGTCACTGCGTTTAATGACATTATTTGGTAGAGATTTGAGGATGACATCAAATCAAACGAGCTCGGTTTCTATTCTCTCTGGTACCTTGGGTTCTTGATGTCAAGTCTTCCAGATGAGAACCCTAAAAATATTCCCGTGGAGAGGATGTTCTTCTCCCAGACTTCTCCCACCTTCAGCACATCTTCCCTGCGGGTTTCTTTCGTAAATCTTTTTTTGTTGGATCATTCAATACTTACATGAGCATAGAACAATGTAGTAGTTGGACAGAGGACAAAGCTAAAACTAGATCGATAATAAAAAACTAATTGAAACGTAACTGTGTGTGCTCTACTTTTATAAGATATATTTACAAACCGTAATTTGCGCGATGTTTGAGGACCATATTAAGGGTCGTCATAGCCTGCAATTAATTTTGATTTTCGACAAATAATTTATTTCTCGGCAAGGGCGGCAACACCGGGAAGAACCTTACCCTCGAGAAGCTCAAGAGAAGCTCCACCTCCGGTAGAGATGTGGCTCATGTCTCCGGCACGTCCAGAAAGCTCAGTGGCGGCAACAGAGTCTCCTCCTCCAATGATGGTGGTAGCTCCGTTCTCCTTGGTCAAGTCAGCAAGGATGTCAACAATTTCCGAAAGTTCCCTTGGCGAAAGCCTCCATCTCGAATACTCCCATAGGTCCATTCATGATAAGAGTCTTGCAGTCAGACAAGAACTCCTTCTGCTCAGCAGTGGAGGCAGGTCCGTTGTCAAGTCCCATCCATCCATCGGGGATGGCATCAGCAGCGACAATTTGGGTGTTGGCATCGGCATCGAAGGCATCAGCAACAACGATGTCACAGGGAAGAAGGATTTTCTTTTCAAGCTTTTCGGCCTTCTCCATAACTTCCTTGGCAGTTTCAACGAAGTCATCCTCGACAAGGGAGGTTCCAACATTAAGACCCTTGGCCTTCAAGAAGGTGAAAACCATACCTCCTCCAATGATGATCTTGTCGCACTTGTCAAGAAGAGCATCGAGGACAGTAATCTTGGAAGAGACCTTGGATCCACCAACAATGGCGGCCATGGGCTTCTCTCCGTTGGCGATGGCACCATCAAGGTACTCAAGCTCCTTGGCCAAAAGGAATCCAGACACAGAGGGCTGGAGGAAACTTGGTAACACCCTCAGTGGAGGCATGGGCACGGTGAGCGGTACCGAAAGCATCGTTTCACGAACATGTCGAAGGGAGCGGCAAGCTTCTCAACGAATTCGGGTTCGTTCTTGGTCTCCTCCTTGTAGAAACGAGTGTTCTCAAGCATGATGACATCTCCCTCCTTGGCGTCAGCAACAATCTTAGCAACATCATCACCGATGCAGTCGGGGGCAAGGGTGACCTCCTGTCCGAGGAGCTCTCCCATGCGTTCGGCACAGGGTCCGAGGGAGAACTTGTCCTCAGGACCATCCTTAGGGCGGCCCAAGTGAGAGCACACGGTGACAATAGCACCCTTGCTCTTCAAATATTCAATGGTAGGATGGAGGAGCGGATACGGGTGTCATCGGTGATCTTCTTTCCATCAAGGGGAAACGTTGACATCACAACGGACGAGGACCTTCTTTCCTTGAGCTCGTCGTCAGCAAGATCTTCAATAGATTTCTTAGCATCAAGAACGATGGGGGAGGCGTTGAAGTGCGGGTGGTGAGGGCAGCGGGGGTGGAGGGGGCGAAGGCCGCGGCGGCGGGGATGGCAGCAAGGGCGAGGAAGGCGTTAACGAGCTTCATGGTGAGAGATGGAGTTACGGATGTAATGATAATAAAATTATGCCACAATGGATAAGATCTTCATACCTTTGCCTTCATTTTTCCACCACAAGATAATTGTTCCTTTGACATGCGTGGCGGGAGGGGCGGGATGTAACGGCGTGCGGATGACTGACGTTTTGGATACGCAAGCAGACGATCTCGATATTCCTAGTACGTGTTCTCAGTTTTGCCTATTGGAACTTGCGCCGACATCATCATCGGTGACGGTGAAAGATCCGATGTCCAATGATATCCTCTGTGCTGGCTACCTCTCTAGAGAGTTTCAAACATGAGTAGGACATGAGTAGGAGATTCTTGAGAGAGTATGGCTGTGCTCTGTGAGCGTGAGATGCTCTGGCAACGGGTTGATATGGTATGGGTTGATATTATTGTCATACTCACAGCAGCCCTAACAATTAACACAAGATGGGCGTTGTTTCTACTCATCGAACGCATGAACCAAAAACACACTTGTGTAAATACTCGACAACCAAATGATCAGATAATCACTCTAACACACGCAGCGCAATCAAAAGGGAAGCTCATATTAATATTTACGCAACAAAGAAACCAAGCTAAAGATGCAATCGATTTGAGTCGTAGCCTGACTCTTCATACTTATTCATGATCACTTCCAAAGAGTTCATAATCACGTTCTTCAGTGCGGCATAGATAGCTTCCTCCATGGCAACCTGATGATGAACACCTACCAACACAAGTCACTAATCCACGCACAATTTTTATACATTCCTTATTTGCATTCATCTTGCGCAAACTTCGAGCAACTTGAGCTGTAAATGAATGCTTCTGCAATAAATTTGATCGATTAGCTTCCACACATGCCTCGAGAATGAGATTGACAACCGAACGGCGCTCTCTGTCTGATTGACTATTCATTCCACTTGCATGGTGTCTGTCGGTGGGGGAATAAAGGTCGCCTTGCTGAGCTATGAACATTAGAGGGGCATTTTTTGTAAGAGCGCCCTGATTGGAA
>JAWZXG010000125.1:0-10570 GCA_037178625.1 Skeletonema tropicum
GCTGCTGTTAGGAATTGCTACGTTGTTGTTGGGATTGGTTGGAGGAGGAGTGGAGTGTGTGTGTGCTGCTGCTGTTGGATGATTGTTATGTTAGGGATGAGTGGGATGATTGGTAGCCGAGCGTAGTCGATGCCAGATGCCAGTTGATGTTGGGAGAGTTCGTCATTAGCAAGCTTGGACGGTACATGTACCATGATGAGTGATGAGGCTGATAGATGCTTCTGTCTTCAGCGCAGCGTTTGGATCTCACCCGTAACCAAGTTCATTGACGGCGCCCATTAAGAGTAGTGTATTTTCATTTGCGAGGGCCCCCGGCCGAGCAGTGTTTATTGTCTTTGGATTAGTACTTACAGCATTAAAGTGGTCGCTTTTTGGATTTTAGACGTGCCAATTGTCATGTTGTTATCACCTGCATTCTACGGTCGTTCTTTTGCGAGGGCTTGCCCGAGCAGTGATTGTTATTTTGAGAATAATAATAGTACCAATCGATGCAGCTTGAAGAGAGCTTTCTAACGGTGGTCATATTGTTCGATTTCATTATTTTCCATTTGACCTCTGTCTTCAAATTCTGGCTGTAAAGCCGGTTTGCAAGCCGCCGATCACTTTCTAGACCCGCTTTTAGCCTGTTCGATTGAACAAAACTCATCCAATCACGACCATTATACGCCGAATCGATAGAGCTGCTCAAGAGCTTTCCAAAACGACACTTGTCGCCTTGATTGGACCGCTAGGAGACAAGATATCAAAAGATATCGTACGGCTCATGGCTCATGGTGCGTGCATCTCGATCTACTGCTCTTGCTTTGATGGCTTTTTGATGCGACACAGCAATTCAGATGCCCGTCTCATTAAATCTACTAACGAAGCGAAGGCAAAGATTCAGCTCTTGGCGTTCATTCAAGACAGTGAAGAAGAGGAAGAGGATGGAATGATGAGTGAAGATGATATGATTACCTTCATGGAGAAGGGAGGATTACGAGGTGTTATGCCGCTTACAATGGAAACTGCTGGATTCTTGGGCATTGAAGGAATGTATGAAGATGACGATGATGACGTAGACGAAGATTATTACAGTGAATTCTACGGTGATAATGGCTACAATGACGATGATTGGAACGGTGGAGATCTGGACGAGGAAGAAGACGCTTCCCTGGAGAACTTTGTCTTTGATGGAGACTTTGAGGCGGAGTACAATCCCAATGAATATGAGGCTTTGAGTGAGGAGGAGGAAGCGGAGATGAAGCAGATGAATAGGGAGCAAAGAAGGGCTGCTGAAAAGAAGAGGAAGAAGAGAAAGTTGCCCTTTAAGGGATTTGGAACGCCCAACTAAAACTAGGAATCGTCTTTTGGAATTGCTATACTTGGACTACAATTGAAATTATCGTTCTAAATGGCAAAAATCGTCAATATCTTGGCATGCATTGTTCGTATCAAGACGATGAGTGGCGTTTTGGAATCCTATCCTCTCATTGTGCTCTATCGATTGGTGGTGATATTGAGACGAAATATCGATCTTTCGTCAACTAAATCGACTCAACTAAATCGACCCCTACTATTAATTTCAATGATGATCGGAAATAAAAGGGTAAAAACGAGACAAAACCCAACCATTCGAATCGTCGTCTCAAGCTCTATCGATTGACCAACCAGCATCAACAACACGCACCATATGATCATATTATTATTCACAGCTCGTCCTCGCTGCCGCTCGCACAGTTAGATAGGGTAAGATCCATTTCCTTTTGGTTGACTGCTGCTGCTGCTGCTGTTGCACCGCGTTTGAGGCTGCGCTCGGCAAGGATGGTTGGTTGTTGTATTTGTATTCATTATCAGTACTCTCCTCCTCCGACAGCAGCAGCAGTTGCCGTAGCAGTAGTTGTTGTTGCTGTTGATGATGATGATGAAGAGGGAGTGCTGCTGTTAGGAATTGCTACGTTGTTGTTGGGGATTGGTTGGAGGAGGAGTGGAGTGTGTGGCTGCTGCTGCTGTTGGATGATTGTTATGTTAGGGATGAGTGGGATGATTGGTAGCCGAGCGTAGTCGATGCCAGATGCCAGTTGATGTTGGGAGAGTTCGTCATTAGCAAGCTTGGACGGTACATGTACCATGATGAGTGATGAGGCTGATAGATGCTTCTGTCTTCAGCGCAGCGTTTGGATCTCACCCGTAACCAAGTTCATTGACGGCGCCCCATTAAGAGTAGTGTATTTTCATTTGCGAGGGCCCCCGGCCGAGCAGTGTTTATTGTCTTTGGATTAGTACTTACAGCATTAAAGTGGTCGCTTTTTTGGATTTTAGACGTGCCAATTGTCATGTTGTTATCACCTGCATTCTACGGTCGTTCTTTTGCGAGGGCTTGCCCGAGCAGTGATTGTTATTTTGAGAATAATAATAGTACCAATCGATGCAGCTTGAAGAGAGCTTTCTAACGGTGGTCATATTGTTCGATTTCATTATTTTCCATTTGACCTCTGTCTTCAAATTCTGGCTGTAAAGCCGGTTTGCAAGCCGCCGATCACTTTCTAGACCCGCTTTTAGCCTGTTCGATTGAACAAAACTCATCCAATCACGACCATTATACGCCGAATCGATAGAGCTGCTCAAGAGCTTTCCAAAACGACACTTGTCGCCTTGATTGGACCGCTAGGAGACAAGATATCAAAAGATATCGTACGGCTCATGGCTCATGGCTCATGGTGCGTGCATCTCGATCTACTGCTCTTGCTTTGATGGCTTTTTGATGCGACACAGCAATTCAGATGCCCGTCTCATTAAATCTACTAACGAAGCGAAGGCAAAGATTCAGCTCTTGGCGTTCATTCAAGACAGTGAAGAAGAGGAAGAGGATGGAATGATGAGTGAAGATGATATGATTACCTTCATGGAGAAGGGAGGATTACGAGGTGTTATGCCGCTTACAATGGAAACTGCTGGATTCTTGGGCATTGAAGGAATGTATGAAGATGACGATGATGACGTAGACGAAGATTATTACAGTGAATTCTACGGTGATAATGGCTACAATGACGATGATTGGAACGGTGGAGATCTGGACGAGGAAGAAGACGCTTCCCTGGAGAACTTTGTCTTTGATGGAGACTTTGAGGCGGAGTACAATCCCAATGAATATGAGGCTTTGAGTGAGGAGGAGGAAGCGGAGATGAAGCAGATGAATAGGGAGCAAAGAAGGGCTGCTGAAAAGAAGAGGAAGAAGAGAAAGTTGCCCTTTAAGGGATTTGGAACGCCCAACTAAAACTAGGAATCGTCTTTTGGAATTGCTATACTTGGACTACAATTGAAATTATCGTTCTAAATGGCAAAATCGTCAATATCTTGGCATGCATTGTTCGTATCAAGACGATGAGTGGCGTTTTGGAATCCTATCCTCTCATTGTGCTCTATCGATTGGTGGTGATATTGAGACGAAATATCGATCTTTCGTCAACTAAATCGACTCAACTAAATCGACCCCTACTATTAATTTCAATGATGATCGGAAATAAAAGGGTAAAAAACGAGACAACCCAACCATTCGAATCGTCGTCTCAAGCTCTATCGATTGACCAACCAGCATCAACAACACGCACCATATGATCATATTATTATTCACAGCTCGTCCTCGCTGCCGCTCGCACAGTTAGATAGGGTAAGATCCATTTCCTTTTGGTTGACTGCTGCTGCTGCTGCTGTTGCACCGCGTTGAGGCTGCGCTCGGCAAGGATGGTTGGTTGTTGTATTTGTATTCATTATCAGTACTCTCCTCCTCCGACAGCAGCAGCAGTGCCGTAGCAGTAGTTGTTGTTGCTGTTGATGATGATGATGAAGAGGGAGTGCTGCTGTTAGGAATTGCTACGTTGTTGTTGGGGATTGGTTGGAGGAGGAGTGGAGTGTGTGGCTGCTGCTGCTGTTGGATGATTGTTATGTTAGGGATGAGTGGGATGATTGGTAGCCGAGCGTAGTCGATGCCAGATGCCAGTTGATGTTGGGAGAGTTCGTCATTAGCAAGCTTGGACGGTACATGTACCATGATGAGTGATGAGGCTGATAGATGCTTCTGTCTTCAGCGCAGCGTTTGGATCTCACCCGTAACCAAGTTCATTGACGGCGCCCCATTAAGAGTAGTGTATTTTCATTTGCGAGGGCCCCCGGCCGAGCAGTGTTTATTGTCTTTGGATTAGTACTTACAGCATTAAAGTGGTCGCTTTTTTGGATTTTAGACGTGCCAATTGTCATGTTGTTATCACCTGCATTCTACGGTCGTTCTTTTGCGAGGGCTTGCCCGAGCAGTGATTGTTATTTTGAGAATAATAATAGTACCAATCGATGCAGCTTGAAGAGAGCTTTCTAACGGTGGTCATATTGTTCGATTTCATTATTTTCCATTTGACCTCTGTCTTCAAATTCTGGCTGTAAAGCCGGTTTGCAAGCCGCCGATCACTTTCTAGACCCGCTTTTAGCCTGTTCGATTGAACAAAACTCATCCAATCACGACCATTATACGCCGAATCGATAGAGCTGCTCAAGAGCTTTCCAAAACGACACTTGTCGCCTTGATTGGACCGCTAGGAGACAAGATATCAAAAGATATCGTACGGCTCATGGCTCATGGTGCGTGCATCTCGATCTACTGCTCTTGCTTTGATGGCTTTTTGATGCGACACAGCAATTCAGATGCCCGTCTCATTAAATCTACTAACGAAGCGAAGGCAAAGATTCAGCTCTTGGCGTTCATTCAAGACAGTGAAGAAGAGGAAGAGGATGGAATGATGAGTGAAGATGATATGATTACCTTCATGGAGAAGGGAGGATTACGAGGTGTTATGCCGCTTACAATGGAAACTGCTGGATTCTTGGGCATTGAAGGAATGTATGAAGATGACGATGATGACGTAGACGAAGATTATTACAGTGAATTCTACGGTGATAATGGCTACAATGACGATGATTGGAACGGTGGAGATCTGGACGAGGAAGAAGACGCTTCCCTGGAGAACTTTGTCTTTGATGGAGACTTTGAGGCGGAGTACAATCCCAATGAATATGAGGCTTTGAGTGAGGAGGAGGAAGCGGAGATGAAGCAGATGAATAGGGAGCAAAGAAGGGCTGCTGAAAAGAAGAGGAAGAAGAGAAAGTTGCCCTTTAAGGGATTTGGAACGCCCAACTAAAAACTAGGAATCGTCTTTTGGAATTGCTATACTTGGACTACAATTGAAATTATCGTTCTAAATGGCAAAATCGTCAATATCTTGGCATGCATTGTTCGTATCAAGACGATGAGTGGCGTTTTGGAATCCTATCCTCTCATTGTGCTCTATCGATTGGTGGTGATATTGAGACGAAATATCGATCTTTCGTCAACTAAATCGACTCAACTAAATCGACCCCTACTATTAATTTCAATGATGATCGGAAATAAAAGGGTAAAAACGAGACAACCCAACCATTCGAATCGTCGTCTCAAGCTCTATCGATTGACCAACCAGCATCAACAACACGCACCATATGATCATATTATTATTCACAGCTCGTCCTCGCTGCCGCTCGCACAGTTAGATAGGGTAAGATCCATTTCCTTTTGGTTGACTGCTGCTGCTGCTGCTGTTGCACCGCGTTGAGGCTGCGCTCGGCAAGGATGGTTGGTTGTTGTATTTGTATTCATTATCAGTACTCTCCTCCTCCGACAGCAGCAGCAGTGCCGTAGCAGTAGTTGTTGTTGCTGTTGATGATGATGATGAAGAGGGAGTGCTGCTGTTAGGAATTGCTACGTTGTTGTTGGGGATTGGTTTGGAGGAGGAGTGGAGTGTGTGGCTGCTGCTGCTGTTGGATGATTGTTATGTTAGGGATGAGTGGGATGATTGGTAGCCGAGCGTAGTCGATGCCAGATGCCAGTTGATGTTGGGAGAGTTCGTCATTAGCAAGCTTGGACGGTACATGTACCATGATGAGTGATGAGGCTGATAGATGCTTCTGTCTTCAGCGCAGCGTTTGGATCTCACCCGTAACCAAGTTCATTGACGGCGCCCCATTAAGAGTAGTGTATTTTCATTTGCGAGGGCCCCCGGCCGAGCAGTGTTTATTGTCTTTGGATTAGTACTTACAGCATTAAAGTGGTCGCTTTTTTGGATTTTAGACGTGCCAATTGTCATGTTGTTATCACCTGCATTCTACGGTCGTTCTTTTGCGAGGGCTTGCCCGAGCAGTGATTGTTATTTTGAGAATAATAATAGTACCAATCGATGCAGCTTGAAGAGAGCTTTCTAACGGTGGTCATATTGTTCGATTTCATTATTTTCCATTTGACCTCTGTCTTCAAATTCTGGCTGTAAAGCCGGTTTGCAAGCCGCCGATCACTTTCTAGACCCGCTTTTAGCCTGTTCGATTGAACAAAACTCATCCAATCACGACCATTATACGCCGAATCGATAGAGCTGCTCAAGAGCTTTCCAAAACGACACTTGTCGCCTTGATTGGACCGCTAGGAGACAAGATATCAAAAGATATCGTACGGCTCATGGCTCATGGTGCGTGCATCTCGATCTACTGCTCTTGCTTTGATGGCTTTTTGATGCGACACAGCAATTCAGATGCCCGTCTCATTAAATCTACTAACGAAGCGAAGGCAAAGATTCAGCTCTTGGCGTTCATTCAAGACAGTGAAGAAGAGGAAGAGGATGGAATGATGAGTGAAGATGATATGATTACCTTCATGGAGAAGGGAGGATTACGAGGTGTTATGCCGCTTACAATGGAAACTGCTGGATTCTTGGGCATTGAAGGAATGTATGAAGATGACGATGATGACGTAGACGAAGATTATTACAGTGAATTCTACGGTGATAATGGCTACAATGACGATGATTGGAACGGTGGAGATCTGGACGAGGAAGAAGACGCTTCCCTGGAGAACTTTGTCTTTGATGGAGACTTTGAGGCGGAGTACAATCCCAATGAATATGAGGCTTTGAGTGAGGAGGAGGAAGCGGAGATGAAGCAGATGAATAGGGAGCAAAGAAGGGCTGCTGAAAAGAAGAGGAAGAAGAGAAAGTTGCCCTTTAAGGGATTTGGAACGCCCAACTAAAACTAGGAATCGTCTTTTGGAATTGCTATACTTGGACTACAATTGAAATTATCGTTCTAAATGGCAAAATCGTCAATATCTTGGCATGCATTGTTCGGTTCGTATCAAGACGATGAGTGGCGTTTTGGAATCCTATCCTCTCATTGTGCTCTATCGATTGGTGGTGATATTGAGACGAAATATCGATCTTTCGTCAACTAAATCGACTCAACTAAATCGACCCCTACTATTAATTTCAATGATGATCGGAAATAAAAGGGTAAAAAACGAGACAACCCAACCATTCGAATCGTCGTCTCAAGCTCTATCGATTGACCAACCAGCATCAACAACACGCACCATATGATCATATTATTATTCACAGCTCGTCCTCGCTGCCGCTCGCACAGTTAGATAGGGTAAGATCCATTTCCTTTTGGTTGACTGCTGCTGCTGCTGCTGTTGCACCGCGTTGAGGCTGCGCTCGGCAAGGATGGTTGGTTGTTGTATTTGTATTCATTATCAGTACTCTCCTCCTCCGACAGCAGCAGCAGTGCCGTAGCAGTAGTTGTTGTTGCTGTTGATGATGATGATGAAGAGGGAGTGCTGCTGTTAGGAATTGCTACGTTGTTGTTGGGGATTGGTTGGAGGAGGAGTGGAGTGTGTGGCTGCTGCTGCTGTTGGATGATTGTTATGTTAGGGATGAGTGGGATGATTGGTAGCCGAGCGTAGTCGATGCCAGATGCCAGTTGATGTTGGGAGAGTTCGTCATTAGCAAGCTTGGACGGTACATGTACCATGATGAGTGATGAGGCTGATAGATGCTTCTGTCTTCAGCGCAGCGTTTGGATCTCACCCGTAACCAAGTTCATTGACGGCGCCCCATTAAGAGTAGTGTATTTTCATTTGCGAGGGCCCCCGGCCGAGCAGTGTTTATTGTCTTTGGATTAGTACTTACAGCATTAAAGTGGTCGCTTTTTTGGATTTTAGACGTGCCAATTGTCATGTTGTTATCACCTGCATTCTACGGTCGTTCTTTTGCGAGGGCTTGCCCGAGCAGTGATTGTTATTTTGAGAATAATAATAGTACCAATCGATGCAGCTTGAAGAGAGCTTTCTAACGGTGGTCATATTGTTCGATTTCATTATTTTCCATTTGACCTCTGTCTTCAAATTCTGGCTGTAAAGCCGGTTTGCAAGCCGCCCGATCACTTTCTAGACCCGCTTTTAGCCTGTTCGATTGAACAAAACTCATCCAATCACGACCATTATACGCCGAATCGATAGAGCTGCTCAAGAGCTTTCCAAAACGACACTTGTCGCCTTGATTGGACCGCTAGGAGACAAGATATCAAAAGATATCGTACGGCTCATGGCTCATGGTGCGTGCATCTCGATCTACTGCTCTTGCTTTGATGGCTTTTTTGATGCGACACAGCAATTCAGATGCCCGTCTCATTAAATCTACTAACGAAGCGAAGGCAAAGATTCAGCTCTTGGCGTTCATTCAAGACAGTGAAGAAGAGGAAGAGGATGGAATGATGAGTGAAGATGATATGATTACCTTCATGGAGAAGGGAGGATTACGAGGTGTTATGCCGCTTACAATGGAAACTGCTGGATTCTTGGGCATTGAAGGAATGTATGAAGATGACGATGATGACGTAGACGAAGATTATTACAGTGAATTCTACGGTGATAATGGCTACAATGACGATGATTGGAACGGTGGAGATCTGGACGAGGAAGAAGACGCTTCCCTGGAGAACTTTGTCTTTGATGGAGACTTTGAGGCGGAGTACAATCCCAATGAATATGAGGCTTTGAGTGAGGAGGAGGAAGCGGAGATGAAGCAGATGAATAGGGAGCAAAGAAGGGCTGCTGAAAAGAAGAGGAAGAAGAGAAAGTTGCCCTTTAAGGGATTTGGAACGCCCAACTAAAACTAGGAATCGTCTTTTGGAATTGCTATACTTGGACTACAATTGAAATTATCGTTCTAAATGGCAAAAATCGTCAATATCTTGGCATGCATTCGGTTCGTATCAAGACGATGAGTGGCGTTTTGGAATCCTATCCTCTCATTGTGCTCTATCGATTGGTGGTGATATTGAGACGAAATATCGATCTTTCGTCAACTAAATCGACTCAACTAAATCGACCCCTACTATTAATTTCAATGATGATCGGAAATAAAAGGGTAAAAAACGAGACAAACCCAACCATTCGAATCGTCGTCTCAAGCTCTATCGATTGACCAACCAGCATCAACAACACGCACCATATGATCATATTATTATTCACAGCTCGTCCTCGCTGCCGCTCGCACAGTTAGATAGGGTAAGATCCATTTCCTTTTGGTTGACTGCTGCTGCTGCTGCTGTTGCACCGCGTTGAGGCTGCGCTCGGCAAGGATGGTTGGTTGTTGTATTTGTATTCATTATCAGTACTCTCCTCCTCCGACAGCAGCAGCAGTGCCGTAGCAGTAGTTGTTGTTGCTGTTGATGATGATGATGAAGAGGGAGTGCTGCTGTTAGGAATTGCTACGTTGTTGTTGGGGATTGGTTGGAGGAGGAGTGGAGTGTTTGTGGCTGCTGCTGCTGTTGGATGATTGTTATGTTAGGGATGAGTGGGATGATTGGTAGCCGAGCGTAGTCGATGCCAGATGCCAGTTGATGTTGGGAGAGTTCGTCATTAGCAAGCTTGGACGGTACATGTACCATGATGAGTGATGAGGCTGATAGATGCTTCTGTCTTCAGCGCAGCGTTTGGATCTCACCCGTAACCAAGTTCATTGACGGCGCCCCATTAAGAGTAGTGTATTTTCATTTGCGAGGGCCCCCGGCCCCGAGCAGTGTTTATTGTCTTTGGATTAGTACTTACAGCATTAAAGTGGTCGCTTTTTTGGATTTTAGACGTGCCAATTGTCATGTTGTTATCACCTGCATTCTACGGTCGTTCTTTTGCGAGGGCTTGCCCGAGCAGTGATTGTTATTTTGAGAATAATAATAGTACCAATCGATGCAGCTTGAAGAGAGCTTTCTAACGGTGGTCATATTGTTCGATTTCATTATTTTCCATTTGACCTCTGTCTTCAAATTCTGGCTGTAAAGCCGGTTTGCAAGCCGCCGATCACTTTCTAGACCCGCTTTTAGCCTGTTCGATTGAACAAAACTCATCCAATCACGACCATTATACGCCGAATCGATAGAGCTGCTCAAGAGCTTTCCAAAACGACACTTGTCGCCTTGATTGGACCGCTAGGAGACAAGATATCAAAAGATATCGTACGGCTCATGGCTCATGGATGGTGCGTGCATCTCGATCTACTGCTACTTGCTTTGATGGCTTTTTGATGCGACACAGCAATTCAGATGCCCGTCTCATTAAATCTACTAACGAAGCGAAGGCAAAGATTCAGCTCTTGGCGTTCATTCAAGACAGTGAAGAAGAGGAAGAGGATGGAATGATGAGTGAAGATGATATGATTACCTTCATGGAGAAGGGAGGATTACG
>JAWZXG010000127.1:0-10112 GCA_037178625.1 Skeletonema tropicum
TATCCCCCCTCTTTGCTCACCGACCATTCAGATTCAGTAATAGTAATCCATCCATAACTCTTGTCCTCTCCATTCCATCGGATTGATACGATTCGACCAGTATTCGCAAGCTGTCGTTGCGCTCTATCGATTAGTTGCAGTTGCAAGGCCAAATATTGATCTTTTGTCAATCGACTCAACTCGAGAGGGGTCTACAATCCGACTACAATACTGAATACTGGGCCCCAGATCCAGATCGACAATCCAAATCCATCCAATATAAACACAGCTCGGCCTCCGTAGATAGATAGCAATGACAATGACACAACCATTCGAATCCTCGTCTCAAGCGCTATCAATTAATACAATAATCACACACTCCTAGACGATCAGCACCGTCCATGACAATAATTATTGTTACGTGCGAGATTCCAAAATACTCTGCTGTATAGATCGGCGATACCATGATGATCACTGCTCGGCCAAGGCCCTTGCAAGACACTGCTGTAGATCAGATGAGATTCATTCTAGCTTGATTGGTCGAAGATCTCAAAAAGCGACCGCTAAGGAAGGATGAGTTCCAGACAGTTGGTACGGACGAAGATCCATAGTCAATAGAGTTCCTCGCTATCGTACCGCTCAGCCCTCACACAAGACACTTCCTTTACTGGATGAGCAGAAGGTTGGTATGGACTCATCAAACGCTTCGCTGAAGACACTTAACGTAGATCAGGTAAGATCAATGAATTGTTGGCACGCTACGCTGGCGAGTGGGTGATTGGTTGGTACGAGTACGAGTAGCATTATTAGCATGGTTCGTTGTGGTTGTGATGGTGTTGAGTGTTGGTGAGTGATTGAGAAGGTGAGTGAATGATGATGTCGCACCATCACAAAAAGATCCAAAACATCAACACACAACTAACACCGCACCATGGCTACTACACTATCGTTCCAACCAATCACCCGCTCGCCACAATGAACCAATCATGAACACATCGATGATAAAGGAAGTGTGTTGTGCGAGGGCCGAGCTCTGTTAATTAACTATGGATCTTCCATGTGCCAACTGTCTGGATCACACTCCTCCTCCTTTAACGTTCTTCAGCGCAGCGTTGGATGCGTCCGTGCCAACCTATCATTGACGGCACTGCATTGAAGGGAGTGTGTTTGGCGAGGGCCCCTGCCCGAGCACTGTTTATTATTGGATGCGCTGGTGCCAACTGTCTGGAGCCCGCCGCATTAAAGTGGTCGCTTTTTGAGATCGAGCTGTGATTATTAGTGTGGATCTTCGCCTCCGTCCTTCACAGTATTTGCGAGGGCCTTGACATTTTGACGGCGGCAGTGGTAATGCTGATTATGGTACTAATCGATAGAGCTTGAGGAGACGATTCCAGCGGTGGTCAATGTGTCAAATTGGATTATTACTTGGACTCTATTGGTGGAATTATCTATGTCAAGCCAGATGATTTGGCCGAGCTCTAACTGTTACCCCGTTTTTAACCGGATCGATTGGATGGCAACAGATCGATATTTGGCCATGGTAATATCAACGATCGATAGAGCTAGATGAGAGCTTTCCAAAACGACACTCATCGTCTTCATTGGACGGGGAGAAGCCAAGATATTGACGAAGAATTGAATTGAAATTGAATTATGATGACCCAACCGCGACCGTCTCGAACTCTACGCCCTCCACAAACAATCCGTCAGCGGAGAGGAGACACAAACAACCACCTCAGGATATCAGCTCGTCATGCTGCATCTGTACTTCGGAATCAACGCAAGAGGCATTCATCAACAATGAGACGGGGGATTGGTGGAAGAGGAAGTGGTGGCGGCAACAGCAACGGAGGAGGAGGAGGAAAGCTAAGCTTAATGACGGCTTTCGAAGGCGAATCATCCATGATGGATTCCGATCATCATTTGGTGGGCTGTTTGTCGGATGCTCAACACGTGGGTGGATTATATTGAGATTGAGAGGTATGGTATGGTTGGAGAGATAGGAGATAGATGATGGTAGATGGACATGGACATTCAAGTAATAATGTAATATGAATATAACTAAGTAACCAAAGTAAACGTAAACACTATCCCCCCTCTTTGCTCACCGACCATTCAGATTCAGTAATAGTAATCCATCCATAACTCTTGTCCTCTCCATTCCATCGGATTGATACGATTCGACCAGTATTCGCAAGCTGTCGTTGCGCTCTATCGATTAGTTGCAGTTGCAAGGCCAAATATTGATCTTTTGTCAATCGACTCAACTCGAGAGGGGTCTACAATCCGACTACAATACTGAATACTGGGCCCCAGATCCAGATCGACAATCCAAATCCATCCAATATAAACACAGCTCGGCCTCCGTAGATAGATAGCAATGACAATGACACAACCATTCGAATCCTCGTCTCAAGCGCTATCAATTAATACAATAATCACACACTCCTAGACGATCAGCACCGTCCATGACAATAATTATTGTTACGTGCGAGATTCCAAAATACTCTGCTGTATAGATCGGCGATACCATGATGATCACTGCTCGGCCAAGGCCCTTGCAAGACACTGCTGTAGATCAGATGAGATTCATTCTAGCTTGATTGGTCGAAGATCTCAAAAAGCGACCGCTAAGGAAGGATGAGTTCCAGACAGTTGGTACGGACGAAGATCCATAGTCAATAGAGTTCCTCGCTATCGTACCGCTCAGCCCTCACACAAGACACTTCCTTTACTGGATGAGCAGAAGGTTGGTATGGACTCATCAAACGCTTCGCTGAAGACACTTAACGTAGATCAGGTAAGATCAATGAATTGTTGGCACGCTACGCTGGCGAGTGGGTGATTGGTTGGTACGAGTACGAGTAGCATTATTAGCATGGTTCGTTGTGGTTGTGATGGTGTTGAGTGTTGGTGAGTGATTGAGAAGGTGAGTGAATGATGATGTCGCACCATCACAAAAAGATCCAAAACATCAACACACAACTAACACCGCACCATGGCTACTACACTATCGTTCCAACCAATCACCCGCTCGCCACAATGAACCAATCATGAACACATCGATGATAAAGGAAGTGTGTTGTGCGAGGGCCGAGCTCTGTTAATTAACTATGGATCTTCCATGTGCCAACTGTCTGGATCACACTCCTCCTCCTTTAACGTTCTTCAGCGCAGCGTTGGATGCGTCCGTGCCAACCTATCATTGACGGCACTGCATTGAAGGGAGTGTGTTTGGCGAGGGCCCCTGCCCGAGCACTGTTTATTATTGGATGCGCTGGTGCCAACTGTCTGGAGCCCGCCGCATTAAAGTGGTCGCTTTTTGAGATCGAGCTGTGATTATTAGTGTGGATCTTCGCCTCCGTCCTTCACAGTATTTGCGAGGGCCTTGACATTTTGACGGCGGCAGTGGTAATGCTGATTATGGTACTAATCGATAGAGCTTGAGGAGACGATTCCAGCGGTGGTCAATGTGTCAAATTGGATTATTACTTGGACTCTATTGGTGGAATTATCTATGTCAAGCCAGATGATTTGGCCGAGCTCTAACTGTTACCCCGTTTTTAACCGGATCGATTGGATGGCAACAGATCGATATTTGGCCATGGTAATATCAACGATCGATAGAGCTAGATGAGAGCTTTCCAAAACGACACTCATCGTCTTCATTGGACGGGGAGAAGCCAAGATATTGACGAAGAATTGAATTGAAATTGAATTATGATGACCCAACCGCGACCGTCTCGAACTCTACGCCCTCCACAAACAATCCGTCAGCGGAGAGGAGACACAAACAACCACCTCAGGATATCAGCTCGTCATGCTGCATCTGTACTTCGGAATCAACGCAAGAGGCATTCATCAACAATGAGACGGGGGATTGGTGGAAGAGGAAGTGGTGGCGGCAACAGCAACGGAGGAGGAGGAGGAAAGCTAAGCTTAATGACGGCTTTCGAAGGCGAATCATCCATGATGGATTCCGATCATCATTTGGTGGGCTGTTTGTCGGATGCTCAACACGTGGGTGGATTATATTGAGATTGAGAGGTATGGTATGGTTGGAGAGATAGGAGATAGATGATGGTAGATGGACATGGACATTCAAGTAATAATGTAATATGAATATAACTAAGTAACCAAAGTAAACGTAAACACTATCCCCCCTCTTTGCTCACCGACCATTCAGATTCAGTAATAGTAATCCATCCATAACTCTTGTCCTCTCCATTCCATCGGATTGATACGATTCGACCAGTATTCGCAAGCTGTCGTTGCGCTCTATCGATTAGTTGCAGTTGCAAGGCCAAATATTGATCTTTTGTCAATCGACTCAACTCGAGAGGGGTCTACAATCCGACTACAATACTGAATACTGGGCCCCAGATCCAGATCGACAATCCAAATCCATCCAATATAAACACAGCTCGGCCTCCGTAGATAGATAGCAATGACAATGACACAACCATTCGAATCCTCGTCTCAAGCGCTATCAATTAATACAATAATCACACACTCCTAGACGATCAGCACCGTCCATGACAATAATTATTGTTACGTGCGAGATTCCAAAATACTCTGCTGTATAGATCGGCGATACCATGATGATCACTGCTCGGCCAAGGCCCTTGCAAGACACTGCTGTAGATCAGATGAGATTCATTCTAGCTTGATTGGTCGAAGATCTCAAAAAGCGACCGCTAAGGAAGGATGAGTTCCAGACAGTTGGTACGGACGAAGATCCATAGTCAATAGAGTTCCTCGCTATCGTACCGCTCAGCCCTCACACAAGACACTTCCTTTACTGGATGAGCAGAAGGTTGGTATGGACTCATCAAACGCTTCGCTGAAGACACTTAACGTAGATCAGGTAAGATCAATGAATTGTTGGCACGCTACGCTGGCGAGTGGGTGATTGGTTGGTACGAGTACGAGTAGCATTATTAGCATGGTTCGTTGTGGTTGTGATGGTGTTGAGTGTTGGTGAGTGATTGAGAAGGTGAGTGAATGATGATGTCGCACCATCACAAAAAGATCCAAAACATCAACACACAACTAACACCGCACCATGGCTACTACACTATCGTTCCAACCAATCACCCGCTCGCCACAATGAACCAATCATGAACACATCGATGATAAAGGAAGTGTGTTGTGCGAGGGCCGAGCTCTGTTAATTAACTATGGATCTTCCATGTGCCAACTGTCTGGATCACACTCCTCCTCCTTTAACGTTCTTCAGCGCAGCGTTGGATGCGTCCGTGCCAACCTATCATTGACGGCACTGCATTGAAGGGAGTGTGTTTGGCGAGGGCCCCTGCCCGAGCACTGTTTATTATTGGATGCGCTGGTGCCAACTGTCTGGAGCCCGCCGCATTAAAGTGGTCGCTTTTTGAGATCGAGCTGTGATTATTAGTGTGGATCTTCGCCTCCGTCCTTCACAGTATTTGCGAGGGCCTTGACATTTTGACGGCGGCAGTGGTAATGCTGATTATGGTACTAATCGATAGAGCTTGAGGAGACGATTCCAGCGGTGGTCAATGTGTCAAATTGGATTATTACTTGGACTCTATTGGTGGAATTATCTATGTCAAGCCAGATGATTTGGCCGAGCTCTAACTGTTACCCCGTTTTTAACCGGATCGATTGGATGGCAACAGATCGATATTTGGCCATGGTAATATCAACGATCGATAGAGCTAGATGAGAGCTTTCCAAAACGACACTCATCGTCTTCATTGGACGGGGAGAAGCCAAGATATTGACGAAGAATTGAATTGAAATTGAATTATGATGACCCAACCGCGACCGTCTCGAACTCTACGCCCTCCACAAACAATCCGTCAGCGGAGAGGAGACACAAACAACCACCTCAGGATATCAGCTCGTCATGCTGCATCTGTACTTCGGAATCAACGCAAGAGGCATTCATCAACAATGAGACGGGGGATTGGTGGAAGAGGAAGTGGTGGCGGCAACAGCAACGGAGGAGGAGGAGGAAAGCTAAGCTTAATGACGGCTTTCGAAGGCGAATCATCCATGATGGATTCCGATCATCATTTGGTGGGCTGTTTGTCGGATGCTCAACACGTGGGTGGATTATATTGAGATTGAGAGGTATGGTATGGTTGGAGAGATAGGAGATAGATGATGGTAGATGGACATGGACATTCAAGTAATAATGTAATATGAATATAACTAAGTAACCAAAGTAAACGTAAACACTATCCCCCCTCTTTGCTCACCGACCATTCAGATTCAGTAATAGTAATCCATCCATAACTCTTGTCCTCTCCATTCCATCGGATTGATACGATTCGACCAGTATTCGCAAGCTGTCGTTGCGCTCTATCGATTAGTTGCAGTTGCAAGGCCAAATATTGATCTTTTGTCAATCGACTCAACTCGAGAGGGGTCTACAATCCGACTACAATACTGAATACTGGGCCCCAGATCCAGATCGACAATCCAAATCCATCCAATATAAACACAGCTCGGCCTCCGTAGATAGATAGCAATGACAATGACACAACCATTCGAATCCTCGTCTCAAGCGCTATCAATTAATACAATAATCACACACTCCTAGACGATCAGCACCGTCCATGACAATAATTATTGTTACGTGCGAGATTCCAAAATACTCTGCTGTATAGATCGGCGATACCATGATGATCACTGCTCGGCCAAGGCCCTTGCAAGACACTGCTGTAGATCAGATGAGATTCATTCTAGCTTGATTGGTCGAAGATCTCAAAAAGCGACCGCTAAGGAAGGATGAGTTCCAGACAGTTGGTACGGACGAAGATCCATAGTCAATAGAGTTCCTCGCTATCGTACCGCTCAGCCCTCACACAAGACACTTCCTTTACTGGATGAGCAGAAGGTTGGTATGGACTCATCAAACGCTTCGCTGAAGACACTTAACGTAGATCAGGTAAGATCAATGAATTGTTGGCACGCTACGCTGGCGAGTGGGTGATTGGTTGGTACGAGTACGAGTAGCATTATTAGCATGGTTCGTTGTGGTTGTGATGGTGTTGAGTGTTGGTGAGTGATTGAGAAGGTGAGTGAATGATGATGTCGCACCATCACAAAAAGATCCAAAAACATCAACACACAACTAACACCGCACCATGGCTACTACACTATCGTTCCAACCAATCACCCGCTCGCCACAATGAACCAATCATGAACACATCGATGATAAAGGAAGTGTGTTGTGCGAGGGCCGAGCTCTGTTAATTAACTATGGATCTTCCATGTGCCAACTGTCTGGATCACACTCCTCCTCCTTTAACGTTCTTCAGCGCAGCGTTGGATGCGTCCGTGCCAACCTATCATTGACGGCACTGCATTGAAGGGAGTGTGTTTGGCGAGGGCCCCTGCCCGAGCACTGTTTATTATTGGATGCGCTGGTGCCAACTGTCTGGAGCCCGCCGCATTAAAGTGGTCGCTTTTTGAGATCGAGCTGTGATTATTAGTGTGGATCTTCGCCTCCGTCCTTCACAGTATTTGCGAGGGCCTTGACATTTTGACGGCGGCAGTGGTAATGCTGATTATGGTACTAATCGATAGAGCTTGAGGAGACGATTCCAGCGGTGGTCAATGTGTCAAATTGGATTATTACTTGGACTCTATTGGTGGAATTATCTATGTCAAGCCAGATGATTTGGCCGAGCTCTAACTGTTACCCCGTTTTTTAACCGGATCGATTGGATGGCAACAGATCGATATTTGGCCATGGTAATATCAACGATCGATAGAGCTAGATGAGAGCTTTCCAAAACGACACTCATCGTCTTCATTGGACGGGGAGAAGCCAAGATATTGACGAAGAATTGAATTGAAATTGAATTATGATGACCCAACCGCGACCGTCTCGAACTCTACGCCCTCCACAAACAATCCGTCAGCGGAGAGGAGACACAAACAACCACCTCAGGATATCAGCTCGTCATGCTGCATCTGTACTTCGGAATCAACGCAAGAGGCATTCATCAACAATGAGACGGGGGATTGGTGGAAGAGGAAGTGGTGGCGGCAACAGCAACGGAGGAGGAGGAGGAAAGCTAAGCTTAATGACGGCTTTCGAAGGCGAATCATCCATGATGGATTCCGATCATCATTTGGTGGGCTGTTTGTCGGATGCTCAACACGTGGGTGGATTATATTGAGATTGAGAGGTATGGTATGGTTGGAGAGATAGGAGATAGATGATGGTAGATGGACATGGACATTCAAGTAATAATGTAATATGAATATAACTAAGTAACCAAAGTAAACGTAAACACTATCCCCCCTCTTTGCTCACCGACCATTCAGATTCAGTAATAGTAATCCATCCATATACTCTTGTCCTCTCCATTCCATCGGATTGATACGATTCGACCAGTATTCGCAAGCTGTCGTTGCGCTCTATCGATTAGTTGCAGTTGCAAGGCCAAATATTGATCTTTTGTCAATCGACTCAACTCGAGAGGGGGTCTAGAATCCGACTACAATACTGAATACTGGGCCCCAGATCCAGATCGACAATCCAAATCCATCCAATATAAACACAGCTCGGCCTCCGTAGATAGATAGCAATGACAATGACACAACCATTCGAATCCTCGTCTCAAGCGCTATCAATTAATACAATAATCACACACTCCTAGACGATCAGCACCGTCCATGACAATAATTATTGTTACGTGCGAGATTCCAAAATACTCTGCTGTATAGATCGGCGATACCATGATGATCACTGCTCGGCCAAGGCCCTTGCAAGACACTGCTGTAGATCAGATGAGATTCATTCTAGCTTGATTGGTCGAAGATCTCAAAAAGCGACCGCTAAGGAAGGATGAGTTCCAGACAGTTGGTACGGACGAAGATCCATAGTCAATAGAGTTCCTCGCTATCGTACCGCTCAGCCCTCACACAAGACACTTCCTTTACTGGATGAGCAGAAGGTTGGTATGGACTCATCAAACGCTTCGCTGAAGACACTTAACGTAGATCAGGTAAGATCAATGAATTGTTGGCACGCTACGCTGGCGAGTGGGTGATTGGTTGGTACGAGTACGAGTAGCATTATTAGCATGGTTCGTTGTGGTTGTGATGGTGTTGAGTGTTGGTGAGTGATTGAGAAGGTGAGTGAATGATGATGTCGCACCATCACAAAAAGATCCAAAACATCAACACACAACTAACACCGCACCATGGCTACTACACTATCGTTCCAACCAATCACCCGCTCGCCACAATGAACCAATCATGAACACATCGATGATAAAGGAAGTGTGTTGTGCGAGGGCCGAGCTCTGTTAATTAACTATGGATCTTCCATGTGCCAACTGTCTGGATCACACTCCTCCTCCTTTAACGTTCTTCAGCGCAGCGTTGGATGCGTCCGTGCCAACCTATCATTGACGGCACTGCATTGAAGGGAGTGTGTTTGGCGAGGGCCCCTGCCCGAGCACTGTTTATTATTGGATGCGCTGGTGCCAAACTGTCTGGAGCCCGCCGCATTAAAGTGGTCGCTTTTTGAGATCGAGCTGTGATTATTAGTGTGGATCTTCGCCTCCGTCCTTCACAGTATTTGCGAGGGCCTTGACATTTTGACGGCGGCAGTGGTAATGCTGATTATGGTACTAATCGATAGAGCTTGAGGAGACGATTCCAGCGGTGGTCAATGTGTCAAATTGGATTATTACTTGGACTCTATTGGTGGAATTATCTATGTCAAGCCAGATGATTTGGCCGAGCTCTAACTGTTACCCCGTTTTTAACCGGATCGATTGGATGGCAACAGATCGATATTTGGCCATGGTAATATCAACGATCGATAGAGCTAGATGAGAGCTTTCCAAAACGACACTCATCGTCTTCATTGGACGGGGAGAAGCCAAGATATTGACGAAGAATTGAATTGAAATTGAATTATGATGACCCAACCGCGACCGTCTCGAACTCTACGCCCTCCACAAACAATCCGTCAGCGGAGAGGAGACACAAACAACCACCTCAGGATATCAGCTCGTCATGCTGCATCTGTACTTCGGAATCAACGCAAGAGGCATTCATCAACAATGAGACGGGGGATTGGTGGAAGAGGAAGTGGTGGCGGCAACAGCAACGGAGGAGGAGGA
>JAWZXG010000128.1:0-10035 GCA_037178625.1 Skeletonema tropicum
GGGGCACCGTCCTGCTGTGACACCACAGGAGCCAACGGGAAGCAAGCGCCCGTGTTGACAGCAATTGTGTTGCCCAAAACATACGGACCGCCGACAGTGACAGCTCTTCGTTACAATAATCAGCGAGCTAGGGAAGAACTGATTCCCTTCGCCTCGCTAGGATACATGTGGAAAGAGGTGACGGTGACGGATGATGCCCCCCCCTCGCTCAAAGGCAAATTGTTTTTCCTCTCTTATGAAGCTGATTTGGAAGATATCTCTGATACAGATGACATCGTCTATGCCCATGAGTACTCTACTCCGTATTTGGGTATCCTGCAAAGATCTTCGAACACGGTACAACGGTAAGCTGTGTCTTGATTACGTTACCTTCTCATTTGAAGATTGCGACGGTGATGTATTCGACGCTCAGTGGGATTGCGACGTGGATTTGGAAGATTTTGTCAACGATTTGTACGAGGTTTACTATCCACCGACGGACGAAGACACAGAAGTGGACGAGACGGCAAACAAAGCATATTTAAGAAAAGGTAAGCTTATTCGTCAGCACTTCTCCACGTATAGATCATCTTTATCACTCACGCAAGAATATGTTTTTCCTCTTCCTTTTTAGGAGAATTGGTGATGCAGCTCAACTTGCACGTGAGAAGAAGGAAGCAGACCACTTGTCTCATTTCAAGTCTTTACAATACACGCGAAGGCAAGTGCAGAATATCAAGTGTTACGTAATACTTCCTGCGAACTACCCCGCCCCGATCCAAAGTAAGCCAGTTTATTCTGGGAGATGCGTTGATGGCTTCTTGCAGCAGCAGCAGGGGGGGCCTATTTACGTTGCCGACCATTACTCTCTTTCCGGCAAAGGCGTTCGTAGCAGACTTCCATCGACTGAGTTGAGAAACTTCGACATGGCGAACGATAGGCTCCAAATGACTCTCGTCCTAGACTTTGCGGATGCAATTCGTCATGAGGTCAGTACTAATGCAGCTCTGGACGCTCTTGTACAAAATTTATGCGGATCGACTTCTCCAGTATATTGGCAGCAACCTCAATCGTCCATCGGGAGTCCAATACCTCTGCCGCCTCATTGACAAATGTAAAGGAATGATCTCGAAAGTCGGCCGCTTTCCCTACGATGTCGGAGACTTCATTGTCAATTTCCTATTCAATGCACCAAGGACTAGGAACTTGAGAGCTCTTCAATACCAGGCACAGCCCCAATCCATTCGCGTGAATTCATCAGGGGTGCTTGAAGTGAAATGCTTTGGCGGCAGAGACTACACACCTATCAGCACGGCTGGTCTTAAAGAGTTCCTTTCAGATGAGGGTATTATCCAATCGGTCCTTCCACTCCTCTGGAAATCTGGTGAAGCTATGATCAACATCCCTCCAGGAGCACGCGAGGATCATACCGATGATCAGGATTGACGCACGATGGGATTGTTTTCAAAGCATCCCTCCTCTTAATGCGAACGCTCACAAGTGGGTGCAAGCATCGCATCCTCCCTCTCTCTTCCCTCTCGAAAAGTTCCTCCCTGATCATGAAGTGCCCTTTCCTCAGATCTCGGAATTGCTTAAGCAAAAAGTCAAGACTGTCAAAATGACGAAGGTCAGGGTTGACATTCATCAATTTGCAATGACTGCAGCTTGCATGATGGTTGGAGTCTTCTTTGTCGATGGCGGAAACCAACAGCACTGCGTCTTCATCGATGGAACTGATGGTACTAAGGGGACTATTAGCGATCCTTTGCCTAGGTATGAGAAGGGGATGGTTCGATGTGACAAAACATTGGAAGTGCTTGGAATCACTGAGTTCAGCTCCTTATTCATCGTTGAAAGTATCAAAGTAAGCCAGAAGACGATGAGGGCATTAAAACAGACCCACTAAATCTTTTCCTTCCACAGTTGAATATGTCTTCAGATATTCTCAACTTAGGTATGGTAGTCGTAAATATTTAATATTAGGTGTTTGTTTCCATCAGTATACAATTCTCAAGAAAGTACATGTCCCAAAGGTATACGGTAGGAATCAGGAACGAGGCTGCTGCAGCATCACTTGTACATGAGCAATCCATCTGAGCAGTACTAATGAGCTTGTAAAGTAATCGCCACCGAGTATAATGGGCCGCTAGAAGCTGCCCATGCGCATAATGACGACGCTAGATGCGATACGGCTAAATGAGGTGCTGCTGGCCAGCTCGCACTGGACCTCTCAGATCAGCTACGAGGCTGCAGCATCTCTTGTACCTAAAAATCCGTTTGAGCAGTGCTAATGAGCTTATAATATCGCCACCGAGTATAATGGGCCACGCAAGGTTTCCCAAACCCGACAACATTTTTTGCTAAGCCTCGACACAGCCGGTAGCTCCCCAAATAACTAGTAAATAGTTAGTGGCCCCTAAACTGAAGATCCAAAATAAGGTAGGGTCTCGCCTGAGTCCTTCAAGTGACTCAGGACAGGTGTCTGAAGATCCTATGAAGGGTGTATCCGAATGCCGCGCAAGAGAAGGATTTGCAGGGAAGGCTTCCTACCTGGCGGCCGATTGTGTCGGTAGACGATGACTTTCAATGTGTTTTGAATGAATTGGTGAGGAGTTATCCGGAGAGTTTGTGGGTGGTGCCTGATGATAGTACCACATACCTCCTACATGTATATACTGGGTGCGCTTCTCCAGAAGCCTTCATCGCCGATTTTGTTCTTGATCGCATATCACAGCCTCGGCCGAGTTGTTGGTTGTTGAACTTCGGCTACCGATCTATCGGTCGAAGAGACAAATCATCAACATACACCGAACCGGTCGTCCTTCTTTTCTCCTCTAGAGTGGCCATTCCAATTGCTACTCCTCATATTGGGACGATGCAACGCTCGCTGGCTACGTCACGGAAATTCTTCGTCTTACCTTGACTATCCCATGATGCAGAGCACCAATTCACAACGATATCAACAGCAACAAAAAACTCCTATGAACCAGCAGCTGCCACACATCCACGTCAGTCCAGCCCTTCGAATGTGGAGTCGTATTCTTCTACGACATTCTCAATACAGGTGCTTCATTAACAAGTATGCATATAAGTAGTATTTTGCGTCCAAGAAGGAGCTAAGACTATACAGGTTGCTGGACAATTTGCTTCCATCCTTCCACAAAAGAGATGGATGATGACATGATGTACCTTCCTACATCATTTGGCAACGATGACCATGTTGGAAATTTGCTTCCATCTTCCACAAAAGCAGAGGGAATGATGAATGAACTTTATCCCTGCTCTTAATGCTCAGAATAGTATGAGGAGTATGGGCTGCACCGGCATGTACTCTTGATTCTGTCGGCTCAACGCAAAAAATCACCTTACAATCAGGGTTCTTCTCGCAGAGATATTTCCCTGTACCAGTGGCTGTGCCTCCTGTGCCCACTCCTGTCACGAAGTAGTCGACTTTCTCACCTATATTGTATAGAGAGAGAGCAATTCTGTTAGGGAAAGTGTGTTTGCACCACACTAAATTTCAAACAATCATTCTAGAGTTTCTTCGGTTTCTTCAACTTCAACTCACCAGATTGCTCCCAAATCTCTGGGGGGGGGGGGGGGGGGACCCGTAGTGGTATAATGAATGGAGGATTGGCTTCATTATAGAATTGATTAACAAGGAAATAATCTTCATTCTTCCCCACAAGATCCTCCGTGTAACTCTTCATCCCAAGCATCCCCATCGCTGGCGCCGTAAGATGAACATCCGCTCCAAACATCCGACAGACAATATACCGCTCCTCAAACGGAGGAAGCTGCGGCATGACAATAATACATTTGTATCCTTGGCAGCACATAACATTGCAATCCCAATACCAGTATTTCCACTGGTATATTCTACAACTGTCATTCCTGGTTGGAGTGTTCCATTTCGTTCGGCATCCTCGAGCATGTTCTTGGCGATGCGATCTTGACGGATCCGCCGGGGTTTTGCATTTCGAGTTTGAGTAGGACACGGACATTGTTTGCTTTTGCTTCGGGTGTGAGGACTCTGTTGACACGCACTAGTGGTGTTTTGCCGATGGTGTCGATGATGTTCATATCCGTCATGGTGCGTCGTTCTATTGTTGATGATTGAGAAGTCCTTCACTTTCACTACAATAGTAAGAAGATAAAAAGGGTTCCAATATCAGGTGACGAAAATAACAGTATTGAAGAAGAAGAGGCTCGTTCACAATCTTTTGAATGGATGCTTGGTGCTTGGATGATGTCTGCACAATATTTAATGGTCGCACAAACAAAGCACAAGATTGCATGCAATCATTGCGAATATGAGACTTGTGGATGCATAAAACCTTTGAAGAATCTTCCATTTATGACGGGCAATTGCCCCAAGAAAAACCCCAAGACAAGCATGTTGAACACCAGAGGTGGTTCTGGTGTTCATTATCGACAATATATTACCAGATTCGGTGATATTTGCTCAGCTCAAAAGGGGGTCCCCTCCTCAATGCCCGATGGGTTTCTCTGCATGCATAAGTAGCTCCAGCTTAGGTTCACAGCCGACTCAGTTCCTTACCTTCCTACCATCGTCTCCCCCCATCAAGCACCACCACAAGCTCATATTATTTGATGATTACGACGTTGTTGAAAGGGCTACAATAATCTAAGAAGCAATAGCATATCAACATACATCATACAACTAACAACAACAACAATGTTCACAGCAAACGAAAACATTCTCCTACGCCAGCACAAACGTCGTGTCATCGAATACGTCGAATCGACCATTCCCGAAGATGCCTCTCGATTTAGGAACCACTGTCATGGCAATGCAAGTGAGTTGTCGTCAGCCGGATGTGTGCCTTTGGAGACGGCTATTACGATTGTATTTCCAAAGCCTCCTCGGAAGATTACGAAAAAGAAGAAGAGGAATGCTACGCTGAAGAATAATGGTAGTGACAAAGAAAACGAAGAGAAGGAAGAGGAAGAGAAGAGGAAGTACCATCCTTTCCAAAGCCACTGGTGCCGAATCTAGAAGAGTCACGTATCGGCGGTAATTTCAAAACACGCATTCTAAAACCTCTCGCCGAGGTGACAAAAGACGATGTGTTGGATGCGCTCCCCCCCACTTTGCGGGAGGGAGACGAACAGTTGAATCACTCTGCATCAAGGCACGTGATATGGTCTTTGCACAAATTGGTCAATTGGTGGGCAGTAATGATGAAGAATTGAAGGATTCAGAGGAAGGAAAGAGATTGGTGGAGCGAAGGAGATTGGTTGTGGAGTATTTGAAGGTGTGTTTTGGAGGAGTATGTTGAACGGGGATGTGTTTCCTCCTGAATGGGGTGAAAAGGATGGATGGGGAAGCAATGATGATGCAAACCTCGGGCAAACCATGGAACGATGTTGAAATAACTGTCTGATATCTACACAGTAGCGGTGACGAAGAGCGACTCTACACAACTGCAGAGGAGTTATTGTGCAATTTTGATCAGCTCTGAGATTCAAACTATCTCCTTCTAAAAAGCTGAAGAGATGATACATTCAAAGCTGTCGAAATCATCTTCGCAGGTCACATCACTGATATAGAAGTAGCCTTCGAGATGATTGCCATTGATCGAGAACACATAAATGACCTTGTTAAAACTTTTATGACTATTCGATATCCAGGGGTGTCGATCTGATCACGTCTCATGTAATAGCAGCTAAGTATGTGCTTTTGGCTTTCATTTGCTGCCGTGAACTACAAATACATATCATGATACATAAGTACTTAATAGATAAGTAAGTAAGACCAAGACTTCTTTTCTCGTACCAACTTGAACTTCAACATCACTCGGTACTCAAGATGTCCACCAAAATCGCTCACAAAAAATCAATCATGCCGACCATCGCAACATTTAATTCAATCATGCCGACCAAAAGCACCAGAGAGCCATTCATTCAATCATGCCGACAGACAGCATCATGAAGAGTTCTCACAGCCATTCATTCAATCATGGATGGCAAATTTCTGTTGCAAGCCTCATGCCGCTGCTTGCTGTGCTCATAATTTTTCATCGAGCAAACTGTCAACATCATTCGCTACCAGACCACCATGTCGGCCAATTCTCCGCCCTCCGCTGGCAGGCCGCTTGATATACTACCGCTGCTCCCCCAACAGCGTTCACCCACAAGCATCGCCGCCGCCTTGAAGCAGGCTCCGCCGCTAACGACTGCAGCCGACGATCGATGATTACAGGTGAGTTACAACCGATTCATGATCCCCTGTCCGGTTTTAATGGCTGATCGAGCAACAACTTCAGCGCCGAGGAAAGCCGGCGCTATACAAATTGGCCCAGCACCGTGGAAGCCGGTGCTATACAAATTGGCCCAGCACCGTGGAAGCCGGTGCTATACAAATTGGCCCAGGGCTCAGTCCCAGCACCGAGGCAAGGCCGGTGCTATACAAATAAGGCCCATCGCCGAGGTTAGCCGGCGATTAATTCAATTGGCCCAGCTTTTCTTTGCGCCTTCGGGTGTACTCGATTTGGGGTTCCGAGAGAGATAGTAACGGTCGGTTTCCAAGGTGGGTCACGGCGGCCTTCGGAGGTGCTGAGAGGCTTAAACAGAGTGTCCGTCCTCCTCAGGGAAAGATTGGCACAGTTCCTTTAGGGTTTGCTAGACCATAAATCCGTCGCTAAACTACCGTTCGATCTCGTTGAAAAGCATCCCCACCAACATTTTTAAATCTTTGTTGTGTTTGTTTGCTGTCTCTTTGTATTTTGTATCTCTAATGAATCTTTGTTTTGTTTCCTATCTCTAAAAACAGTGCTTTGTAGTTCATGTGGAGGCACTCTCTTCGCAAGGCGTATCGCAAGCTACACAGCCAGCGTCCATACATCCACCGCAACTCGAACCAAGCAGAGACTCTTGACGGAAGGCCTTCACTAGCAGGGAGGAACAAATACGGGAGTTTAGTTTGAGCAGTCGAGCAGGGCCTGCTCTCAAGTTGCGACCATCGCTGTCGCGTGTCTAATGGCACATTATTTGCTGCCTTTTTCTAGAGATAAAGAGACGGGATGATTGGGAATTGGCGTTTTCGTCTCCATAGGTCATAGGAATGAGTCTTGAGATAATGTGTCTCATGTTTTGTCAGATGTAAATAATAATAAGTTCAATTCCAATTCTCTCGCTTGATCTTATGCTCTCCCTCTTGAGATCCACCCAACAAGTGTGTACGTCATGCTCAGTTCCAATACACATCACTCGGTCGATCATTCGTCCTCATCTCTACCATTGTCCTTCTGCATAAAGTACTACTACTTATCAAAGCTGATAGTGAGAGCATGAAGAAGTTTTTGAAACTTCCCTCCGACAAAAATGACACACATGACCTCGCCAATGACAATGATAGCTAGCTCTCGACGCAAATTGACATCGATGATTTGTGTCACCAAACACATGTTGCTGCAATGGCATTCAAGCTAACATAGAGAACAATAGTGATGTCATCAATGATGACGGCAGCCAAGCGCCTAACCATCTCAGTGCCCCTCGCACCACACAACAACACCTTCACGATGAAGAAGTAGACGAAGATGAAATCATCCCCAACCAAATGCTCCTCTATCACAACCTCAGCATCTCCAATTGGTCCACCGCCCTCAAATCCCTCCGCGACCATCCCCTCTCAGCATCCATATGGAGGATCATCAATCGACATGGGAGAATGCTCCCCCTCCACGCGGCACTATTGTACGGTGCTTGTGACAATGCCTGGAGCCACATGATAAATGATTTGCTCTATTGAAAGAAATTGATTCTTAGACAAATTGTGAGCCTGTTTTTAGAGTAAAGAATGATGAAGACGAAAGTTGAAAAAGTCCGCCAACTAAATATTCTCACACTCCCTCGTGCACTGAAGTCTGATATTTCATTAGATCGGAAAGATGAGTACCCGGGTACGAGACTTGATGTAGTTTTTGTGCTAACTTGAGCGCTTCAAGTTGTTGTTTGCTGTACTGAGAGATAAAAAGCTTGTGCTTGTGTTGTTGAGAGCTGAGAATATGCTGTGTTTCATTGTGAGCAGAAAGCTGAATCTGTAGTAGTTGGAATATGTGATGAGAGTTTCATCAGAGAATCTGTTGCTTGTGCGCTTGAAGAGCAAGCGAGGTAGTGTGGTGCGGTTGACACGCCCCGGTAAAAATGTTCTGAGTGTAAGATAGTAATTGCCACTGAGAGCAAAAATAGTAAAGGTTCGACAGGCAGTCGAATCAATACTATCTACACGACAACAAACCACGGCGGTGGTCTCCGCTGACCTGCTTAGGAAAACGAATCTCTCTCCATCTGGACTCATCCAACTCGAATCCGATGTTGGCGAAGTGTAGAAACATTAGTTTGTACCAATTTTGAGCTTCGCTATGAGGGATCTGGTCCATTGCCAAAGCCTGTGGGTACAGAATCAGGTTTTACAGATTTTTGGACAAGCGAGAGATGTGAACCTCTCCTGTCACATTACTACACATAGGATTGTTCTAGTAGATGAAACGGAAGCATTAGCTGGCTCTATACCGCATCCTTTGGTGCAAACTGCCGAGGGGAATGGTGGGTCTTCGTTTCATTCTCCAATGGGATCATATAAAATTGACTTGAACACGCTCGCATGGGGAGAATTGCTCATTGTGTTTCGAGGCGAAGGGAGGCAGCCATACACACAATCAGGCAAAGATAGAGATGGAGCATTGAAGGCAATCCTCCGAGCGAAGAAACGAAAGGCATGGGGAGACACGGAGAGACAAGCAGAGAAAGAAGCGTCGCGACCAAGTAAAACTATTGCGGCTAGAAGAGTACCTAGGCGTTGATGCTATCATGACAAAGAATGAGCTTCTTCGTCGGGAAAACGCCAATTTGGCAGAAACAGCGTTTGGAGGCAACAACAATAATGCAAAGTCGGGTGGCCTCGTGTCAAAAAAGAAGGGCAACCAAGAGAGTATTGATGCATTCATGAGAGAGGCAACACCGCTGTTAAAAGTGATTCAAAAATACACCAGTACAATCGAGCGTGAACGAAGAGCTGCAGCTTTGCCAAACAACAATGTACATGGTATGTAATGCTTTCAAACAACACAACGATACAGAAAAACTTGTCGCGATGCTCGAAAACATGGGCATGACATCTGCACTGTCGGAAAAACAATCAGGATCCATGTACCACAAACAACTTGCACGTCAAATTGTCGACTTTTTACGACGCAATGAAAGGCTGAACAAGGCAGGAGGTATGATGACGCTGACAGATGTGTATTGCTTATTCAATAGAGCAAGAGGGACTAACATGATTTCCCCAGATGATTTGCTGAAGGCACTCGACTTAATGGAAGATTTGGTACAAATTAGATGTTGAGGTGAATATTCTGGGCTGATCTTAACTCTTCGAGACTGCAAGATGGAGTCATTACAAACATAAATGATTATGTTTTCCACGATGCACTTGGAGGTGATCACGTGATGCGCAGCATTTGAGCATGCATTCGATTGTGCCGTAGTGAGATTAGACACCGCAGCTAATAGAATCACTTCCGAAACTGGGTGATTAGTGGAACATTTTAGATAGCAAAACAATCAAACGCATCATTACTATGTCGCCACCCCTCCATTGCGCTGTCACAACATGAAGCATAGAAAGGCATGCTAATTCTTTGCCTTCACTTTTCTGTGGGAAGGCGTACATATGGTACACTTCGATACTTATGTGTCTCCAGACTTTACTTTCTCGCCAGTGAGAAAACACTTTCCCGCATGACTGAACTTTTTGCCGCAGCTGAAAGAGTCGTTGTTGTCCTTCGATCCACACTCTCAAACAGATCACTTTTCAGCAAACCAACGACGTCGTGGTGGTTGGATTATGGTGATCGAAGGTGAGTTCATTCCGACGACAGACGTCTCGTGCCTCGTGCGTCCTCTGTGCCAAATCTCGGAGTTTCGGAGGATTGTTGGATTGGAGATATGTTTTGTTAAGTTAATGGCCCTCAGGTGCACTCGGTTTGGGGTTCCGAGAGAGATAGTAATGGTCGGTTTCCAAGGTGG
>JAWZXG010000034.1:0-141515 GCA_037178625.1 Skeletonema tropicum
CAAAATCACTTCAAAATTGAAATGCAACTCATGTCGATGAGGCGCACACAGTAACAGCGTTGGGGCGACGTTGAACGCAACGAGGCGTTGAATAAGGATGATGTAATGATCATCTCACAGAATTGGCAGAGGAACAAGAGGATTTTGAGATTTCAAAACAGGCTCGAAACACGACTTTCCGGTACTGTCCTGTATCCATCGCCGATTTTTTTTATTTTTTTGCACACTTTCATGCCACCGCTGATGTGCATCGATAGGCATCGATGCACTGAACACAGAGCACACCTTTGGTCTCTACCACATTCTCCTGAAGTAGAGAACTCTAAAGCAAAAGAGAATAATGCGCATGAGGATATTGCAGGAGCACATAAATAGCAATTAAGTAGCTGATCAGTGTCAAGGAGAGATGACGGCGCGTGGATAGGGCAGCGCGTGCCAAATTAAAGGCTCGATACGGTGGCTCCATCAAACAAAAATCTGCAAATGGAGATGTGGGCAAACACTCTCCAATTCCAGCCTCCCACAAACCCGACCCTGTGGGAGTCATTGATAATCGTGATGATGAGCATCTCTCATCAGCGATAATTCGAGAATCTGATGCCGCAATTCGAGATACATCACCGCCAACTCAAAGTAATGACACAACAATGGATGTTGCAATGAAGAGTCAAGAGCCTTCAGCTGCCCAGCAAAAAGCATCCCAAGTTGCCATGGCAAAGAAGAAGATCGCGGCGGCAAGGAGGGCCGTTTCACCAGTGAAGAACGCTTATCATGACAAACTCATGGCGTCAAGAAAGGCTGTGTCACAAGTGAAACCAGTGAAGTCTGCGTATAATTACAAACCTACGGTAGAATCACGAAAAGTAGCCAAACCTGCACCACCTATTGAAGAGCAAGTAAATGCAACTTATACACCGCCGCGAAAAATGTCAAAGAGAAGAGAAATGGCTAGGAACTTCGCAGCTTCGCGTGTGGCAACTTCATCCCCTCAACCAAAGATACAGAAGCCAGATCCAGTTGCGAAAAACTCTATCAGCGCCAAAAGGAATGCATTTGCTTATAAAGTATCACAAACCTATTCCTATTCTGATTCCTATTCTGAAGAGGTAGGTTCGATGAAATCAAAGTCTTCTTCTTTCGAGAAACCTGAGAATATGGATAGAGTTGCACTTAACAAGACGGAAGGTACCAGATCGTATGAACTCGCTCGACTTCGAGCTGCCAGTCCTGCTGTTGTAGCGGCGTCGACGGGTAAAGCCTATTTCACAACCAAAGCCACCAGTTGGACATTACGATTCCGATGAAGATGAATCTACATCTTATGATGAAGATGAATCTACGTTGTATGATGATGAATCTACATTATGTGATGAGTATTTAGCTCGAAATGCAGTCCTTCAAAGGAGAGAGCAGTTTCGGATGAAGCAAGTAGAAAACAATGCTCCCAAGGCAGTCAGAGACTCTTCCTTTGACCATTCAAACAAACACACGAGTGACATCGTTTTAGACCCTCCTGGGCCCTCAATGAGAGATCAATATATCAAGAAACTAGAAGACAAGAGAAGGCCTCAAACTGCAGTCAACGATGCTTCCTTCCGTCAGCCAAACATCCACATGTCTGATCAATGCGGCAGTTCCATCCCAGATCCTCCTCTGCCTTCAATATCTCATTCATCTTCTGATTTCAAGAAACAAGAGGACAAGAGAAGGTCGCAAAACGCAGTCAGCGATGCTTCCTTTCTTCAGCCAAACAATTACATGCCTGATCAATGCGGCAGTTCCTATCCAGGTCCTCCTCTGCCTTCAATATCTCATTCATCTTCTGATTTCAAGAAACAAGAGGACAAGAGAAGGCCGCAAAACGCAGTCAACGATGCTTCTTTTCTTCAGCCAGACAATTACATGCCTGATCAGTGCGGCAGTTCCTATCCAGATCCTCCTCTGCCTTCAATATCTCATTCGTCTTCCGATTTCAAGAAACAAGAGGACAAGAGAAGGCCGCAAAACGCAGTCAACGATGCTTCCTTTCTTCAGCCAAATAATTACATGCCTGATCAGTGCGGCAGTTCCTATCCAGGTCCTCCTCTGCCTTCAATATCTCATTCATCTTCTGATTCAAGAAACAAGAGGACAAGAGAAGGTCGCAAAATGCAGTCAACGATGCTTCCTTTTTTCAGCCAGACAATTACATGCCTGATCAGTGCGGCAGTTCCTATCCAGATCCTCCTCTGCCTTCAAAATCTCATTCATCTTCTGATTTCAAGAAACAAGAGGACAAGAGAAGGCCGCAAAACGCAGTCAACGATGCTTCCTTTCTTCAGCCAAACAATCACATGCCTGATCAGTGCGGCAGTTCCTATTCAGATCCTCCTCTGCCTTCAATATCTCATTCATCTTCTGATTTCAAGAAACAAGAGGACAAGAGAAGGCCGCAAAACGCAGTCAACGATGCTTCCTTTCTTCAGCCAAACAATTACATGCCTGATCAATGCGGCAGTTCCTATCCAGATCCTCCTCTGCCTTCAATATCTCATTCGTCTTCTGATTTCAAGAAACAAGAGGACAAGAGAAGGCCGCAAAACGCAGTCAACGATGCTTCCTTTCTTCAGCCAAACAATCACATGCCTGATCAACTGCGGCAGCTCCTACGATCCTCCTCTGCCTTCAATATCTCATTCGTCATCGGCTGCGTCCAACCCATCTGCTAAGATCCAACGTTCCTTCCCAGATCCTCCTCTACACCAATATCTCATTCGTCATCGGCTTCATCCAACCCATCTGCTCAAATCCAACAGATTAATGAGGTTGTCCCACCGCTTCCTCCGCCACCTCCTCCTCCTCCCAAAACGGAAGCTGAGAACGAGAGTCAAGATTTTGGAGACGGATTTGGGTTTAGCCAGGAAGAATTTTCTCATGCCTCTTGGGGGGTAGGGCCTGCTTTCTCTGCTGATATGATTACCAATGGAGATGCGGAATGGTCACAACCAGTAAATTGTTCCGCTGAGCAGAAGGGGAGCAACTCTGCTGAGTGGGATGCAACATCTAAAGATAAGGAAGGAGATACTGTCAAAGATGAAGACAAAGAAAATTTCGAAACAGCGGCGGATGATCCGCAATGCGATGGAGAGTCCCCGAGTGCTACCGCTTCCGTGCAATATGTAGACTTTGGAGTAGGAAGAAGTCGTGGTGGGAGTGTTGACTATGATTCTATTATTGATGAAAAGGAAGAACTTGACAACAGTATTATGAGCGAAGAAACTACTGCGTCGGCAACCGAATTTGATCCTCTATCTATGTTTGGAGGATCTGATGAATTGTCACACGAGATTGAACAGTCAGATGGCAATGCTCAGAGTAAGGTATCATGGGCAGATCCAACGATTCCAAAGGACGAAGAAATCAATAATCTGGCCAGGAGCACCTTTTCTTCTTCTCAACAGTCGACAAAAGTGGAAGACGCCTCAAACAGCATATCATTTCCTTCGCTGAACAGTGGAACTCTACCGAAACCACCCAATCCTGCGCCGAACAATTCTGCCAAGGTAACACCTCTCCCATCGAAGAATGTCATTAGAGCTCCTCCTGACTCTCCATCAGGAACGGAATCTCTTGAGTCATGGTGGCAAAGTCGCTATGCTTCGTCCCAAAACAATGACATCAACGCAGCTGTACAAGAAGCCCTATTGAATGAAGCGTCGTCGGCATCGAAGAAGTCTCAAGCTGACTCTTCAAAGACTATGAGCGGTGTTTCTACTTTATCAACCAGTCTCACGCCAGTAACATCAAACGAACGAGTACAATCTCGCGAAATTGAAGAGGAAGACAGTTGCAGTATCTTCAGTGGAATAAGTGGAGTTGACGAGGACGGGCAGAAAGTTTCGAGTTATCAAGCTGCAGTGACAAAAAATCTCTTGGATCCAATTGCACAAGCTGAAAGCGAGGAAGAAGATATCTTTTCTGGGGTTTCTGCTACCAACACAAAGGATCTTCAAGCAGATGATGCTGCTATGAAGTCTGATATGGGTGGCGCTTCTTCTGGCTTTACGTTAAAGAGAGCAAACGCGGAGAGCCACTCAATGCTGTATGGGAATAATACTGTTGCTACGTCCTCGTACGCACCAAAAAAGGTAATGAACTCCTTAGTGGATGGAATGTCGACGGTATCGTTCTCAAGTCCGATTCAAACTATGAACACTGCAAGCCAGTATATGCGAGAGTCAAGGGAATCGTTACGCAGCTTACCAGAAAACAATTATGGTGTTATCGAGCTGAAGAACAACGAGAAATCTTCTCCTACAAATTCTCATACATCTGATATTACGTCTTCAGTTATCTTCGGTTGCGATCCTCCTAGGAGAGCTGCCCACCAAAGATTTGAAAGAGACCAAGAGAGAATTCTAGAGACAAACGAATCTGAAGAAGCTGAAAGTATTTTATCAAAGGAGGTCTCCGTAACCGTCAAGTCGGACCAGGTAGTGGAAGGTGAAGTGAATAAAACGACTATCGCAAACAGAGGCGTTTCGTTGGTAGCTCCGTCATCTTGTGACAGTACATCGCAAGGAAGCACGTTTGACCAAACAAAGACGACTGATATGCACACTGAAGCAGAAAGTCAAGGAGCCCCTTTTGGGCTTTCGGGACTTCGTGACCAAGCAAAAGCGGCAATTTTATCTCGATTTTCCTGTGGCTTATTAAATGCGTCATCATTTGCAGTCTGTGCACAAGGTAGGAAGATATTTTGCATTCTGTATTTATATTTCTCGCATTGGTGCTCATTCGTACTGACTCTGTTCATTCAACTGCCTTGTCTCTAAATCAGGTCAAATGCAGACTGAATCGAGTCTAGATGATGATATTATATCATCTCATTCTAAGAAAGAAAGTGATTTCAACAATTCGAATGTCTCTAAATCAGGATCTCCCGACGATGATGTTCATGAACATCCAATTGATATGGTATCGGAGATGGGTACAACTCTGCCACCACCGTTTTCGCCACACTCAATCAGATTGAGAGAATCATCTTTCAATAAAGGTGGGGTCGAGGTAACTGCAGCTTCAGAAAAGGCCACCTCAAGTATAGAAGCTGAAAGCGAGTTACCTGTGTACAAGTCTGCTTCCGAAGCTCAAAAGGAGGCGCATGAAGCCTTGTTGCTTTATGCATACACCGCTTTGTCAGTTCCACCTCCTACGACCCTTGTTGAAAAGGGTGAAGGCGCTGAAACAAATTCCACAATATACCCATCTATTGATGGCGGAGTAAGAGAAATGGGTATCATGATGGAAAGATTCCGAAGTCAAGGCATCGCAGTGTTGAAGCTCAATACACATAATCAATGGCAGCCACGCGTCCTCACTGTGACGAAAGAAGTCAACGTATTCAACAAGACGGATGATGCGAGATATAAAGGCATAGACTCATGTCCAAAGGGACTTTTATGGCTGAAGAAGTTCAGCGATTCAGAGCACAGCATCGCTTCTATCATAGGGAAGAAGGGTAAAGGTGGTGTATTCTTCAGTACAATTGAGTCTGTCTCCGTTACAAAAGGAATACATCCTTTGAGCAAGAAACAACAGAAGGGAGCATTTAAGGATAGTTACACGTTTGTCTTGTTTGTGAATGACAACGGGTCGAAGAGGGAAATTTACTTTCGGGTTGCAAGCAAAGATGATGTAATTCTTTTATCTGCAGGATTTCAAGCAGTTATTGATCGAGTGAAGAACGACGAACATCTCAAGCCGAGAAGCTTCAAGCTAACAGTGGACACTATGGTGTCAGGAGGACGATCGGTTCCGCTTTCACCATTACTATCACCCACTCAGCCACTCAGTGGCACAAGGAAAGCTGTTGCTAACCCCATATCTGACAATCGGTGGGAGGTGTAGAGGCGATTTGTAAACTATGCTTTTAATGTGACTAAATGGTATGTAGAGAAATATTATATGTTAATGGACTACTTCTACGAAAGCATCTGTTAATGGCAAATGAAACACCTCTGCCTCTCCGTGGAGAAGCTATCAGGTTCTTTCTTCTTTCTGGTTAGATTCCGTTCAATTCAAAATTTAGTGTCATATTTCTTAGGTAATGTAGATAGCAATATTTTTGATACATGAACACTAGTTGTGGTCTTCCTGTGTTTACTTGTGTTGATTGCATCCTGCTGGTTGATGTGCATTGCAAGCAGTGAACGCTGCGTATTCATACAGCCTGAGATGAATCAGCAAGATCAGCCTCGGAAAGAAGTGACGATTCTTGATGGAGGAATGGGGCACGAGCTGAAGCTACGAGGGATCTCTGATGGAACATTTGTTGCCGGTGTCCTTGCAAACGAAAATCTTATGCAAGCATCTACAGTCGAAGCAATTCACTATGACTATCTTGCCGCTGGTTGTGATGTAATAACGACAAACAGTTTTGTTGCTGTGCCAAGAAGGATGGGAGAATGCGGTCTCGCAACCGATGAATCCAGTTCATTCCATAGAGCTGCAGTGCTAATTAGATCAGCAGTTGATCGAGCTAGAGCTGCGACACAAATTGCACATGAAGGCAAAATGCCAGAGAAGCAAAAGAAAATAGCTGGCTGTGTACCGCCTCTAACGGAATGCTATTTTGGTGACCAAGTGCCAACAATCGAGGACATGATCCCGGAATATCTCATGATTGCATCAACTCTCGTTGACTGCGAAGTAGACATCATCTTATGCGAGACGCTGTCAACAATTCGCGAAGCAATTGCAGTTTTTCATGCCCTCTCAAAATCTAATAACAAACACATACCGATATGGGTCAGCTATACAATCAAAGATGATAATCCAAATGAGCTGAGGTCTGGGGATTCCCTTATAGATGCGTGCAATCAAATTATAAAGCTAGCATCAACTCTAAATTTGCCACTGGAAGCGATAGGTGTCAACTGTTCCACTCCAAGTGCAATATCAAAGGCATTGTCATTCATGTCTCCTTTGGTTACGGGAAGTGGTGTGAAGCTGTGTGCATATGGAAATTGCTTTCAAACTACGACATCGGAATGGATGGCGTCTCTCAAAGGTGATAACGATGGACAAAACATAGCTTCCGAAAGATCGATATCGGCAGAAGATTATGACCACGAGGGATACCTCTTGCCTCACGCGTATGCGAGATATGCATGCGAATGGGTAGATCTAGGAGCGCAGATTATTGGGGGCTGCTGCGGCAGTAGACCGCAGCATTTGAAACAAGTTGCATCAATGCTCAGATCATAATTTTAACTTTACGAGTGTTTTATAAAACATTATACCGTCCTCCACCACCTCCAGGTCTAGAACCGACACGAAGAGTCTCTTCGTTGAGAAGACGTTTGACTTCAACGATGCAATTTTGAAGAATCTGGCGACTTTGCGCTTCCAAATGAAGGTATAGCTTCCTCTCCCCATCTGCAGGAGCTTTACCAGGCTCAATATATTGCCCTTTCAGAGTGACAGCAGTCTGGAATTCATCCTGCAAGCGAGATGTAGTTTCTTTTTGGGTGACTTTCCATCTTGCTTCTCGTGGGAAATCATTGATTTCAACTTCCTCGACAAAGTGGCTATCTCCGGTAGATTGCATTCCACCAGCGTCATCAGATGGAAGCATTCCAGCCTTTCTCAGCAGAGCCTCGCGCATGCCTGGAATCGCCAAAACATCTGACGACACATTTGCAAGCATACCAATAGCACCTTTCTTATCAATTTCTTTCTTAGGGCTGGGATCTTTTGTGTCAGCGTCCGCATCACCTGTATCATCATCACCCTCTGCAGAACCAGCAACATCTTCGTCTGGATCAAGAAGTCCTGCTTCAACAAGGGCTTCCCGTTTCTCCAATTTAGCTAATTTTTGTGCATCATTCATTTCGGAGGCGTCATAAGAGAACCCCTTTCCTTGGTATCCAGAACTCGCCCATCTTGCTTCTCCCTTGGCAACCTTTTCTTTGAACGACTCCGCTAGATCTTTCAACTCTTGACTCAAATTTTTAGATTGGCCTGCTTCTACAAGGGCCCTCACGATAATCGGTGCAAACTTGGCCTCATCAGTCGAGTTGACGAAGGTGTACGAAACACCCAAGTTCCCAGCTCTGCCTGTTCGTCCAACGCGGTGTACATAATCTTCCAAATGGTTGGGACTAGAATAATTCACGACGCAACCACACGATGGCACGTCCAATCCACGCCCCGCTACACTAGTTGCAACAAGGACATTAACACCGCTGTCGACATTTTTGAAGTCGGATAAGTTGGAATCACGATCTTCTTGGTCTAATCCACCATGGATTGACAATGATGAATATCCACATCTCGTCAATTGCTCAAACAACGAATCTGCTTGTTCTTGTCGTCCAACAAAGACAATAACTTTCTTTTTATCATCAGCATGATCCCCGAGAATCTGCAGCAATCTCAAAAACTTGTCTTCTTCCTCTACTACCTCTGCGAATTGCTCTACAGAGTCCGACGCAACAGATCTTCCTCCAACAATAATTTCCAGCGGTGCTTTTAGTGACCGTTTGGCTAAATTTTCGAGAACACGGGGAAATGTGGCGGAGAATAAAACCAACTGTCTATCTGGCCTGACTGCAGACAATATTGCCGAGATTTGTGGCTCAAAGCCCATATCAAACGCCCTATCACATTCATCTAAACATACCATTGAGACGCGTTGCAGAGAAATCAGCTTTCCGGATTGCATTGTAAGGATGTCAATCAACCTTCCTGGAGTAGCGCACAAGACATGCGTTCCCCTCTTCAAATCTCCAATCTGTTCAGCAACGCCGGCCCCTCCATACACTGCAGTTGACTTTATGTTCAAATGCTTTGAAAATCCTTTACACACTGCGTGAATTTGATACGCCAACTCTCGTGCAGGTGCTAGAATCAAACCAATCGGACCAGTCTCATTTGGTCCTAATGGTGGCTGGTCTAGAATGTGTCTAAGCATCGGTAATACAAAACCTAAAGTCTTGCCACTGCCCGTCTTCGCAATCGCAATGACATCTCTCCCCGCCATGATGCATGGCAAGCATTGCGCCTGCACGGGAAAAGGTTCTGTAATTCCCTTCTTTTCAAGAACAGACATGATACGCTCCGAAAGGCCTGCCTCACGGAATGAAGACACAGGTGCTGGTGCTCCACGCCCTCTTACTTTGACCCCAATCTTTGCTTTGCGCTCTGCTACCTCCATTGGAGTCAATTTGGCAATCGATTGTGGGACAATGTACAAATTCTTCCTTACTGTCAAATATTCAATTGATTTGTGGTCTACAGCACGAAGCTCCTTCTTCTTGTTCATCTCCGCCAAAACCTCCAACGCATCTGGGGCGGCTGTCAAAGCTGCAAGATTACGCTCTGCTTCCTCCATGATACCACCCTCTTCGTCGTTGTACATTCTCCCCGTTTCTACAGCAACATGTGCCGATTTGCGTATTTGCTCCGCCTCCCGCTCTAATTTGCGAACATGATCTTCCCGTCGTTCCTTTTCAGATTTCACTTCCGACTTTGTTTCATACTCATCGTCGTCATCTTCGGTAGTTGTTTTATCATCATTTGTTGGCACATCTTGCTTCTTCAATGCCTCGATGAAAAGCCGACGTGCATTTTCTTCCTCCTCCTCATCCGTTTCCATCTCACTATCAGGTGCAGGAGTAGCAGGTGCATCCGATTCCCAATCACTGAAAGTATAGTTATTAACAACTGCATTGTTTTTCTTTGATTGAGATGATGCTGTTGCTGCAAGAGAAGTAGTAGTAGTAGTAGCAGCACTGGAAGAAGATTTCCGTGTCCTTACCATAGATCCAAAGGAATCAATATTTCTCCCAGTAATGACGTTATCATCATCTCCCGCCGATGGTTCCGTCTCGAGACCCATCATGAATGCATCAAGAGCATCGTTTACTGCATCGTTGTTATCCATTGGTGGATCTATATTATTTTGAGTCTCTGTTGCTTTTTGTTGAGAAGAATGTTTGTCGTCCCCATTACTTTGTTTCATATCCCATCGGCCCTTCCTTCGTCGTTTACTATTAGTTGGATTTGGAGGCGGTTCTTTGTTATCGGATGTAATTTCTGCGCTATTTGGTCTTTTGTTGCCCCCCAATAATACTCCACTACTTGCTGCCAACGGTATTGTCGACTTCTTTAATTCGTCTTCTCCCAACAATGGCAAGAGATGATCGGATTTTTTCGCCCTATTCTCATGGCCACTATTCTTCGCCTCAGTGTTGTTGTTGTTGTCGTCGTCGTCATCTAAAAAACCGGCCCCCGGCCTCGACCTCTTCTTCTTCTTCCGTCCCTTCACGTTGGCCAACCCCAATCCGATCTTTACCTTTGGATGTGATGACGACGATGATGTAGTAGGCGCAGGTGCCGAAGGGACTTCTATAATGGTTGTAGTTTGAAACCCACTGGATTTCTTTTCTTCTTCCTCTTTTTGCTGCTGCTGCTGCTGCTGCTGCTGCTGCTGCTGGCGTTTCCTCCATGCCTCGAGACGCTTGCGCTTCCTTTCGGCTGCGGCATTATCGTCGCCCATTTTATATATAGTGTTAATTGCAGTGAAATGGTGACGTCCCTGGCTCTAGTCTCCTGTCTTTCCCCTACCATACACACGGCTGTATGTTGCACTATATTATTTGAGTTAGTGGCGTTGCCGATGCACCGGGGCCAGGGCGGTGGATGGGGACGGGGGATGGATTAGGAGCAGTGTTTCAGTAGAGTAAGTATGCAGAAGCGGCAGAAGGATGGAGGGCGGGGTATCTAGCGGCGATGATAGAGGAAGTCAACTCGCTAAAGTATCGCTTGCGATCTAGAGGAGTAACTACAAAAGAAGCTAGACTTTCTTTCCTCAGATCAGAGTCTATCATAGAGTAGAGCAACGAAGATAATCTATCATATACTTTGGACCCAGTGGGCCTGACTATCACGGGAGGGACAGAAGCTCACGGAGATGCTAACAGAAGCAATGCTCACAGAAGGGTTCGGTTGTCAATATATAAGAGAGGCTAAAAAATTATGAGATGGTTGAGCTTTTTGCTCAGAAATTATGAGATGGTCAACCGAGTTTTTTGCTCTACAGTTTATCTTTTACGGACGGCGGTGTTCGGGGAGGAGGTTTGTCTCCGTCCGGGAGGTTTTCTTCGGAGGTTTGTCTCCAAGAGGTTTTGTCGCCGTGGTTTGTCTCCATACGATTGAACCAGATTTGTAACTTTTGTAACACTTCACTTGTAACTAACTCTCACTCAAACTAAGTAGAGTAACTCAGCTTGGATACGCAACAACGATGGCAAACTTCTTATTTTCCTTCTCCTTGTGTCCTCTTCGCGGCTTGCTCGTCACAAAAGCAGCCACTTTCCTCAAACGACAATATTGGCCGACTCCTCTCTGGTGAAAATCTATCATTATTACTTGATACTTCGTCGTCAAATACAAGAAAGGCTCTAATGTCGAATGATTTTCGTCCTACGCAACTCGCTTCATTCTCTTTCAACTCAATTGCACAGTGCCATAGATCAGATGGCTGGCTTCGCTCTCGATCATACTGATAAAATACAATCACTTCGTCCCTCGTAGCATCTGGAAACATATACCATTTACTGCGTTCTTTATTTGGAGCAGCATCTGGAAAAGCTACATCTCCATCATATCTTGAAGAGTATATCGACAATGGCGCTCGACTGACAGGTGTTTCTCCAATGTTTCTCCAAAAATTGAGGATTGCAAATCGTTTCTTTCCGCTTACTATGGCATTCGCAACATCATCAAATAATGCACTGCTGGATGACACTGACGACTCGTTTCGTACTCGGTTGTTGTCAATGATTGCAAGGACGTCCTGAATTTTCTCGTATGCACCAACGTCTGTGTCGATGTGCACGAGAGATGCAATATTTGCAGTAGGAGTGTGCAATAGCTGGTCTTGATCACGAGATATTTCTAAAGATTCTCCTCTCATCATTGGATTCCAGAATGATAGGTGTATGATCTTCTCGGGAAAGAGTCGGTTGATAATCTTCTCCAACTGTGGCAAGTAATATTGTTGGATACTATCCCTCTCTGACCAGTTGATTAGTGTTGTGGGCATTTCAGAAGCAACAATAGCGAGCCCATTTTCTTTTAGCATGTCTCGTTCGTTGTGATACGACTCTTGCAGTGTTCTCCCATTGTGAATTGTCTCGATGCAATTATTGTGTGGAAAGTATTGTGATACATTGTAGTGAGCAAGAATGTACTCGTTGGCGGCAGAATAGTCAATGTTTGCTTTTGTATACACCGCAACTCTACTACTCTCATCGAAACATTGCGTTGCCTGCATATCAGTAATTGCATGGCGCCGCAGCATATACGTTGTTGAAATGCTACCATAGATGAAGCTGTAACTTCGGTTGATGACTAAAAGAATGAGCGCGGTGGATAAAAGAGTTGCCAGAGACATTATGAGATATCCACGACGAGAGGATGGCTCTTCTAGCTATGCATCTCTTGCTCTTCCATTGCAGCAACGCCGGCCTACTGGCGCTACTTTGTACGATAGTCAGATGATAGTATTATTCACAGTTCACAGCCCACCAGCCAGCAGCCAGGCTAGAGCGAGCACCAGCCTGTATCTGTACTTATCTACCAGACGTTCCATCTAGAGCAAGCAACCTGGCTCCGCTGCGCTCTGCGCGCTGTCGCGGCTGAGAATACTTAGGAGTGTACCTACATACATAAGTCTCGGGGTGAACACTCTTCAAATCACGAGTGAGAGTAGTGCATTTTATGAATACTCCCACAAGCCACAATTATTTTCATCTAATTGATGACTAGAAAGGAAATAACAACCCATCATACTATTGATTCACTCTCACATAGGGGTTACCACTGCCATTGGCATTCTCCTTTGACAGATTCGGAATTCGAATCGATTTCAAAAAAATCACAAGTTTGAACGCTATCTATGGCAGCGTTGTGTTCGTGAGTGGAGTTAGTCAATGAATGAACGGGCCGCCATGCAATGGCTCAATAAAGTAGACGATGCGCTAGACTGGGTCCTCGGACCGCCGCTACCACCACCGCAGACGGAGGGTGGTGAAAACGGTGAGCAAAAAAAGCAAAAGAGAAATCGGGCAGATCGTAGTAATCAAGATGATGATGTTGGTGGCCGAAGCTCTCCAACTGTCGGCAGAGCGAAAAGCAACAGTGTCAGTTCTCTAAAAAGAAGCCCAGTGGTCATTCATGAAGATTATACCTGCCCAGCTACTCCAATGGCGGCAGCGGTGGGTGAATATCTCGTTTTAGATGAGTCGCCGTATCCATCAGCGAACTATGTCGGCAATAACAGACTTGAGAACAAATTGTCTACAGCTGCAAAAGACTCTTCTGAAGCGATAATAAAACGAAATGCTTCTATTGACATGCAACAATCGGCTGATGAGGCAAAAGAGACATTGATAGCATCACATAGAGGCGTCGATAGACAAAGAAATGAAGCAAAAACTTCTACAAAACCGCCACCGCCTCCTCCTCTGTCGTTACTTCAGTCTTCGGCATCCAAACACCAGCCTCAACAAAAGCAAGCACCGCCACCGCCACCACCTAAATGCAACGTACCATCTTCTCCAAGAAGAATACAAACAAATCCAACCACTACATCACGGCTAACACCGCGAGTAGGACCAAGAGCAGCTCCTGGTGTCATTCGAAGAAGAGTTCGAACTCCATCCATATCTCCTCCGCCCAGTCCTCCTGCTCCATCATTCCCACCTCCGCCCATAGTGCAAACTATTGAATCGTTTGGTATCGAGAAAGATGAAAGTAATCATGATGTGATTTCAGATCATCATCGGATTAGTCAGCCTATTTTGATGCCGAGTCATAATGACTCTCTCGATAATACAATGATATCGTCAGAAATAGAAACAACTCCAGTTCATCCTACATCTGCGGATGATGTTTCCTTGGTACTGCCACCGCGTTTGTCTCCTCCTGTGGAGCACATATTGCAAGAAGAAGTGCAATTAATTGATAATACAGAAGATATGGACAATAAAATTGTTTCAGAAACAGAGTCTGTGAAGATTCAAACTGAACAAAACAAGGTTAGTAGTGACAAAATTGCCAATGTCGAAAGAAGAGAAATGGAAGCAGAAGAGGATTGGCATTTGGGAGGGTGGTTCTCATCATCATCAAAACAGGCGGAGCCAGATGTTGACAGAATGAAAGAATACAATGATGATAGACTTCAGGTGGATGAAGACGATGATGTCTCTTCATCAGAAGACTCGTTTCATTCTCACATAAGCGAAACCAGTCAGCTTTCAAATGATGACCAAGAAGAAGACGATGAAGAAGAACTGGACAACGAGAGTACATTTGAAAGAGATTATGCAGATTTTGCAATTCCATTCCCGTCATCTCCAATAATACAACATGATCGTGAATGGGATCCTTCATTGAACTGTTATGGAATTGTTCATGTTCGCTTGTTACGTGCACAACGTCTCCCGTGTGATGAACGCGCAACAATACATGCTACATTATCATTACCTCCTTGGAAGGGACGCATTCGAATACCTCCTCGAGTAGCAAAACGTGGACCAACGGGAGCAGGGATATGTTCGAGGTGGGATAAGCCTGTCGACAAGAAAGAAGAAGATGATGTTGTTGAAGATGAAGGAGGGTCGCCTACATCAGCAAATGAAGCAAATGATCCATGTACATATCATATGGTACATGCTTATAACAACGAGGATACACCTGTTCCAACTGTTTCATTGGAGTTATCGGTAGCAAAGCTTGGTGGAGTATTCGAAAAGTTCATATGCTCCATTTCTCTTCCTTGCCACGGATTGATGCAATCTCCTGGGGTCTGGGCTCGAGGTTGGTACCCAGCGAGTACGATTTTTGGAGTAAATGAAGTCGAAGAGGGGGCTGATTTGGATACATTACCATTCATTCTGTTGGAGACATGTTTTGAGTCAAAGATGGAGGATGCTGTCGAAGCTGCGATTTCAGAAGAAGATACGCTGGGATCAATACCGAGAGACTTTGAAATTCGCCCGAGTCCTCGGCTCTCAAGTATGCATCACATGCCTGATTCAATATACTCTTCGGTAGATGACGAGAGCACATCGTTAATGTCAGGGATTACATCTCGCAATGTAGCCTCGACAAAACCACATTTGTTGCGTGTGAGGTCATTTTGGGCACCCGCCTGGTGTGCTGTGTGTTCTAAAGTCATCACAACAGGCTGGTTACAAGGCAGTTTTGAATGTGAGGCGTGTCACATCTATTGCTGTCGAGACTGTCAGCTTCAAGTAGACGTACGAATTCCATGCGGTTCCGAACTTTCGGCCATAGCTGTGAAGAAGGCTCAAAAATATCAAATGTCACTTAGTCAAATAATGACAACATTAGCTCCTCAAGGTGAACGTGACAAACCGGTAGATGTAAGCGGCCCAGCTGACACAACAAATTTGGTTGGAGCCAGGAGTGGAGAAGATTCGCCAAGAGACATAAAAGGGATTGGAACTTTGAATATACGTGTGCTGAAAGCATGTTTGTTCGACAAGACCTACCCTTCAGAGACAGAACCAAGTAGCGTCTTTGATTTGGACTCATCAAATCTTCGCAGTGGAGACCACTACGTTCGAGTATCCTGGATGGGGAGTAAAGATTCTAAACGCACCAAGACTGTACTACAAGCTTCCAAACCAGTCTTTGACTCGGATGATATGGTATTTGACGTGCCTCATTATGGAATGGAGTATAAAGTTGAAGTCGTAGATGCCAACACTGATCGTCCGGTAGGGTCATGCTTATTGTCGGCCCAGGGCTTACTGCAATCGCAGCGTGACGACTTGCTCTCTAGTACGGATCGCCTGCTTCTATCTTTCTTTCCAGGTTTCCGAGATTACGCAGAGCCTCGTCGGTTGAGATTAGAGTTGCGTAAGGGTGTAAAAGATGGATTCGGGTTAAATTTTTACAACTCCGCCAAACTGACCGATCCAGCGAATTCATCTACGCATGCAGGTGAGATATCAGGTTGGATCGACCTCGACCTACATTTACAAGAAGATCGAAAACTATTCAACTCGCTTGAGCCGCGGAGGTGTCCTCCAAAAGCCGAGGAAGAGTTCGATGTTGCACTCATTCAGCTGCATATAGCTAGAATCAGTGCGCTCGTTGAAGATATCCAAAAACTAGCTTCTGCGTACATGTATTTAGTTGGTTGGGAGAACGACAAGCTCACTGGTACAGCAATGGTAAGTCTACATGTATTGTGCCCTCTGCCTGTTAATTGTCTATTGGATATGAAATATTCACTGATTTGCCTGCCTTCCGCCAGATTATCTTCGTGGTATTCACGCTGACGTTCAACATGGAATACCTCGGAACAATTCCTATTGGAGTACTTGTTCTTTATATGGTCTACCTTGCATACCTGAGGGTCACCGGTCGATTCAAAGATCGATTCATCTCGAAGGAGAAGGATGCCCTCATCGAATCTGAAAAGAAAATCGAGAAGAATCATTCGATACACAGACCGATTGGAATTTTAGAAGTTGGCGAGCTTCGTGGCAAGCACCTCAAAACTAGAGAGTTGGGATTGCCTGGAAGCTTTTATGCGACAATATCGTATGATCCTGTGAGGTATGCAGATGAACATTCGAAAGCTTCTTTGGCAAAGATTGATGCATCAAGCACCTGCAGTCATCAAATTGGAAGCACTATCAGCCCAGGAATTACGTCAAGTCCCGTGTGGACGAATTTTCAAGATAGTGCTGAGCTTATGCGTGTTCGTTATTTGTTACCAGATGATCAAACACTGGGGAGACATCTATCACAAGACATTGATGAGAAGTCGTTGAAGGTTGTGTATCCAGTATTGCAACCACTCACCGAAGACGGCGAAGTTACTATTGTAGGAGATGCTGACGTCGGACAAAGAAGCGATGTTCAACTGATGCCATGGGAATCATCCTACGGTGCCATTGTGATACAAGTTCGGTTCAGTGATGTTCTCGGAACGCTATTTGACAATGTGTTGGGCGAAGTGGTTGTGCCACTTGCAAAATTGGCCGGAAGTAGAAGAGCAGTAGAGGGTTGGTTCCGCTTGCTTGATGTGGGTACGACAGACTTTGTCCCGGGTGACTCGGCTGACGAGACCGCGGAAGAAGCAGGAGCAACAGAAAAAGTACTTGCGAAGATAGGCGACGAAGACGAGGAACTGCATCAGATTGATTTGCCAGAAATTTATCTAAAGGCAAAATTTTCTCCAAATGTTGGTGATTCGTCTTCCGACGTGGAATCCTCGAAGGTAATTTGCGAAGAATTAGTTCGTACAGCTTCATTGTCACAAGGGAATGGTGTGGGGGTGATTGGATCATCTCTAAGTACACTGAATACCGTAAGAACTCTCGGAGGCACACTTCAAAACCAAATTTGCTTTGTTGTGGACATGATTGAAAAGACAAGGAATGCATTCAATTTTTCCAATCCACGAATCACAGTTTTGATTTTGCTTTGTTTGACCGTTCTTTGGACGGTATTGGCATTGATTCCTACTCGTATTGTTATTCTGGTTGGTGGGCTAGGTCAGTTCGGCGCGACTTACTATGACAAATACATATATCAGAAACAGAAGAAGAAGACAGAAGTGTCTTCGGAGGACAAGAAGTCAGATGCTTCTAATGCAGGTGGGAATGTATTTGAAAATATGTTTCTATCCCTTCCAACTGACGAAGATCTCAGGAGGACATACTTTTGGGAGGCGCGTCGCGTAGGAGAGAGAGAACGTGAGAAGTATGCGATGGCAAAGCGTCAAACGCGAGTAGAGAAGCTATGGAAGGCAAGATGGCATGGTTCTTTGGAGATGAAAGAGAAGAAAGCAGATGCCAATGTCACTCAACAGTCATTAGCAAGAAGCAGCTGGAATTGGAAGGGCATTTTTGCTCTGATTGAGGGACATCGTTTCATATGGTGGAGATCAGAGAAACATTTTGACACAGGAGAGTCTCCATTGGGTCAAATCTTCTTCGCTGGACACTCGGGCCTTGCTGGTTTATCTCCTCTTGACCTTCGGGAGCTCACGAAGGAGGAGATCCCATCTGTGGTGTGTATTTTTGGCAGAGGCCAGCAAGGTCAACAGAAGATAACTTTGTTGGCTCCTTCGCTAGAGCTAAAGGACTCTCTTGAGAATGCAGTCTTATTTGCAAGTACTGACACAAAGGCTGACTAGATGTAGATCCGATAGAAGCGTCTTTATTTAGTCTTCACAGGTCACATAGGTTCTTTCACTTCCACACCTAAACATTTATTTATTTTTATTGAGGCCACCAAATTTATAATCTGCATCTACGAATCGGCTATAGATCTCAATTGTTTTCTCTCGTGTCATGGAAGACTCCTTCACTGAGTCTCTTTCCAAGCAAGATTGTATCCATCCCAGAAACTTTGGAAACTTTTCAGATGGTAGCTCGTAATCCTTCCAGTGTTTCATTGTAATCGTCAGACGCTGAATGAAGGGTATCAAATGAAGATCAGCTAGACTAAAGTCATCTCCAAGCAAATATGGTCCTTTGCTTTCTATCAGAGCATCTTCATACATTTGAAGTGCTTCCTCCATTTCGTTACAAAGCTCTTCATCCTTTGACTCATCTTTGTTCATTAGAAATGTGAATTGTGTCTTACTGAAAACATTATCGCAGTGATCATTCAGCAACCGAATCTTCGCTCTCGCGAATGGATCCATTGGCAGCAGTGTTTGCTCTTGCTGCCTCGACGTGGCAAGGTCGCATAAGAATTCGTTGCAAATTGCAGACTCGTAAATCACAGCGTAGTCAGCTGTAGGCACTCGAAGCGCAGGAACTTTCCCTCTTGGATTTATTTTTAGATACCAGTCAGGCTTGGGCATACCAGTAACTTCCGTCACATCATACGGCAACCCAAGTTCGTTCAGGGTGATGTGTGTTCTTTGAGCGTATGGACAAGTATTCCCAGGCAAGGTGAAGAATTGAATTGGAGTTTTTGGATCAGCACCAATTGTTGCATCGTAGCCGCCAGCGAGTTGTGTAGGTGATGAAGCAGTGCTGCCTCTGCTGGCAGACACAAAGGCTGTGGCCACCTTGAGGTAACAAAATAAGGAGAGTAGTAGCGGTCTCATCGTAATTGTTGATGGGAAATAATAAGCAAGCTGCTGTGCTTGTGCTTGCCTGCTTGTGCTTGTGCCTGCTTGTGCTCTCCTCTCTCCTCAGTGCTGTGACGCAGAAAGTAGTATGCAAATGATTATCAAATTTGTTTTCAATAGGCAAGCATGAGATTGCAACATCCAGTATGGCATCATATACATTTTGAATTAATTTGCCTAACCCTATTGAGAATCCCATCGTCTGTTTTCGATTTTGATTTTCGTCGTAGCAAGCACAGCAGTACTTAGCAGATGCAATGCGGCTATGAAAAATGATGAGAAATGTCACTTCGAGAAGGATGGTGACAATGAAGGCAGTCGGTAACTGCCTCAGTCCGAGGCCAATATCGTCATCATGATATCCTCACCGCCATTTTCTCCGATCAAAAGAACCACCATGAGCTACAATGATCATCGATACCGTCGTGAGAGGGACCGCTCCAGCTCCTATGATAGCGATGACCGCTATCCTCGTGATCCCGATTACAAGTCAAGGCGATCGAATTGGTCTTCGTCTTCCTACGATCGTCGCTCTGATATTCCTTGCCGGTTTGGATTGAAGTGTCGAAATGCAGTTTGTCCGTACAGGCATGATGATTCTTCTTTCGATCGAAGGGCAACTATTCCTTGTAGGTTTGGAATGAATTGCACAAGGCCTCTTTGCCCGTACAAGCATGAATCAGAAGCATCCAGGTATTCGTCATCTGCAGATGTTGACCGAACAATCAGCAGCAGTAGTTTAGGGAAGAGATTTGAACCGCCTCCTCTTGTCCCACAAACAGAGCGAGAGCAGCCGCCACAGCATTCTTCGCGTAGTACACAACATTCACAACTAAAATCAGATTTCAGTAAGCGGTTTGTACCGCCGTCTAAACCGAGTAGCTCAATATCTCACGATGATACTTCTGTTGGAGAAAGGCAGGGGGACTTACTCTCAAAGGTTCACAATTCCAGAGACTTCAAGCAAAGTGAAATAACGCAACAAAAATTGTTGCCGGATAGAACACCAGCAAAAGATGACGATAGGTTAGCTGCAAAAACAGGAACTAATGAAACAAATGCAACAAAAATTCAACCGAGCATCTCGATATCTCATGATGCATCTGTTGGAGAAAGGCAGGAGAAATTACTCCCGTCCATACCTCCCAACAATTCCGAGAAGCAGAGCGAAAGAGTAACACAACAACAAGAAGTTATGACTAGTATGACAGCAGCAAAAGATGCCGATAGATTAGTTGCAAAGCCAGAAACAGATGAAACAAATACTAATGTCAAAAGTGACAATGTAAAGTGCGATACTACTTCAGAGCCGACGCCAATGGAAATTGATCTGCCATCAAAATTAGATGCTGTTGATGTGGAAGAAAATGATTCAAATGATGATGTCACGAGCAGTAGCAAAGTTGAATCTCAGTCAATAGAGCAGCGGCGGCAGCAGCAGCAAGTTCCACAAAAGACAACGACAGCATCAATTGACTCAAATAATGACAATACAATCACAAAGACTAAACAAAATGATTCAAATGATGTCACTGGCAGTAGCAAAGGAAAATCTCCGTCAACTGAGCAGCAGCAGCAGCAGCAAGTTCCTCAAAGGACAATGAAGGCATCGATTGACTCAAATAATGGCAATACTATGCCACAGACCGATCCTGATCAAAAAGCAATCGATCCGTTGCGAAATACGCTTTCAAATAGCATTGCCACTGAAGGAAAGCCTCCTGAGCCCAAACGAAAGATAATTGAAAAGGCCAGAGTTGTTGTGCATATGAAGATGGGAAAAAATGAAACAAATGATGATGCCACTGGCATTAGGGGAATTGAATCCCGGCCAACTAAGCATAAGCAACAGCAAATTCCACAAAGAACAATGACGGCATCATTCGAATCAAATAAGGGCAATACAATTTCAAAGACAGTGCCAGCTCAAAAAGCAATCAATCCGCTGCGAAATACATCGGAAAATAGCAATGCAGGTATGCCTCCTGAGCCCAAATCAAATAGAGTCGAAAAGGCCAAAGTAGTTGCACCTCAATCAACTTCAATATTGGCAAATTTATTATCTTCACAACGCCGAACTGATGCTCAGCTACAGCGATATCGACTGCAAAAAGCGAGACCGTTTGAAAAGATAATACATGACATTCCGAGTTTTTCAACAGTGCCGAATAGCTATCTCAACAATGAAAGTGTGAGTGGAACGTGTGTCAGTGCCAAACAAAAAGATGACGGAAAGAAAGATGCAATAAATGACGCTAAAAAGCCAACAATTTCCAAGTTAGTCGCGAAAGAGAACAAAGCGCATACGATTGGTACGAAGAAGAGGAAAATAGACGAAATGAAAAGCACTGTTTCCACAGCAGATATCGATACTGCTGCTCCTGCTAAACCGAGAAAGAAAAACAAAGATGTTAATCCTTTTCGGGTCAAAGTAGGTTCTGTTGTGTCGGTACGGTTTCGCAATCTTGCAGAAGGTGGCAATCCTGGAGTAATCCAAGTTGCACAGGATGAGCAATCATCGGAAGGAAAACCGAAGCTATTTGAAGCTTGGTCAGAGCCTATTGCCGGTCGTCATGATGGAGTTTCATTACTTGGTTCCCGCATCAAATGTGTATTCGCAAAATCTTTTGTAGAGAAGTGGTTGAAGAAGAATACAAATTTTGCGTCCGACTCTATAGAAAACAGCATTGAAGGAAACGTCGTGTCCCTACTTGGTTCTGGTAATGATGAACATAGTTCAGAGGGAATCGCCATTGGCCTTCTGGTGGATCGAGAAAAAGTCAAGTCATTGCCGTTTCTCCAGGTCATTTCTGACGATGCTTTGCCGTCATCCAAGCTAGCGCTGAAAAAGATTGAAGATAAAATCAGAGGAGAAACGAATGTCGTCGTGAAAGTCATTTTGGCGTCAGTCATGGAGAAGAGGAAGGGTGCGAAACTAAATCGTAATGTTGTGAAGCAGTGGGTCGTGCGGAGTCGTGTGATAGCCAAGCCAAATGGAAAGAAGCCTACTAAGTCGGAAAGAAAAGCCAACGGTCTCAAAACGCAGGTTTTGTTTGTTGGAGACGGAAATGATAAGACTCAACAGCAGGAGAAAAATTGGAGATGGGTTGCCGCACGCGCTATCACTGTAAACTCGACAAATGACAACAACTCGAGTGACGTTGCTTCGCAACTTGTTGGAGAAGTTACCGCTATGACAGTGCATGATGATCCAAGTGCATGCGGCTCCCTCGCGACGGTTACTATTCGGCGCATGTGGACACCAGAACAGACCAAATTTGGAAGGTCAGGCGTGCACGTCGATCACCTAGAACTATTCGACGATCATGATGGCGAGGTATATTTCAAAGCTCCCGTTGAAGACCTTGTTGTGATAGGAAAGAGTGCTAGTCGTCATCTAGAAATGGGGCAACTGCCCCTCAAGAAAATTGAAGAACGAAACTTTCGTATCACACATTCATACAATGCTAGGGATGGTACATACAAGCCATTGTCGGGAGATATGTGTGATTGTGTTCTTTGCAAACTCAATATCACTGAGATGACAAAAGGTACATTGCCTTCGCCACCTCTTGATAAAATGAAAAATCCATATACAACCGATGAATCAATTTCGAGCTTGATAACATCAATCATAGAGTCATCCAATCCCGCCAACTTCACGCTTCCGAACAATGTTGGCTCAGTTGCATTGAGACCATCATTTGCTCCAAATACTGGCTCTATGAATAGTGGGCTTTACACTGAGGCAAATCCTGAGGTGGTGGATAAAGCAAGCAAACCACTACGGAAGAAGAAGTCAAAGCGGAAGAGAAAGAAAAGGGAGAAGAGTGCCCATGATAACGATATGGATTTAGAGGATGAGGAAGATTCAGTCAAGTTTAAGCCTACTTGCAGCAGAACCATTCCTTTCGATGACATCATGAGTGACTATTGGTACTTGCGAAACAAAAAAGCTACTTCTGTTGGTGCTCGGCGTGATCCTGCAACGAGGGAAAATGCTCTTCCTCGATCGATTGAATCAAAAACCAAGGAGGAAGTCACTACGCTCTTGACTGGTAGGGCGGCAAGAGCTAACCAACGTCGCATGGTGAAAAGCCTTGGTACAGCTTCGGCTGAAGTAGATCGATTAGCTGGACGAGATAGAGAACACTATCTTCGGTTTGGTAAAAGCACCATTGAAGGCTGGGGCGTGTTTGCGGAGGAACCCATTAACGCAGGTGATCTCATCATAGAATATAGAGGAGAATTGATTGGACACGCAGTCGCTGACAAGCGCGAAAGGGAATACGAAGCTGCTAACGTGCCTGACTACATGTTCCGCATCGACGCCTATACAGTGTGTGATGCAACAAGACTAGGCAACGTCGCTAGATTTATCAATGCCAGCTGCAGTCCAAATTGCTGCACTCAGATAATCACTGCCAATGAAAACAAGCGAATTGTTATATATGCGAAGAGAGATATCGCCCGAGGCGAAGAGCTATGCTACGACTACAAGTTCCCAATAGAGATGGACCCAGCAAAGCGTATACCCTGTGGTTGCGGTTCTATTGAATGCCGTGGATACATGAATTGGGATAAACGATGGGGCTGATTCTACCAATCAACACAGCAGCAACAACAACATACTACTTTTGATCAATGTACACATACAAATCACATCACGAGAAATGAAAGATGATACATTCTTGACATATATTATAGAATAAGCTAGAAGAACAGTTCATTTACATTTAGCAACCCTCGATAGATGCTCCATTTCTTTCAGGAAAAATAGCTTCTGCATTCTCCCAATGAATGGCCATACGATGCGACCATTGATGGATGGAGCAGAGCGAGAGAATGAAATAATTTCAACGTCAACCGCATCATTTCCACTCAATGCTACTGAAACTCTTTCTTCTCCAGCCAGTAAATGTCCATCAAGAGTTGCATAACTTGATGAAGATATGATGCTGCTTGGGTTGCTTTTATGACGGCAATTTTTCATGTCGCAGATGACATGTATTGGATTTATGACAAACAGAGGTCTGAGAAGAGGTATCTCAGAGAAAGTTCCCATCAGACCTCTTCTCGAATGGATTGCAGATTGTGTTTGTTTGATATTTGCAATATGTACAGATTTCTTGGGTGCCAATATTCCTGTTGATTTCTTTCCGTCACATGAAACAAAGTCCCAGTTATAAATTGCATTTTGGATTCGTTTGTAGCAACGTTTTCCAGATCCTACTCGTTTGTGAAATCGCAAGATTCTCCAACCGTTGTGACTGATACTGCTACAAGCGACATTGTCTGAAGTGTAGCTGGAAGAGGGAAGAGCGTGCAAATCGATCAAGGAATCTATTGAGTTTGCTCTCGTCATCCCATGGATATCCACTACACAAAGGAAACACATTCGAATCAGGATTGTTGCAAAGTACAGGACCTGTTATCCCAATACTGTTGTGATTAAACTTCACTTCTTTCTCTGGTAACTGATGTAGATCATCGCAACCAAAGAGAATGCTGAAGACATTATCTCCAGTTGGGCGACGAAATGTGAAGCGTGTTCTGAGCTTTGGCGCATCGTCGATTGCAGAAGTCGCAGCTGCTGCCGCTGTGAAAAGAAGCAGAACCCACCGCATATCAGCCCCACACGATAGAATGCTACTTACTGAATGACGTTGCCATATGTAGATGCTGAATGAGCTCAGCTCTCAGCTCTCAGCCGACACCGAAGCTACGGAGGGACGAGCCAGGAAGAGCCAGGAGCCAGTGACAGTTAGTGACATAAAGGAGGAAGATATCGGAGGTTGGACACAGTGTCCTCTATCTGGGTGTCCTGTTGATCCTTCCCGCGCAAATAGATAGAAGTCCTGACCGACTAGGCGTGCCGGGATAGTGGGCGCGTTTCATGGTATGTTGTGGATGGCGCCCACGTGGGGCCCACAACTACACATAATCGGGTACAAATGAGCTCAAATTGCCCGAATTTAACCCTTATATCGACCAAAAATCCCCAATATTCCCCGTTCAAGCCTCTCCTTCAACCATGGTATGTTGTGGGCACGCCCACGCGTCAACTATCCCGGTTTGCCTATGACCGACACCTCGATCGATAGCAGATAGCAGCACCTCCACCATGAAATCCACAAGATCTGCTGCTTCCTCCTAATCCTGCTGCCTTTGACAATAAGTAGATCACAATGCACGGCCAAAAGCGTGCAGAATACAAAGCTCGTCTCCTTCACCCCGACACTCGTGCCAAATTGGGCAGCAAGGCGCAGCAATGGAATCATCTGAGTGAGGAATTGCTCAAACAGCGGCGGCGTCTCTTTGCCTCGCCTCCTCCGTTATCGAATATAGATACGACAGAGGAGACATCAAATGACGCTGCTGATGCCCCTGCCCCTTCTCCTACAGTATTGTTGGCACTTACAGAAAAGATGCTAAGTGTCAACCCCGACCCTTCTCATTTGTGGAATATACGAAGAGAAATGCTTGTCTATCTCATCCACCATCAAGATGACGTCGATGATGACATCAGTTCAAAATCTTCCACTCTCGACATTGAAGCGGAGCTTAAACTTACTGCTCACTGTCTCCAACGCAATCCAAAATCGTACTCAGCATGGTTTCATCGTAAATGGGCGCTTGTTTACTTTATGAATGGCACGTCACAAAAAAATGAAGAGCATTGGACCAACATGAAATCAATTCTTCAGTCGGAGCTTGAATTATGTGTTCAATTTTTGCAATTGGACGAGCGCAATTTCCACTGTTGGAACTTCCGTCGGTTTATAGTTGGTTTACTTGGATCGTGTGGTGGGAATGACGTAACCATCACCACAAGTGAGAATAATAATGTCGACGGAAACAATGTTGATAGTGATGCTCCAATTACACCATCGGCTGCAGATAGTTTTACCGGCTCTTGGTCGGCATGGATGCGTCAGATAGAGAATGAAAACAAAGATGTGTGGATGATGGGTCCTCAAATCTCTCAAAATGCTTGCAGAGCTGTTGGGATGAGTAGTAGTTGCAAAGGGGGGAGTAATAATTCTTACGCAACCAAGTCAACAACGGCGCCTCTATCCAAACGAGAATTGGAGAAGATAATCATGAACGAATGGGATTTCAGCACGGCTAAGATTCAAGACAACTTCTCGAATGGATCGGCTTTCCATTATCGATCAAAACTTTTGCCATTGGTGTTGGAGTTTCGATCATCAGATGATTCGGCATCTAGCGCAGGTGAAGCGGAGGAAGCAATTACTTTGGTCCGAGAGGAATGGGATGGCATTCTGCTGGATGCAATATTCACAGAGCCCGATGATCAAACGATATGGTTTTATCATCGTTTTATTGTTACGTGGGCGAAGCGTACTATAGTTGATGCTGGTGCCGATGCAGAAGTAACAGAGGAATTTGAAGACTTGCTATACGAAATGGTTGACTCTATTCAAGAGCTGATTGATGTGGAGAAAGAAGATAATTTTGAAGTTAATACCCAGGATAGACATAAAAGCAAAGGGGCGAAATGCAAATGGGCTTATTTAGGGATGCATCTTGTGCTGACAACATTATTGGAGTTTAAGTCAAAAGAGGTTGATGATAACAAAACTGAATTGTGCGAACGAGCAAAGGAGTGTTTGGACGAATTAATGATTATTGATCCTGACAGAAGAGAGCGTTATCAGATTTTGGAATCAGACTTAACATAGATACCATTGCTATAGAACCCCGAAGAATTTTTGCAACGTGTACTGGTTCAATCTAACCTCGGGCTCAGTATTGAATGTTAGGATAATGTTGATTCGCTTTCCTTTTTGAATCTCTGAAACACGATGTAGAGAGTTCTGGCCTCGAAATAAGTAGAGATCGCCTGCAGCCAATTTAGGCCTCTTCATTTCTAATGAATGCGGTGCAATTGCATCAGCAATGTCGTCTATGTCCAAGATCATTTCATCCCATCCTTCGACGATTGTTCTTGAGTTCGGTAGAAATTGAAATTCACCACCCTCCTCTGATGGTTGTAATATCAAAGATATGCTGTACTCCGATCGATCAAAATGATAATTCAATCCATCACCCTCTCGGAATATATTTGCATAGAACTTGCCATATGGGTCAGTGGAGGGATATAACTTTGTCTGCATGACAGAGCTGATGAAATTGAGAACAGAACGTTGCGTCATGAAGATCTCATCCAAGTTAGGAGCTTCTGTCGCTAGTAGTAGATCACTCGCATTGATTATGTGTTTGGATGACTTAAGTTGTATCCGGCTTGGGTGCAAAGAGGACTTCGCTCCACTCTGCTCATCTGCATCTAGAAAAACATTGTGGCTGTCTGTCGAGTAAAAACCAACCCCATCTTTCTCTAGTTTCAGTATACATGACGTCAGCGCATTGACTGCATCAGGGAGGAGGAATGAAGTCAGTGAAAGAAAACCATCACGATTCATTTGTTTGATACTGCGTTGGAGAAGAGAATTATATCTGCCGTCGTCATCATTATCAAATTGATCGATTGGGTATTTTTCATAGTCGATGTATGTGTCGTTTCCTACTGCTGTCATTTTATGTTGCTGTTATTGTTGTTCTGGGAGATGAAACTTCTTATGTTACCACAGTATCTCACGGCAGTTTGAAGCTTGAAATCTCGTGAAATAGTCTCCGCCCTACAAATCCGAAGATTTTGTTGGTGGTTATCAGCTAAGGCGCTACGATACTATCTACAATGATAAAGGCCGTGGGATGTGGGAAACGCAAGACACAGCTACAGCATACGAAGTACGATAGAAGATGTAGATTATGGATTACTTATGGCCATGGAGTGGCCATGGCCCGTCGGAAAACGGCATCTTTCTTTAAACTAAGAAACATGTGTGGAAGTGAGAAAGATCAAAGATCACCAGAAATAGGTTATACACCAAAAACATGGGAGTAATATGATGTTGTGCCACATGTTCCCGTGGCCACATCTTTAGTTCCTTTCTTTCAATGATACTCTTGTGTTGTTTATATGCGTTGGAATTATTTGAGTGGTGCACGCAAAGTGATTTTGACAATAATAACAATCATTTAATTTACATTACTTTCAATACCCTGTGAAAAGCAACAAACCGATGTTACTCAGAGCATGTCCACGTCTTCATTTGCCACATGATGTACTGTGGCTTTCTTCTCTGTGAAAGCTCCATACATCATTATTCCACTAACTACTACCACTAGACTGACAAATTTAGAATCGCTCCAGCACATTTCTCTACCACCCCACTTCTCACAAAGGAAATAGGCACCAGCTGCAAAAACAAGTACTGCTTGTAGACCCTTTAGTATACCTGCAGATGTTGCTCCACCTGGGAAATACTTCAGAGTCACAAAGTACGTCAGGGAGTGCACAAAGTTCGAAACTGTAATGGATCCTAATATGAACAAAGCTTCAAGTGCAGTTGTGTCCGATTCTCTCATAGGGGCCAAAATCAGCGGCTCAAGGCGCGGCAGTGTGTAGAATATTTGCCAAAATAGAAACGCCAACGTTGCAACCATCCCTTGGATAGCACAATTGGCACGAACTGATAGATGATCTCTCTCTTTGGGTGTGTCATTTGTACTCAGTGAATTGTCGGCATTGGTCGGAGAAGGCGTCATAATCCTTTCACACATCACATACGTCAATCCATGAAATGATGATCCAACAAGAACTAGAATTGCTCCCATGAAGACATTTTCGCCCACTGCTTTGGAGTCACGCGCAGTCAACGCCAAGCCAATGACGACTAGACACACACCAGCCCACTGGAGTTTCACCATGGATCGCGAAAGCAAAACTCTTGAGAATATGGCCGCCCAAATCGTAACTGAGCTGTAAATAATTGCAAATACTGTTGGGCCGGCTAAATTGTTTCCAGTGTACACCATTGATTGAGCAAATATGTCAAACATAGCTATACCAGATGCTTTGAGAAGCAGCGTTCTATCAGATGGCCAATGTTCTTCTTCCTCTTCTATCTCTTTCGGCATGTGTGATAATGCAGCAAGAGAGTTATCATCTTGCGCATTGTACCGTTTCTTTTGGTCGCCTCCGGATAGTAAGTGTTTCATCGAACTGTCCGACTTTTGTTTGGTACGAGGCGAACAACGAAATGTAAAGATGGCTAAGGCTGGTCCTATGTAGTAAAATAACATGTACAGTTGACACTTCGGGTTGGCTAGGCCTGCATGAGTTGCATAGGCCATTAGAATTGGCTGCGTCACTCCTGACAGCACATAAAGTATGGCGTTGGTGTATACCCACGTCATTGATGGATGTTGCTCTGCCATGATGTTGCTCTCCTTTCTTTTCACTGCTTTGCGAAGAGTTGTATTACTAGTAGATGATAGTGAAACTTGTGTAGAGGATTGGCGGCGACAACGGGTGCTGGTGTCGACGGGCATGCCTTTGCCTTTGAGTTCGGGTAGCGTCGGTTCTCTTTGCCAATCCAAGATTGCACCTACACTTCTTACTTCATGTATTTACTCCAAACTCGACAACGGTGATAGGCGGTGTAATACATACTTTGTACTTTGTAAGTACCTTTTTTCGGGCAGGGCACTAAAAGAATGGGCTGCGTATCGCAGACAGACCACTCATACATATCATCCCGTTTGTTCTTTGTTCTTCTTCTATGTACGAGAGGTACAGTAGATTCGAAGTACGTACAGTTAGCTAGTAGCAAAATTCAAAATTCAAAATCGGTCGCATGTCGGAAGTCGGAAGGATTGCCGCTTCACGGGTTCTAAGGCCTACGTAGGAATTCAAATCTTCGTAGAACGTACATATTACCTGTAAGTCCTACCTAATGCTGCACTTTTTGACATCAACCATGAAGCTGCCGCTCCTACCGACGGCCCCAACAATGCACACGCTTCAAATATAACCAATATACGCACCTATATCGCTCTCCATTACTATTGGGTATATTATGGAGGCGTTCCTTTGTCGAGGTAGATGCCGTCGTTGAGTTATTTTACTCGCCATCAACGATATGAAAATTGGTCATCTTCGTCCACCTGTGATATGATCCTTTTGGCAATGATACTCTGCACTACAAGGTCCCCTACTTTACATATCTCATCTGCAACATAGTATTGACTTCCGAGGTCGTGCCCCACGTATGAGAGTGCTCCCTCTATTTATTATTACCCAGGCGCACATGTGATCGGATATGTGATGTTTCACATAATTAATATGCAACAATCAACCATATAAACAGTCCATAACAACAATACAAACACAATTCTTCAACTCACAACATAAAAGAGGATGTCGGGGGGGTATACACGCTTCAGTAGCCGCAATATAGGTGTAGATGTCATATTTATCATGGTGTAGAGGCCTACATTTTTTTGTAATTTATTGTACCAAATAATATTTCATATTATCCGATTGAAAACACTACTCCAAACAATACCAATGTATATTATTACCGCAATGATTTGTTAGTTCTGTTTTGGATGTGTTTTGGAATTATTGGTGGCTGTATACAACAATTGATGGTGGTTATTGTGCCCATTTGAGACGAGTTTTTTGTAATTATTGACTCGTCGCTTCAAGGAGACAATAAGACTCTTTTTATTAGGTTTATGCCCCCCAATCATCGCTCTATATCATATTATAACTGGGGCATAAGTTTCAGGGCTTCGTTCCTTCTGTGATGCATCCTTTGGTGAGAGTGTCGGTCGCAACAAGGCGACAGGTGGCTTTTCATGATGGTGTGGCTAGATCACTTATATTCTTGGTGAATACGGTGATTACTGTGGCGATAAGCATCACCTACGAATAATATATGTTTGGTTGTCGATTGAGAGGGGCAGGGCGGAGTGATGGCACACCCTACTGCCTCTCTTTTGGATAAATACGGCAGCGGCAGACTGTGTCGTCGAGGGGAAATTTCTAGCGATAAAATATGTCGACGAGAATTAATTCGACGTTATTGTATACTGGTGAACTTTTTTAGTAATGAACTACAATATGGGTGTAGAGTTCGCTGCCAAAAAAGTTCACCAGTATATCAAGATGGGACATTATATCACCATAGGACGCAAGCACACCATGGTGCCGGTGCTCCTCATCTTTGTGATGTTGAGTGGAGATGAAAAAGTGTTTGGCGATAGTTAGCCCGTCAAGAAAATATATTGATTTTTGCCTGTTTTGGTTAGTAAGAGTTAACAAATGTCGTAGCGATAGTCATATCACACGCTATGTACTATTCCTACGTTGATACTCCTACTTTTGAACTTAGACCGGGAGGCTTAGAACCCGTGGCTTGCCGCACTCTCTTTTGTGCAAACATGTATGACAATGCCAACGGCTCTTACACATCGAGCCAGCATCAAACACTGCACAAGTAATTCGCCGACGTCAATCCTGCCTGTGCGTCAATATGGCGGTCACACCCGAGCCGTCGATATGTCCGATGGGGGTCTGGATGACAGAGGAAGATGTCATGGAACGTCATAACATCAATGCAAGAGTGATGAGAGTTTACAGAAACGAATCACCCCCGGGAAATATGCACTTTGAAACTGGTGTGAAAGTGGGTGCTTCTAATCCCTACAACCAGCACCGGTTTGTCTACATATCACCAGAGGGCACCAAAGCACACTATGGTAACATAACGTTACTGATTTGGTCAAGAATATGTCATTACTTTAGCAACAACACTATCCAAACTGATGCCGCCGCCGATGATAAAGACACCACCACCTTCCGTCAACATTTCGAAGTTTATACAACGTTGAAAGCAACTCCTGCCAATATCACTGCCGCTTTTGAGAAGGGAGTAATGAAGTGTTTGTGATCTTGAACTAATAATTTGTTACTCTCTCATTGAAGGCACGAAAAGCAAGTGAAGCTGTCTCTTGAGTACTTCCATCGATTGTGTTCGAAGCAGCAAGAGCGGAGGAAAAGTGGCGACAAGAACTGGGAAGCACAATTCCTTGCTTCTGAGACATGGAAGAATCTGAGAATCACATGTCGTGGATTCTATTTGTACTGCCGCAGCGTCATAGATTATGCCCGCAGACACACCAACATCAAATTCTATGCAGTGTCTCCTGCACATGCCAACTCCAATTGTGTGAGGGGCGATAGAGGAAGTGTACCAAATTATTCTTCGGAAGATGATCCACTTTAGGTTTGCAGTTGTATTTCGTCGGTGGAAGGAACAACATTGTCAAAAGCATGACATGTCTCTGCGATCAAATTTGAAAGCATGCGTGGACAAGAACAAGAAGAGCAAAGAGACCAAACAACCGGCAACCCCACATCCCCCAGGCGTTGAGAGGAAGCTAAGCAACGATACTAAGAGACCAGCACGGTAGCAGGCGTCGACAAGAACAAGAAGAGCAGAGAGACCAAGCGAGAGGCAACCCCAAATCCCGCAGGGTCGAAGACGAGCAACGATACGAAGAGACCAGCAGCACCACACCCCAATGCTCAAATTGATGTTAAAAGATTGAAAACAAGTTAGTGATTACAATAACACAAGTGGCATTGCGTCATGTACACTCTTGAACTCACCCTCTCTCTAAGTATTATCTTGTGTTCAAAATTAGTTTTACGGAATACCCACTGCAATCAGCTCCTGAATACCATCCTAAACTAATCACTTATTAATCCATCAAAAAAAATCTGTGCAAAAAAAATTAACACCCCCCCCCCCCCTCTTCAAGGCACTAACGCAGATTCGCTACTCTCCAATACTAAGTAATGAAGAACCAGTCATTAGTTGTTGCTGGGATGCGTCAACATGGGCTGTACAAATAATAATGATCCCAACACCCACACATTATTTTTGCACCATTACTTGTCACTGTAAACGGCCGCCATTAATAAATAACAAGCCTTGTCGAGCAGAATATTTCACCAATAGTGGATATTATTTTTGATGTCGGTTCGGCGGAGTTGTTCGGTGTTCGTCGACGGCGATGGTGTTGTCATTGACATGGTAGGAATATAATTGCATCATCCGACCAACTCGACGATGATGGTTATGTTCATAGTCATTTTCACAACAGACGATGCCCCATTAGGAAAATAAACGGCGGTTCGGAGATCCTATGCCATAATAGGGGAGGGGAATGTCGATTATTAGCCTAATAGAAGCATATTCATTGACCTCATTTTTACTAGTAGTCCACCATGGTGAAGGCATTTTGATGGATTTTGAGAGGTGGGGGGCCTCATGGGTGATGTGATTGAAGAACAAACAACTTACTATTAGGGGATCACCCAAAACAGCCTTTCTTGCATTGCATATCTTGGGTTCCCTCCTGGGGCCACTAATTAGCGGAAAAACCACTAATTAGTAGTCAGTTTACGATCTCCTACGACCCCCTTATAATCACTCAAACGTTATCAAATTCAGGTGGCACCCTCTTCAATGTCTTGACAAGGCGTACACCTATTATCTCACGTGTTCCCTGGAGAGGGCCCAACCTATTAACGTTCAAACACTAGCCTACTGACAAATTTGGCGAACAGCCGACGAGTTTTTTTCGGAAGTTTTGCAACTTCAACTTGGGGGTACGTAGGAATTGATATCAAAAATGTTGCCACCCGTAGAACTCACATTTCATCACACCATCACCATGGCGAAAGAGGCCCAGCATACGAGCCGTCGTATCTGCATTTAGTAGATGCTTTTACCCATCAGAAAGCATACCACAACAGTCACAATATGAGTGGCTAACCAGGTGGTCGAAGAAGAGCATCGAGATGGCCTGGATCCTACAACAATCATGCACAAACTTCACCGGCAACCGGATGATGTCCCAACCACCATGCAAAGTTATTTGCAGTCGACATACGACGGTATTCTACTCGAAAACAACGATCCCTACCCAAAGCGGCCAACCTATCTACAGATGGGGACATGGAAAGCGGCCCATCTACCCAAGAGAGTTCGTTTTGGTTAGCATCTCACATGAATTGAAGCGACGGGGATGCGATGATGACGATTTATCGACACAAATATAATGGCAATATTCAATAATTATTCGACAAATCAACCGCTTTAAATGGAATAAAAACAAAGACAGCATCATATGATATTAATTATAGGAATATTGTTGGTGGAATGGTCCAAATTAATGACAGGGCGGCTGCAGGTGATGCCAGGTTGTGGTGTAGCGCATTTTTTCCAAAAAAAAATTGGCATCCATCAGCACCAAATCACCACTCTATGATGTATGTTTGGCCAATAAGTAATGCAAATCCGATGGTGATCTCTTGCACAGCGACCACAACGACATTAATGTACACGACGATATCCTTTGATTGGCTGTTATCTCCGCTAAACCTGCGCCTACACCTCATTTCAGCAGAATTTGCGTTAATTTGCGCCCTTCTCGTGTCAAGATATCGCATACTAGAGTTGAGAATTCTCCACCCCAACGTGATTTTCGTCGTCAATCAGCCAAGTAAATGTTAGAACAACATCATATGCAGTGCAGGAAAGCTTCCTGCTCTCCTATTCGCCCCAACAGGCGAGCTAGACGGTCAAGCCCGTGCTTGAATTCAAGCCAGATTTTACAAAATGTCGGCAGAAGGTTGGCACACAGTACATCAAGGATAGGCGTGCCACATGCCGCATAGAGGTCAAAACCTACTCCACATATCATAAGAAGGTTCCCATGTGCACTGTTTGTTGGGGGAAGCATAAACAATTACACAACAACACATAATTCTCGACCACTAATTAGTGGTCACTAAAATAGCGATTTTATGGTGTGTATATAGCTATCTCTACTTCTATTTGGGCGTTTTCATTGCGGATTTTTGGGCTTGGACTCTGTTGTAGAGGTCTTTGGTGGTGTATTCCTTGAATGTTAGGGTTTGGGAGGTGTTAGAATGTCCTCTAACTACCCCCTACGTATGACCACTAATTAGTGGTTTTGGCCAGGAGGGAACCCAATCTAGATTTTTCTTCTACCAAAATCAAATAGGGGATAACCTAATCAAATCGATACGCAGCCCATTCTTTTATGTGCCCTGTTTTCGGGTCGGTGATAAATTTTTGGCTGTTGGCTACCATATGGCCTTTCCCGCTATGTTTTGTTAGTGAAGTGATCTAGGGATTTTGGCGAAAATGATTGCCAAAAGAATGTTTTAGGCTGTAATATGATTTTCCAATACCTCCATCCAACATCCTTTTGTTGACCATACTGGAGTTTCTATATATGTTGGTTGTCCGATAATTCCAATGCCCCACAAAAATGCAAGTTTGAGGTTTGAGGTTTGTGAGTCCCTGTCTCTCTCTCTAGACAAATTCGGCGTTGGCAGTTGGCACACAGCCATCCCAAATGCAACGAAATAATGACAAAAGGCATCTTTCTTATTGTATCAGTATACACGTACACTTTACACTTTACAAAAACGGAATTCAAAGTCTTCGACTGATCTTGTCGCAACAAAAATTGATATTACTCAGAGAATGTCCACGTCTTCATTTGCCACATTCTTTGTGCCCTTCTTCTCTGTGAAAGCTCCATACATCATTATTCCACTAACTACTACCACTAGACTGACAAATTTAGAATCGCTCCAGCACATTTCTCTACCACCCCACTTCTCACAAAGGAAATAGGCACCAGCTGCAAAAACAAGTACTGCTTGTAGACCCTTTAGTATACCTGCAGATGTTGCTCCACCTGGGAAATACTTCAGAGTCCCATAGTACGTCAGGGAGTGCACAAAGCTCGAAACTGTAATGGATCCTAATATGAACAAAGCTTCAAGTGCAGTTGTGTCCGATTCTCTCATAGGGGCCAAAATCAGCGGCTCAAGGCGCGGCAGTGTGTAGAATATTTGCCAAAGTAGAAACGCCAACGTTGCAACCGTTCCTTGGATAGCACAATTGGCACGAGCAGAAAGATGATCTCTCTCTTTGGGAGTGTCATTTGTACTCAATGAATTGTCGGCATTCGGAGAAGGCGTCATAATCCTTTCACACATCACATACGTCAATCCATGAAATGATGATCCAACAAAGACTAGGATTGCTCCCATGAAGACATTTTCGCCGACTGCTTTGGAGTCACGCGCAGTCAAAGCCAAGCCGAGGACGACTAGACACACACCAGCCCACTGGAGTTTCACCATAGATCGCGAAAGCAAAACTCTTGAGAATATGGCCGCCCAAATGGTAACTGAGCTGTAAATAATTGCAAATACTGTTGGGCCGGCTAAATTGTTTCCAGTGTACACCATTGATTGAGCGAATAAGTCAAACATAGCTATACCAGATGCTTTGAGAAGCAGCGTTCTATCAGATGGCCAATGTTCTTCTTCCTCTTCTATCTCTTTCGGCTTGTGCGATGATGCAGCAAGAGAGTTATCATCTTGCGCATTGTACCGTTTCTTTTGGTCGTCTCCGGATAATAAGTGTTGCATCGAACCATCTGATTGTTTCCGAGGCGAACAACGAAATGTAAAGATGGCTAAGGCTGGTCCTATGTAGTAAAATAACATGTACAGTTGACATTTCGGGTTGGCTAGGCCTGCATGAGTTGCATAGGCCATTTGTATTGGCTGCGTCACTCCTGACAGCACATAAAGTATGGCGTTGGTGTATACCAACATCATTGATGGATGTTGCTCTGCCATGATGTTGCTCTCCTTTCTTTTCACTGCTTTGCGAAGAGTTTGTAGATTGAACTTGTGTAGAGGATTGGCGGCGACGACTGGTGCTGGTGTCGACAAGCATGCCTTCGCCTTTGATTGAGCTGGGCTAGCGTCGGTGCCGGCGGCGCGGTCAGCAATGCGGTTGCAAGAGGTTGCAAATTGTTGTTCAAGATTCAAGAAGTGGTGTCAGGGCACAAGGCAGGAATCTCGGAAGTTCCATTCATCTCATCCGCTCGTCATCGGCATCATGTAGCATGGCACATAAAAGAATAACGGCATCATCGCATCAACGCGACAGTGCCGCCTCTGAAAAGTCATGGCGACCACCTCCGCCAACTTCTTCCCTCTTTGATTTACATTGGGGGCTCTATTTACGTGGCGGGAACCGTCACACGTCGCTGACCGCCGCGCTGACTGCATACATCGGCTGAACGATGCCGTTGCCGGTGAGGATCTCGCTAAAGAGCTACAACTACAAACCTATGTGAATGCATCAAAGTTGTATGTATTATATTGTTCAATTAACCATGAAGTTCAATACACTCACCGTCATATCTTCCCTAGTGGTACTGCAGAGGGCTTTAGCATTCGTTGTCCCAACAGTGGCGAGAAATGATCTTCCAAAAACTACTTCCACCACACTCGCAATGAATCCGATCGATGGTGAGTAGAGCGAGATGTACATATTTATTGACACACTCACTTACATTGACGCGCCGCTTCAACACGCTGAGTGTCAATGAATGTGTACGACGACTATAGGACGTTATCTGGACAGTGCGAAAGGTCTCTCCTTCTGACTGACATTGAGGATGATTATATGTATATTGACGATAATCTTGCTTTGTCTCATCGATGCGTACCAAATTTAGGGCTCTTCTCTTTTCTCAAAGAAGGCAAGGTCGGCCTCGTGAAATCTCTTGCAGGCGACTACGACTCAGCAGCGGTTCGAAGTAAAATTGACAACCTTGTTAGTGAGAACAATGTATTAATGTTCAGTTTCACCACATGTCCGTTTTGCATCAAGGCGAAGGCGGTTCTTGACGAGAAGGGTGCAAAGTATACGGTGGTTGAGTTGGATCAAGTTCCAGATGGAAAGGCGATAAGAGCTGAAATGGGTGACATGTTGGGTCGAACAAGTGTTCCAGCAATTTGGATCAAAGGGACATTTATTGGAGGATGCAACGATGGTCCCATGGGGGGAATCAATACATTGAACTCTAGCAATCAACTCGATGGAATGCTCCAGGATGCAGGGGCGATTTAAATGCGTGAATCAGTTTTAGATGTGAATTGGATGGGACGACGCTAATTAGATACTGACCATGTATGATTTTGATGCAATATTCACTTTGCTCTGTGAAAGACGCGACCAAGGCAGAGCCAACCCCAACCAAAACTCTGCTTAACCTATCCGCTGGTTGATGAAATCTGCAGTTTTTCACATTTTTATGACATCGTCAGAAAACGTTCTCAATTGTCCTCAGACAACTCTTCACAAAACACCAAAACTAGCCTAACACTAAAAAGTAGTGTGAAAAAAAAAAAATATATTAAATACTACTTATACAATATATTCAATAAAAAGAAAAAATTCAAACTACCCAACAACAAATAGTCCTACTAACCACCCTCGTAAGCCAATCTGAGAGGTCCAATTGTGGCTGGCCGGCATCACTACATTCAACCAGATCGTATCTATCGTCGTCAGTATAGCTATGAGGCGCTTCTAGTGGCCCATTATAGTCGGTGGCGATACTAAACAAGCTCATTGGCACTGCTCAGACGGGTTGATTTCGTAGAATCGAAGCTACCACCCTCGTAGCCAATCTGAGAGGTCCAATTGTGGCTGGCCGGCATCACTACAATCAACCAGATCGTATCTATCGTCGTCAGTGTAGCTATGAGGCGCTTCTCTAGTGGACCATTATAGTCGGTGGCAATACTAAACAAGCTCATTGGCACTGCTCAGACGGGTTGCTTTCGTAGAAGCGAAGCTACCACCCTCGTAGCCAATCTGAGAGGTCCAATTGTGGCTGGCCGGCATCACTACATTCAACCAGATCGTATCTATCGTCGTCAGTATAGCTATGAGGCGCTTCTCTAGTGGCCCATGGCAATACTAAACAAGCATATTGGCACTGCTCAGACGGGTTGCTTTCGTAGAAGCGAAGCTACCACCCTCGTAGCCAATCTGAGAGGTGCAATTGTGGCTGGCCGGCATCACTACATTCAACCAGATCGTATCTATCGTCGTCAGTATAGCTATGAGGCGCTTCTAGTGGCCCATTATAGTCGGTGGCGATACTAAACAAGCATATTGGCACTGCTCAGACGGGTTGCTTTCGTAGAAGCGAAGCTACCACCCATATAGATGACCTTTAAAGTTTCTTTTAACGTGTGCAGCCGCACCTTTTCGTACCACATTGTATATATCTTGGTTTTTACGCGGACCAGGTTAGTGGCTTTTGTAGTCGGTTTTGATTTTACAGAAACACATTTGCACTGCTCAGAATGAGTATTGTATGATGTAGTGGGTTGGATAAGTAGGATACATTGCATTATGACTTTTCTGAAGTGCATATCGTACCGTTCCTCTGATGCAAACACAAAATGTTTCTTTGATGGGCACGCCGCGCAATCCATTATTTTTTGTGCATGCTTGCAAAGTTAATCACCCACGTCACTACGACTCCGGACACGCACATCAACGTTCTGATTGATTAACCCTAAATACTCGGTTATTATCTTCTTCTTGTGAGTGAGAGGGGGCCAGTGAGAGAAAGTAAAGAAAGAGAAACATAAAGCATTTGCATTTTCAACTGCTCTTGCTTGTTGCTTGCTCCGGCCGTCGGTCCGGCATAAGTATTTAACGTTTAGTACCTACATAACAATGAGTGGACTGGTTGCTGGTTGTGACTGTGCTCAAATCTGTGGTTCGAGTTCAAGATATTATTGCATTAGATTCAATTCTCATTGTTGTCCTTCTTAACTCAGAATGATAGCTCCATCAATAGGGATACTTTAACAACTTTTCTCCTGGTTCCAGTTTCAGTTACTTCTCACCTTCGATTTTGCAAGTTGATTGCGAACGTTCCATACATCTACATATTCACAATATTCTCTTTAGAGTGCAATGCATACAACGGAACGATTGATTTAGGTACTCTCCCCTACAAACACCCCGAAACTGAAACACTGAGCCGCGAGAATGAGCAATAATGCAGAGCATACAGATACATCTCGTGATTCGGGATCTGATGAGGTCATACTCCACAGGATGCAGCATCAGCATTCTTTGTCTCAGCTTGAACGTGAAGAGATTTCGAGAGGAGAAACAGGTAAGTGATTCTCTTCCAAAGGCAGCAGCTTCGATGCTTCTGTTGCCTTGAAGTCTTCAAGTGCCTGCAGTTATTACTGCTCTTCAATCCTTTGAGCTGGCACTGCATCTTTTCAGTTGAATTAGTAATGCCTATCGAAAGTTCTGCGAAATCCTTGCCAAACCATTTTTGACGCGTTCTTTTTATTATTTCTCACATTCCACAAATCTATATACTCTTGCAGAAGAGAGAGTTTTGACTTTTCAGACACTCATGATGCAGCAAGAGAGGACATCATCCCAGCTGAAGTTTATCTCAAACCAACAATCATTATTGGATGATGTCAAGGAGATTGAAGAAAAGAAGTTTTTCACACCTTCTAGTTACGTCAAAGAAGTATCTGTTGCTCTTGCCGCAAAGAGGCCATCTTCTCTTAGCAACGTGCGTGATCCAAATCAAAGGCAGCTTGAAGATACGTTGTTAGGGAGAGAAAAATCGTTCCCGGGCAAAGAATCAGTTCAAGAATCAGACCCTGGTAATTCTTCACTCTTGGACGCAGCTCGAAAAACTGCAAATTTGGTTGAATCCTCGACTACCTTTCCACCAGGAATGCTTTCATCCCACGATACTTGGTATCTTATGCCTTGTCAACATTATGTCTTCTCAAACAACGCAATTAAAGATGAGAGTATCGAGAGTTTACGGCTAGCCGCCGCCGCTGCTCTAAACCTATCATCAGAGTCTCCAAAGAATGAAGTAGATGAATACCATATGTCAGTCAACGCTGCTCAAGCAACATCCTCCAGCCACGATAGGTCGGGGGAGACAATTTATCAGGAGCAATTCTCCATTCCGTTGCCATCCAGATCACCGGTGTTGTCCCAATGTTCAGAAAAAGAGAAACGACATGTAGATGACAACAAGCCCTCCGCAGACAGTGAAAATGACAGCGAATGATATATGATGCATTATGATAGCACCCTTTCTACTTACTTATGCTTTCAACGCAGTACTTATGATTGCTTGAAAATTTCTTCTCTGCAGTGGTTTCCGTCGTCTGCATCAGCCATCTTAATCCTGACATGATAATGCGCTCAAATGGATATTCATGAACGGTGATGAACTTTCATTCCGATCATGCTGTACTTATCTGTTTTGCCATCCAATTACTGTCGACAGCCACAAGCTCAAATCGCTATTACGTACATACTTAACATAAGTCATGATGGATCACTCTAGCATAGCACTAAGTAGACGGTTGGAGAAGCCCCCACCACACCCTCGAGTTCTGGGCTTTGTTTTGTCTCAAGAGTCGCCGGTTGTGCTTAGTTGAAACAAGTATGTGTATTTCTAGAGTTGTAGGAGTAAGTATGAGTTCTTCGGCTCGGTTATCAAGAGGAAGTCTTTTTTTGCTTCATTTCATTCCGAACGAATCCGATTAGCCGGAGTTCGAAGTTAGGCTGCTGGTTTGTGCTGGTGGAGACCTTGGGGACGTTTGATACTAATTCCTTCACGTTAAACTCCCCCAAGGTCGGAGCACTTGATCGTCGGAATTAGTATCATACGTCCTCAAGGTTATGAGAAACGAGAAAATACCTCAACAAAAATTACCACGTGCGGAGCACTGATCCTAAACCCTAAACTCCCACTTCAACGCACACAACTAACAATCAACGATGCCAACCAACAATCTTGCTATTGATCGACAAGGCGTACAATCATACGACAGAGAACTCTTTGGTATGATGACGCGTGGTAGATCAATAATTGCCCTTTCTCTTGATCCGTCGTCAGAGGCAGCTGGTGCGATGCCCAACATCATCAATTGCTCCGGATTCTCGTCGGTGACACAACTTGAACTCAACGCATAAGATAACATATCTGAGTGACCTTCGTTGATGTGACGATGGGTAAAGAGACGTCTTGCAAATGACGATCTAAGGGTGAAAGTAGAGACACAATAGCACTCAATGTACGATAATGCTATGGTGTGTGGTGCAATACTCCTCTGCATTCGACAAGACGCAATACACACAACAACAAAACATGCGCAAATCAATACGATAAAACACAATTAATGAGGACAGCACCACTGTTTTTTGAGCTTAACGGCTGATGGATGTTTCTATTTCATCTTACAGTATCGATAATGCGCAAAAACTGTCTTCAGCTACGATGTAGACACTCACATCAACATACAACCCACAGATATGCTGCATGCAGCCAAACAATTCTGATTCAATCTTCATGCTGTCGATGAGAATAAATAAAAGTAGAAGAGAAAGACAAAGTGTTATGCATCATGATGAGTTTGTGTGCATATTATGTGCATCGGCTGCTCAGAGATGCGCGGACACAATATCGACAATGCGTCTAAACTGAGTAGATTGACTGACCACTTATATCTGAAGTTGGCATAACGATGTATTTGATGGGAATCGCGACAAGATATATTATCATGATGACATTATGAAAACCAATGGCTACCATGATGGCATGTGTCGATGATAATATTATGACATATCGACCAATGAGCAATGAGGGACTCCACTAACATTCAACGACGGCAGTATTGAAAACGACTGTCAATGTTCTCCCAAAGATGGAGACTTTATCTCTAGAGTCATACTATCATGACTCGTAGAAATGGTAGCCCCAACTTACTTCCGAATCTATGAAGAGAAACGTAAAAAGAGATACATTCATACCTCGGCTTCCCTCATTCTAATTGAAATCATAGTAGGTATTAGATTAGATGAAGTACTACACATCATTTTAAATCCTTCCACAGATAATATTATTTGTTTTGCAGAGATACGCACTCTGTCGACAGCTTATCATTACCATACTATCCGATCAGCTTAAATCTTGATGAGATTTGATTTGATATGAAAGCTAGAGCTTATCTAGTGTTCTTTCTCTTCTCTTTTTCCCCTCTTCTCCTTCGTTTTTCTTAAAACTCCTCCACCAGCACCAAAAAAAAGCCCGAAGTTACCCCTTGAAGGACAGGATGGGTTAACCTTAAAATTAGCGAAAAAATTGCCTTCTTTCATGAAGTAAACGGTTCCCGTGAGTAAACTCTATATGTACTCTGTACACCTTCTCTAAACTATCCTGGCAAAAATAAGCCGTAAGCCAAGTAAGTAAGGGTCAATGAAGGTCAAGGACCGACTGTGAACTGCTTCTTCTTACTATGGCAATGGCTAGCAAGTAGATTAACTAGTAGATTGATGCAGCTAGCAATCCCTCGCCAGGTTTGATCACATGTGTTGTGATCATCCTGTACCATAACCTCCGACTGATCTCATCATTGATTGGTAACAAGATCTCGCTGCTTGCTGTACCGACGATACCCAGGTCAATGTCTCGTACTATTACACGCACCCGTACAACTACTCGCACAGCGCAACAGATAACAAGACTAGACTTGGACGATGGAGAAAAGAAGTCGCTTGTGCTCGTATCATGGAAGATATCGTCAAGTCAATCATCCGCCATTGCTCCCAATCCACAGCTGAGGGCAGCCGAGGCACCACAGCTGATACGAGAAGAAATTTTGCGTTCTCAGCCTGATATAATTGCCATCCAGGATTCTTTACATCCATTATATGGGAACGATCACTATTCATCATTTGGTTACGTCAGCATGGGATCAAAAACTGCCTGGGCGACAAAGAAAAATGTGTCTTTGGATGGTAAATATATTGACTTGCTCGTCAAAAGAGAGCTGGCAAATGACGCTCAAAGAATCTCGTTTGAAACTTTTGAGATGCAAGAGCTTCCAGCAAGTGCGGCCATCATTACACTCCCAAATAGGACACGCATCGCTGTGGCGTCACTACATTTGCCTCATATGAAAGAAGCAGCTCCGTTGCGAAAGAGACTGTGCAGTGCCATAATGGGGCAACTGGCATCTCAACAATGTGAAGGGGTCATATTAGCTGGAAACTTCAACATGAGAAAATTTGAAGACATAGGGACAGAGCAATTGTGTGGTGGTGATTGGGTAGACGCCTGGAAAGCGGTGACTGGGTCAAACTACAGAAAAGAGTTCACTTGGGATGGACGGGAGAATCTTTATCATGGACATGACAAATTTCAATTTTATTGCCGGTTTGATCGATGCTATGTCAAAGGCGATAAATTGAGACTGAGACACTTTGATCTTATCGGAAACCTTCCAGTCAATGGGAGGAAAGGTGACTATTTGTCAGATCACTATGGTATCGTTGTAAAGCTTGACATTGGCTCTACAGGTTCAACATCCAATGATGCTCTTCCCTCAGTTAACCGCGCACAAAGTACAGCAGCGATACGTGCTGCTCGATTGGAAAGATTCGGGACTACCCCTGTTGCCCCCAATCAAAGACATGGGACAAAAAGTACACGCACAAAGAAACAAAGTGAGGATGCGGAAGATTCTTTGATTGATCTGTCAAAAGACAGTGACGATGAAGATGAGAAAACTGAAAGTGAAAGAAATAGTTCCTCAGGTAGCAAATACAAATTCAATGACCACGACAGTATGGTAGATCTGACAGAGGACAGTGATGATGAGGTAGAGATACTCGAAGTAGCTGCAGCAAACAATTACGATGGATTTTCTGTGAATGCGCATCGGAATGGAACGACTATAGCAAGGTGTGAAGATCAATCAGGTGTAGCCTCATTGTGCAAAAGCAGCAGCTCAAAAGCCTTCGATCTCAAAAGAAATGACGAAAACGATAGCCACCGCGCAGGAAACAGCCAATCGGAAGATGCTTTCGATGTCAAAGATGACGAAGAAGAAGTGCTCAAGCCCAAACCAAGTGCTACAAACGATGATAATCAAGCAGGACACATTCAAGACGCAGATGACATCAAGGTTGATTTTCACTCAAAACACAATCAATTAGACGAACATTCAATCGACATACAGATACAACCTGGGTACAATAACATCAACGAAAACATAATGCACAGTAACCCCGCATCGCCATCCCTATTTTACGCAAGCTCCACTGCTAGTACTCCCATTCGCGATAATCGAGCGCCAGAACGTGTCAGCAACAAGATGGCGAAGTTGAAGCGCAAGAAACTTGCTCACCTCAGTAATAGCAGTAGCGATGAGGATGATTTTGCGATCATGAGAGCCAAACTGGCAAAGAAGAAACAGTTTCAAGGATGATTTCAATTCTACGAGAGTGAAGCTGAAGGCGAAACGGTGTTAGAGCCTCAATTAATTGAACAGTACACAATCGATTTTACGAATAGCAATTTATAACAGTCCATTTAAGCTGTATTTACAATGGGTATACAGCTGAATTAGAGTGTTGTCCCGCTACTCCCTTTCACACACAGCTTTGTAAGTACCAACGCTAGCAGACTAACGCAACCACAGAATATCATCACAGTACTCTCACCCAGCTCTTCAGCTGCAGGTGCAAATGCAGCTGATCCAAATAAAGCACCGAGCTTTCCTGCAGCAGCCGATAACCCATTCAAAGTTGACCGACAATTCTTGGAGTACGTTACGCTAGGAAGCAGAAACGTTGTTGTATTTGGACCATAGTTCGCGAAGAAGAAAGAGGCCGCGTACAACAGCAAAAGTAACCACTGAATGTTTGATAGAGCTACCCAAAACAATCCAATTGAGAGGTACAAGATGAACATGAATAAAAATCCTTGTATCTGAATAAACGTAGGTGTTTGATAGCACGGGAAACACGACGGAAATCCGCATCGATTTGGGGTTGCAGATGAGTGTTTGGAGCAGCAGCCGCATGTCCGCTTTCCTATGACTGCGACCGTAACGAAATAACCTGGCAGAGATAGCAGTGATATCATTAGTGAGTCCCTCACCGTTGTTTGTAGTAGAGAGTAACCATCAATGTCACCATCAATGTCACCATGTGACCCAAATGCAGCTTCAAGAACAAGTGGTTCTAAATAAAACCAGTGAATGTTAGGATGAGGCTTGTAATGTATGATAATAATTGAAAAATATGCTGTAACACAAAAAGAAAAGCAACATACCGAACAAAGTGTTCCCATAGAACAACACGTCGAAGAGAAACCAAGTTCCTGCCGTCCCTGCAAATTTTCTAAACAAGTTTGGTTCATTGGCAATACTCTCCCACAGGCTCGGTGATTGTGATTGATTTAATATTCTGGGTGTTTCATTGTCATTTGCGACGTCTTCCACGCCGCTTTCGATGTATGAGTTCTCTACTAGGGCCAATTCATTATCAGGTTCTTGTGACTCTTGTGAGTCACGACTATTACTCAATAGCAGCGAGGGAGGCGATGCATAATCTATAGAGGAAGGTGCCATTTCAACAGATCCCGACTCAGTAATCTCCGACTTTTCTACGTTATTTGCACTGTTGTTACTTTCACTAGTGTCTTCTTCATCCCTGTCAGCAATGTCAGATAGATTGTTTGCTTCGTCGTGATCAGCTTTCTCCCGTTTATCACGTATTCTCTTTCCTTGGCGTAGACGCAAGAACAGCACTGCAAAGCCCGGAAGAGCACCAACGCCCAGCAAGAATCGCCATATGAAATCGACATTATATCGAAGCTCTAACAAAATGAATGCAATCAAAGGCACGGTTATGAAACCAATTCCCTGCGTTGAAAATGTCAGTGCGATCCTTCGAAAGGATGCAATTTCGTCGCTTGATTCTGAAGCCAAAAATGTTGTGTGATTAGCATCGTCATCGTCGTCATCGGCTACTGATGAAGTGGGAGAATATCTACCGTTTTGGAGATGCATCGAATTTGATCTGTCATCAATGTCATCATCTCCTTTACTCTCGGCTGCAAGCACTGCAGCCAGTGGATACACTCCACCAGCCCCAATACCCAAAACAAATCTCCATATTGCAAGCTGTTCCAACACACTCAGACCCATTGATGACGTTGAAATACATGCACTTCCAATACTGCCACCAATTTGAAGTATCATAACAAGAAGAATTGCCTTTCTCTTCCCCAACACGTCACCCAAATATCCTCCAATCAGCTGCCCAAATATCATACCAGCTAATAGAGACGAAGCGACGATTGAATCTTGCTCTTCCTCATCTTCACCGTTATTATTACTATTATTATTTTGCAGCAACCGCACAGCCGACAAGATGGTAGATTGCACCGATGTGGTAGCTGCAAAAAATTGTCTCGGTGAAGAATACGGCTCATCCGTATCATTCTTTGTTGTGCTCAACGAGTACTGAAGAATAGGCAACACAATCCCAACGTTGACAGCATTGTAAGAGGTGGAATAATTTGATATCATGGCAGTTAATTGATCGGAATTGTGGAGTGCATCTCGAAGGAGGGCACAGCATGATGAAGATGATGCTGGTGGTTGCGGAGCATGACTTGTGTCGTCAACATTCTCCTCACGTTGATCCATCTTTAGAACACACGACGCCACAATTGCTCGGTTAGAAATGCACGCTACCAAACCAAGACATAAGGTTACTTGTTATTATTTATCTTGGTGGTATGATAAGTAGGTACGCCATAATAATATATGCGACATGGTTGTTATGTTCTCAGAACACGAATTTCTGATTTTGTCATAAAGTAAGTACGTCGATGTAGGTGAATTGAAATTGAAAACACGCCTCTTTGAACAAAATGGACATAAAACGTGCCCATATTGTTGGAGATCATCGATCTGTTACATCGAATCCTTGGATTTCCGAATCCTAGGATTCCTGCTCCGAATCCTAGGATTCGATAAAACATGCCGTCCGAATCCTACAGCTGTCTTCACGAGATTGCGGACTTTCATTCAAGTTTCGAATTCCTACGTAGGTTTGGTACAAATGACGTAATGAGTCTTATGAAAATCACTTGGGCCGATTTCCCTCAACTCATCACTCATCGAGCACCTCTCCACACAAAATGATGCCAACCATGGCCAAATTCCGGCGCCTACTACACATACCACATTGACATCTGTCATATCCCTATGCACTAATTGAGTTCTAATATATGTTTAGATGTGATTGAACCTTTAGGGATATCCTGGAACATAAAAAGTGAGAGCAGGAGATAAAAATTCTGAAGCACACATCAACATCACCTCCAGCGACAACCACATAACAACATCAATGGACTATGGCGAGTCTTCATACATATATTGTGCTCTCAACTCGGTAGACGACGTCCTATTACTATAGTGAGTCATGATTTCGTGATCTCTGCCTTGATCAGCAGGTTTTGGCGGCAGAAATACGAGTAAGATAGCCAGTCAAAAAATTCATCTCCGTCGCGATATAGTCTCACATAGTACCGAAGAATCAACGCCCCAACACTGCTGATACAGTAGATCAAGTTGGACACCGCATCAGCCGATAACAGTATAACATTATCGTGCTTGTGCAGCCGACAACACAATTGCTAATCTTCAGAAGTCTTGAGTGTAGCCTCTTTGTTGGTACGACAGTCAATGTCGATTATTGTTGGAGGAGGCATTCTCGGATAGAGGCAGATTCATATGTACCAATACACATTGTGGAAGTCTGTGATAAACAAAATCCCAACAAGAGTAATACAGCTAGCGGTCAATTGATGTTTTGATCAGCATAGAGGAATTTAGCTATAGAGATAACTCTCCGCTCGCGAATTGGAATCAAGTCCAGATGTTATGCTTCAATTTAATAATATCGTTCATTGCCGACGGCATTGATATTACTGCAGACCATCCTGATTCATTTATGAAAGTTACACGAGGCTCTACGAGATCAGACTTATCATTAGGCGATCAATGTGGGCGACTTGCAACAATTCACGGCATGTGAGCAAGACTTGGAGATGAGTCCATCCCGGACGAAGCAACAAGCAAACATGCGCTCAAAGAGAAGTGGACTGTGAAACTGTTTAGAAATGATGTGCAGATAATGAAGAGTAATACAATGGTAATGTGATATTTAAATTGAGTGATAGCAACAGCTTGGAGAAACTCATTACATTTTCATTTCGATCCATATATACAACATATTATCTTTAAACAGCATGCGATGAGTAGCATCATTTATACGTTCTGAAATAATATCGTCACAAGGCCGCCAACTTCATAGATGTCTATATCTTGTCGCGTGTTGGTTTCTTCATTTGCATTCGTCAGTATGGTGCTGCTGTAGTACTTCTATCTTTTGAGTCATTCATGTAACAGTTGATGCCTACAATCACTGCAAACAAAAAGGTGGTCACAGGGTGATCATAAGTCAGGCCGGCCATCGCCACTCTGTGACCACACGAAAAAGTGGTCGCAGAGTGTCCAAAAAATCGTCCGACCGCCGTCCGGAAATCTGCCGCCACCCTATGACCACCGTCGATCGCGACCGCTCTTGGATCCAATGGCCACCCTACGGCCGTGAAGAGCAAGAGTTCTGTTACATCGAATCCTAGGATTCTGAAAATCCTAGGATTCGATACCGGCGAATCCTTGGATTTCGGAATCCTAGGATTCGTGAGGGGGCTGCACATCGAATCCTTGGATTGTCCGAATCCTAGGATTCCTGCCTCCGAATCCTAGGATTCCTGCCTCCGAATCCTAGGATTCGCCGGCTCTGATCCATCGAATCCTTGGATTGATGGGCGAAGACGAAGACACTTCGACCGACCATGACACGATATCGCTGCTATGCAGCAGTAGATAAGGAGGGGCATGAAGTAATTACAAAGGCAACCAACCCGCCCCCTCGCCTCTAATATGATTAAAGACGACGGCTTAGTCACCTGGAGCGGAAGGAAACGCCACGACGTCGCCTACACGGTACAAAAAGTTTGCATAATTATTCGTTTCCGTCGAACAAACAATCGACTACAATTCAATGCAAACGGCGAAGATATCGATCAAACAAGCATTAAAAATTCATTATTACGATAACATGCATTTGTGGGAGCCATATTAATGATAGATTGAGGGGAACATCATATTTATCAAGTATTACTTCTAATAATTTACATCACATACCAACAATTAAAAATAACATAGCCTATCTGATACTTTAAACTCTGTATTATGTACCACCAACACATGCACATCCATTAGAAGCGTATGATTGAATGGTACATGAATAACAACTCATTTGTTGTTATTGACTTTGTTGTTATCGGCTATCTCGAGTGCTGATTGTTGCGTACTCTGGATGTGAAAATTAAATTATGTCGGTCGACATGTGTATTGGCGATGGTAGCGCCGAGAATAATAACGGTCGAGAGAACATCGTCGGAATAATAATCTAAAATAATGTGAAGTAAGTATCTGCTATGTTGTTTTTTTTTTTTTTTTTAACACAAGATAAATAAGTGATTAGTTTAGGATGGTATTCAGGAGCTGTTTACTGGGCAAGCTGGATCTGAACTTGCCCATTTTAGGTAATAAGAGGAGTGCAGTCTAGGTATCTCTAGTTCAGTGGCAAGTCCGCACTCCTCTTGTCACCTGTGCTAGGTGATGGTATGTTCCTCCTCCCTCCTACTCTCAACTGCCTCTCGACAGGTGAGAGTGAGAGTCCTCACTCAACCTCTGCCACCGCAGAGGTGGGGGAGAGGGGATTACTCCCCACTCCAGGTGTGCCAGTTGGACATCCCCGGCCCATTCTCAATGAGTGGCCGGATGCGGTGGTGCCTGTCCCTACTCCCTCTGAGCAGGAGGGAGTTTGCCCGGACTAGTGCAAGGGACATGCGTACCCGCACATAGAATATCATCTGGCTACGCTGACGCTCCCACTTTTCAGCTAAGTGTGTACCCAGTTGACGCATCGCATTCAAGGCCTCTCTACCTGGCATTCCATCAGCCGTGAAGCAGAGGGGGGTGAAGTCCCGACGTCGTTCAAGACAAGCTGCCTTGTACTTGCGGATTTTCTCCCTCTCTTGTTGCCTCAAGACAGCCGAAGGCGCCTTGTTGCGGTAGGAGCGGCAGTCCGCGTCGGTGATATATGCGAGTGTCAAAGACAGTTCGACGCTGTCTCTTCCAGAAGTGGGAGACCATCACATCTCCACGCTCTTCCGTTGTTGTCACTGGGGTCGACCCATCAGTTGCGTTGTGTTGTTGCGTGGTATTTTCAGCCTCTGCTGCGGCAGCAGCCTCTGCCTCTGCAGCAGTGCGTTGAGTACTAGTGTAGATAAAGGGTTCGTACTCAACGTCACCGGGAGTAAAGGCTTGCTTGCACAAGGAGCCAAATTCTCTCGTAACATCATTGTGGCGGCAATGGACGAGACCGCCCACCTTGCATTGGAGAGCATGTTCCACCGTCATTTTTGCACCACATCCATCGCATAGGTCTGACAAATCCATCGGCTTCAGGTTGTACCGGAGACGTACGTTGTCTCGAAACTCTTCAGCCGATAGGATCGTGCCATTGAGGCGGTTTGGGACAGCCGTCAGCCAACATCCAGTCTCACAGATCCGTTCCAACCTCCTCTTATCACCTGGTTTCTCTCTCCCCCACTGGGTGAGATGGTACTCAGCATCAAGCTTCTTCGCTTCCTGCGATCCAATTTTAGCCATCATAGCTGAGTACTGGTGGGTTTTCGGGCACAGTTCCCGACGATTGACCAGCGTTTCAACCAGGTGTTCCACCGCTTGTCGCGACGTTTTGAAGCAATCCTCAGATTGTTCCACAGGGAACCGGATTGCTAAGCCTGCATGTTTCACACTAAGGGAAAGCAGGTGTCGCAACTCTCCAGATAATTCCGAAGGGGAGATGCCAAAGAGAGGTGGGATAAATTTCTCTCTAATGGCAACCTCAATCGGAGCAAGAAGGGGCCCCACGTTTGGCACAATGCGCGATAAGTATGTCCATTCATTCTGAAGAGACAGTACAAAACCTGCATAGGCTGCCTGGGGTTGTGTGTAGGCACATTTGCCAAGGACTTCCACGCAATATACCCACTGTTCCACTTTCTTCTTGACCCACTCCTCCTTCTCAGCTGCATCACCATACACTCCACCAAGGTATCGGTGGTGGCGTCCATAATTCAGTTCCGAGATGCCAGCCGCTTCAAAGGCTGCTCGTGCAGCATCCTCATCTTGCGGCATACAAATGTAGTGGGATTTATCTGGTTCGGGATAGTATCCAACATAGGGCCCCCTTTCTTTGAGAAGCTGAAGCATAGTAGCGTTATCGAGTGCAGTACCGACACCGCCGAGATCATCAGCATACCAAGGTTGGAGAGCTCCAGGGACTTTTTCCCTTAACCATTCCGCTAGTGGCATCAGGGCGATGCCATAGCACACGATCAAATAAAGCACCGAGCTTTCCTGCAGCAGCCGATAACCCATTCAAAGTTGACCGACAATTCTTGGAGTACGTTACGCTAGGAAGCAGAAACGTTGTTGTATTTGGACCATAGTTCGCGAAGAAGAAAGAGGCCGCGTACAACAGCAAAAGTAACCACTGAATGTTTGATAGAGCTACCCAAAACAATCCAATTGAGAGGTACAAGATGAACATGAATAAAAATCCTTGTATCTGAATAAACGTAGGTGTTTGATAGCACGGGAAACACGACGGAAATCCGCATCGATTTGGGGTTGCAGATGAGTGTTTGGAGCAGCAGCCGCATGTCCGCTTTCCTATGACTGCGACCGTAACGAAATAACCTGGCAGAGATAGCAGTGATATCATTAGTGAGTCCCTCACCGTTGTTTGTAGTAGAGAGTAACCATCAATGTCACCATGTGACCCAAATGCAGCTTCAAGAACAAGTGGTTCTAAATAAAACCAGTGAATGTTAGGATGAGGCTTGTAATGTATGATAATAATTGAAAAATATGCTGTAACACAAAAAGAAAAGCAACATACCGAACAAAGTGTTCCCATAGAACAACACGTCGAAGAGAAACCAAGTTCCTGCCGTCCCTGCAAATTTTCTAAACAAGTTTGGTTCATTGGCAATACTCTCCCACAGGCTCGGTGATTGTGATTGATTTAATATTCTGGGTGTTTCATTGTCATTTGCGACGTCTTCCACGCCGCTTTCGATGTATGAGTTCTCTACTAGGGCCAATTCATTATCAGGTTCTTGTGACTCTTGTGAGTCACGACTATTACTCAATAGCAGCGAGGGAGGCGATGCATAATCTATAGAGGAAGGTGCCATTTCAACAGATCCCGACTCAGTAATCTCCGACTTTTCTACGTTATTTGCACTGTTGTTACTTTCACTAGTGTCTTCTTCATCCCTGTCAGCAATGTCAGATAGATTGTTTGCTTCGTCGTGATCAGCTTTCTCCCGTTTATCACGTATTCTCTTTCCTTGGCGTAGACGCAAGAACAGCACTGCAAAGCCCGGAAGAGCACCAACGCCCAGCAAGAATCGCCATATGAAATCGACATTATATCGAAGCTCTAACAAAATGAATGCAATCAAAGGCACGGTTATGAAACCAATTCCCTGCGTTGAAAATGTCAGTGCGATCCTTCGAAAGGATGCAATTTCGTCGCTTGATTCTGAAGCCAAAAATGTTGTGTGATTAGCATCGTCATCGTCGTCATCGGCTACTGATGAAGTGGGAGAATATCTACCGTTTTGGAGATGCATCGAATTTGATCTGTCATCAATGTCATCATCTCCTTTACTCTCGGCTGCAAGCACTGCAGCCAGTGGATACACTCCACCAGCCCCAATACCCAAAACAAATCTCCATATTGCAAGCTGTTCCAACACACTCAGACCCATTGATGACGTTGAAATACATGCACTTCCAATACTGCCACCAATTTGAAGTATCATAACAAGAAGAATTGCCTTTCTCTTCCCCAACACGTCACCCAAATATCCTCCAATCAGCTGCCCAAATATCATACCAGCTAATAGAGACGAAGCGACGATTGAATCTTGCTCTTCCTCATCTTCACCGTTATTATTACTATTATTATTTTGCAGCAACCGCACAGCCGACAAGATGGTAGATTGCACCGATGTGGTAGCTGCAAAAAATTGTCTCGGTGAAGAATACGGCTCATCCGTATCATTCTTTGTTGTGCTCAACGAGTACTGAAGAATAGGCAACACAATCCCAACGTTGACAGCATTGTAAGAGGTGGAATAATTTGATATCATGGCAGTTAATTGATCGGAATTGTGGAGTGCATCTCGAAGGAGGGCACAGCATGATGAAGATGATGCTGGTGGTTGCGGAGCATGACTTGTGTCGTCAACATTCTCCTCACGTTGATCCATCTTTAGAACACACGACGCCACAATTGCTCGGTTAGAAATGCACGCTACCAAACCAAGACATAAGGTTACTTGTTATTATTTATCTTGGTGGTATGATAAGTAGGTACGCCATAATAATATATGCGACATGGTTGTTATGTTCTCAGAACACGAATTTCTGATTTTGTCATAAAGTAAGTATGTACGTCGATGTAGGTGAATTGAAATTGAAAACACGCCTCTTTGAACAAAATGGACATAAAACGTGCCCATATTGTTGGAGATCATCGATCTGTTACATCGAATCCTTGGATTTCCGAATCCTAGGATTCCTGCTCCGAATCCTAGGATTCGATAAAACATGCCGTCCGAATCCTACAGCTGTCTTCACGAGATTGCGGACTTTCATTCAAGTTTCGAATTCCTACGTAGGTTTGGTACAAATGACGTAATGAGTCTTATGAAAATCACTTGGGCCGATTTCCCTCAACTCATCACTCATCGAGCACCTCTCCACACAAAATGATGCCAACCATGGCCAAATTCCGGCGCCTACTACACATACCACATTGACATCTGTCATATCCCTATGCACTAATTGAGTTCTAATATATGTTTAGATGTGATTGAACCTTTAGGGATATCCTGGAACATAAAAAGTGAGAGCAGGAGATAAAAATTCTGAAGCACACATCAACATCACCTCCAGCGACAACCACATAACAACATCAATGGACTATGGCGAGTCTTCATACATATATTGTGCTCTCAACTCGGTAGACGACGTCCTATTACTATAGTGAGTCATGATTTCGTGATCTCTGCCTTGATCAGCAGGTTTTGGCGGCAGAAATACGAGTAAGATAGCCAGTCAAAAAATTCATCTCCGTCGCGATATAGTCTCACATAGTACCGAAGAATCAACGCCCCAACACTGCTGATACAGTAGATCAAGTTGGACACCGCATCAGCCGATAACAGTATAACATTATCGTGCTTGTGCAGCCGACAGCACAATTGCTAATCTTCAGAAGTCTTGAGTGTAGCCTCTTTGTTGGTACGACAGTCAATGTCGATTATTGTTGGAGGAGGCATTCTCGGATAGAGGCAGATTCATATGTACCAATACACATTGTGGAAGTCTGTGATAAACAAAATCCCAACAAGAGTAATACAGCTAGCGGTCAATTGATGTTTTGATCAGCATAGAGGAATTTAGCTATAGAGATAACTCTCCGCTCGCGAATTGGAATCAAGTCCAGATGTTATGCTTCAATTTAATAATATCGTTCATTGCCGACGGCATTGATATTACTGCAGACCATCCTGATTCATTTATGAAAGTTACACGAGGCTCTACGAGATCAGACTTATCATTAGGCGATCAATGTGGGCGACTTGCAACAATTCACGGCATGTGAGCAAGACTTGGAGATGAGTCCATCCCGGACGAAGCAACAAGCAAACATGCGCTCAAAGAGAAGTGGACTGTGAAACTGTTTAGAAATGATGTGCAGATAATGAAGAGTAATACAATGGTAATGTGATATTTAAATTGAGTGATAGCAACAGCTTGGAGAAACTCATTACATTTTCATTTCGATCCATATATACAACATATTATCTTTAAACAGCATGCGATGAGTAGCATCATTTATACGTTCTGAAATAATATCGTCACAAGGCCGCCAACTTCATAGATGTCTATATCTTGTCGCGTGTTGGTTTCTTCATTTGCATTCGTCAGTATGGTGCTGCTGTAGTACTTCTATCTTTTGAGTCATTCATGTAACAGTTGATGCCTACAATCACTGCAAACAAAAAGGTGGTCACAGGGTGATCATAAGTCAGGCCGGCCACTCTGTGACCACACGAAAAAGTGGTCGCAGAGTGTCCAAAAAATCGTCCGACCGCCGTCCGGAAATCTGCCGCCACCCTATGACCACCGTCGATCGCGACCGCTCTTGGATCCAATGGCCACCCTACGGCCGTGAAGAGCAAGAGTTCTGTTACATCGAATCCTAGGATTCTGAAAATCCTAGGATTCGATACCTACCGGCGAATCCTTGGATTTCGGAATCCTAGGATTCGTGAGGGGGCTGCACATCGAATCCTTGGATTGTCCGAATCCTAGGATTCCTGCCTCCGAATCCTAGGATTCCTGCCTCCGAATCCTAGGATTCGCCGGCTCTGATCCATCGAATCCTTGGATTGATGGGCGAAGACGAAGACACCTCGACCGACCATGACACGATATCGCTGCTATGCAGCAGTAGATAAGGAGGGGCATGAAGTAATTACAAAGGCAACCAACCCGCCCCCTCGCCTCTAATATGATTAAAGACGACGGCTTAGTCACCTGGAGCGGAAGGAAACGCCACGACGTCGCCTACACGGTACAAAAAGTTTGCATAATTATTCGTTTCCGTCGAACAAACAATCGACTACAATTCAATGCAAACGGCGAAGATATCGATCAAACAAGCATTAAAAATTCATTATTACGATAACATGCATTTGTGGGAGCCATATTAATGATAGATTGAGGGGAACATCATATTTATCAAGTATTACTTCTAATAATTTACATCACATACCAACAATTAAAAATAACATAGCCTATCTGATACTTTAAACTCTGTATTATGTACCACCAACACATGCACATCCATTAGAAGCGTATGATTGAATGGTACATGAATAACAACTCATTTGTTGTTATTGACTTTGTTGTTATCGGCTATCTCGAGTGCTGATTGTTGCGTACTCTGGATGTGAAAATTAAATTATGTCGGTCGACATGTGTATTGGCGATGGTAGCGCCGAGAATAATAACGGTCGAGAGAACATCGTCGGAATAATAATCTAAAATAATGTGAAGTAAGTATCTGCTATGTTGTTGCTGCAGTAGTAGCCCTCTCTAGTTAGGTGGCCATCGCTGTCATGCTTGGAAAAGCTTGGAAAGCCCCACAATCAAGCGCCGCGCGTGGAGGAGAAGGTGCTTGGAAAGCCCCACAAGCGCCGCGCGTGGAGGAGAAGGAGGCTCCGCGCGCTTGGAAAAAACGAATCCATCTATCACTTGAGCCGGAGGTAACTTTTACGCAACCTTAAAATCAGACACCACTAGGGTTATTTTCCAATTTATCCAAAGAGAAAGGGTCAGCTGTGTGTAAGAAAAATTTCCTAACCTTAATGAAAAACGTTACCGTTTTAAGGCTATTTGCGTCTAATGTAGCTTACACATGAAGATGGTTAGAAGAAGATTATGTGTTTTGAGAAAGCACAAGCAAGATCGACTGAGGCTGTGCCTGCATGCCGTCCTACCTCCACAAAGTTTGGATCTTCATCACGAGGAGACATGCCCTTCAATTTCTCCCATTCGGAAACACACTTTGACAACGCCTCGCTCATAATTGCGGAAGGCTCAAATGCACGGAGTCATCCCATTGCTTCCAGTAGATCTGCCTGCTCCACAATGTGCAACGTGCCAAAGCAAAGCCGAAGTCCGAAGTCATCAAAGACCAAAGAATGTTATGCCAGCAATTTCAAACCAACGAAGTAGTGTCCGATGCTAATCAGTTAATGATGAGTTTGGATAGGTTTGTGTCAAGTTGAGGTCCTCAAAAATGCATCCAAGACTGATATAAGAGACAAAGAAGCACAAAATTACAACGAGAACAAGAAGAGCAGAGAGAACAACAAACTCAACAAGTCAAACTCCAAGGCTCTTAAGGATGCATTCACCTCTGCCGGCTGCCGGGCTATGCAGTTAGCAGTAAAGGATCAGTATTACCTGTTGGCAATGATCAAGAGGAAGTCTTGGCAGACAAAATCCCTGTAACAAAATGCTGCGATGTACGATGTAGAGATGAGCTTGAATTATCAAGGTCGGCGAGTAACTCGAACAGTATCAATGGAAAAGCAAGAAAACAAGCGCAAGGCCACTTTTCTTCTCGAAATATCATAAACTGTCTCTGATAGCTCTACAACTATCAATAGTAATGCATGGACTTCTTCTTCTACTGTGACCTGTCGGATCACATGCGCTTAATCTTGATGAGTGTCAAACGACTGAACTGCTTGCGCAAAGAATGGCGCGAATGGAGGAACGTTTGGGGCATCTTCTTCAGTGCATACCAGTGTCAGTTTGCAAGCTTACGCGTCCTTGCCTCAGAGACTGGAGGCACGCCTCTATCCTTCTTCCACGTATCTGGATCCTGATGCATCGTAGCAGAAGAAACACGGTTGCCTTCAACAAATTCTGGGTGGAGAAGATGGCTGCAGGGGTTTCCTTCATATGCAATTCTGATGGCAGTGGCAAGCAGATTGATGCAACAGTCAGGCATTTCCGCCTCTTGAAGAATGGCAACTTGCCACGCAGCTTAAGGAGATTTAAGGATATCTTACACTTTGTATCACTTCTTTTATTCTCTACTGTGTCTGTAACACATGCACGCCCGCAGTGCCAAAATAGAGATCTCTAATCCGCTATTTACGATGTCGTCAAGAAATCGCATTTCCTCAACCAAAAAGACAAACATCTTGGACGGAGGAGCAGGGTGTCCTCCGGATGCAGCAATTGCAGATTCACAATGCATAATTGATTCTTCTACGCACAACAACTTCAACCTACCAAAATTACTACTATCACACCAGCTCCAAACCCAAGCAGGCATCTCTTCGTGTTGCCTCTTGTAGGCGTTACTTCATCATCGTGGAGTTCTTTTTCAAGCAAGCCCTTGCCAGAATCCTACAGCTGTCTTCAGCTCATCGCGGATCCCCGTAGAATTATTTAATTCCTACTGTAAAAACATACCATTGACTCGACTCATCTCCCATCTCCCATCAAAACACAACAACATCTTCACCATGATAGTAATATTTCACTACATAGTCCGGTAGCAGCAGCTCGCAACAGAAATACAAAACAACAAATTCATCCTTTGGCAACGAATAGAAATAATATCGGCTTCATATTCGATATATATCAGAGTCTCTTACCCAACCGCTGCTTAGAAACTCTTGCCACCGTCACGTCCCAAAAATCGTGTACGTCTCGTTCCATCGCCACCCTTCGAAGACTTGTTTTAGGCCATAAAGAACACAATTATGCAATGAGATCATCCCTGACTTAGCGTTGATATGAAATATGAGTGTATATGTAATCGAGGAGTATAAAATGCCGGCCTTGAGGATGCAACAAAAATTATTTTACACAAGTTGCGTTGTCGATGATAAATGCAATTTTTGAGTATTTACCTCTTCTGGAGTATGGCACCGCCGCAGCAAATCGATCATGGAATGAATGAAGAATGTTTTCATTCGCTACGCTACCGCCGATAATGAATATGATCTTGATTGCTTGGTTCAATTTTGTAAGCTTTATGAGGTTACATCATGATGATGAATGTGTAGTGATGTAATGACGAGACACAACAACTCTGATCAAAAGACGAACAATAACAAACCCAGCACCCATCAAACAACAATCCATAGGTGTAATGTGATCGACAAGCAATGCAATTATATATCTTGGCAAGTTGATGGAACATATTTTTGTGTCGCCAGAATCCATTGCAAGTACAAACCCAATGAATCACTGCAAACAAATAGCTGGTCACAGGGTGGTCAAACGCGTGATTTGGCGTGTAGCGGACAGGGAGCGGCCACCCTATGGCCATTTCCGCAAATTTCCGATTATGGAAAAATCTGCGGCCACCCCATGACCAATCTGTCAAAATCGAACGTTAAAATCAAGCTGGTGCCGCGAAATTGATTCCGAGATTGAACTCATGGCCACTCTATGGCCACAGTGACATTATTTTATCGCGGCGGCCCTAAGTAATTTTCATCTTGTGTATTTTTGACCGTTGCTTATTCATATCGCTTCTCATGTGCTTGTATACTATTTTGACCGTTGCTCGTTGCCGAAGATAATAAGAAGATCCTCACATATAAGTATCGCATCGCATCACACTATTATTATTGCGATCTCATACTTTGCAGCTTAGAAAGCGACGATTCCATAATTAATAAAAGTGCGTTGCGTATGCTAGCAACGACATGAACATTCAAACCTATCCCTCCGGAATATCGCTCGGCCTCTGGTGGCATGCGATCTGCTGAGAGATTCTATTTTGTGCACATAATCCTCTGACGGAAATAGGTGAGTTGGCGAAGAACAACACATGTAATCATAACGACTTCATTGCAATCTTTTTGCATCACTGCTCTCTACATTTATTTTATTTTCCCCTAGCCATCAACTCCTCTGGCATCGTTGTTTATTATTTATTTGGCGCTAAGACAATTGGTAGTATGATAGATGGAGAAATGCGGCGGCGTAAGCCAATAACAACAATATTCAATAAGACCTTTCATCTCCTCCAAATCAGAAGGAAGCTGCAAAGGAACATGAAACACTGCGTCGGAGACTGCAGGAAAGACAGTGGGCTATGGGCAGCTTAGGGCAGCAGCATCGAAATTACCGATGGTGTGTACAAAATACATGAGGCCGGCTCTTTTTCATCTCTATTGTACAGTAAGTGAAAGTATGGATGTTCACTACCTCATTGTTTCGTTTCCCTACCTCTTAATATCTTTATATATTAACACATTATCCTCCTCCTTTTATACTTTCACAAATGGCAAAAAGCGAGGAGTCTATGGGAGCAAAAACAAAATTCATAATGCCTGCAACAAGTAATGAGATCGGGGAGCTCACTATTATTCTATCACTCCTTTTTGCCCAACCAGTAGGGGAACGCCAGCTGCCTCCAAGAAGTCCATAGCAGTAGCGCCCGCGGCAAGCACTTGTAGAAATAATTTGTATTTAATAATATAGTCACTGCCACTGCATCCAGTATTTTAAGTTGACGAGTGGTCGCAGAGTGACTGCAGAGTGGTTATAGTTTTTGATATGCTGATAGATGAGTGATCGTAGGGTGGGTGTAGACGAGTGGTCATCGAGTGATCGGCAAAATGGAGTGGTCAAAGAGTGGAACTGTTACATCGAATCCTTGGATTTCCGAATCCTAGGATTCCTGCTCCGAATCCTAGGATTCGATAAAACATGACGTCCGAATCCTAGGATTCTGGCAAGGCTTGCTTGAAGAAGAACTCCACGATGATGAAGTAACGCCTACTAGAGAGGGCTACTGCTGCAGCAACAACATAGCAGATACTTACTTCACACTATTTTAGATTATGCCGACGATGTTCTCTCGACCGTTATTATTCTCGGCGCTACCATCGCCAATACACACGTCGACCGACATAATTTAATTTTCACATCCAGAGTACGCAACTTTTTGTACCGTGTAGGCGACGTCGTGGCGTTTCCTTCCGCTCCAGATGACTAAGCCGTCGTATTTAATCATATTAGAGGCGAGGGAGCGAGTTGGTTGCCTTTGTAATTACTTGATGCCCCTCCTTATCTACTGCTGCATAGCAGCGATATCGTATCATGGTCGGTCGAGGTGTCTTCATCTTCGCCCATCAATCCAAGGATTCGATGGATCAGAGCCGGCGAATCCTAGGATTCGGAGCAGGAATCCTAGGATTCGGACAATCCAAGGATTCGATGTTCAGCCCCCTCACGAATCCTAGGATTCCGAAGTCCAAGGATTCGCCGGCATCGAATCCTAGGATTTTCAGAATCCTAGGATTCGATGTAACAGGTCGATGCATGGCGGCACTTTTCAGAGGCGGCACTGTCGCGTTGATGCGATGATGCCGTTATTCTTTATTATGTGCCATGATGCCGATGACGAGCGGATGAGATGAATGGAACTTCCGAGATTCCGGCCTTGTGCCCTGACACCACTTCTTGAATCTTGAACAACAATTTGCAACCTCTTGCAACCGCATTGCTGACCGCGCCGCCGGCACCGACGCTAGCCGAGCTCAATCAAAGGCGAAGGCATGCTAGTCGACACCAGCACCAGTCGTCGCCACCAATCCTCTACACAAGTTCAATCTACAGGTACTTTATAAAACTCTTCGCAAAGAAAGAAAGGGTAGCAACATCATGGCAGAGCAACATCCATCAATGATGTTGGTATACACCAACGCCATACTTTATGTGCTGTCAGGAGTGACGCAGCCAATACAAATGGCCTATGCAACTCATGCAGGTCTAGCCAACCCGAAGTGTCAACTGTACATGTTATTTTACTACATAGGACCAGCCTTAGCCATCTTTACATTTCGTTGTTCGCCTCGGAAACAATCAGATGGTTCGATGCAACACTTATTATCCGGAGATGACCAAAAGAAACGGTACAATGCGCAAGATGATAACTCTCTTGCTGCATCATCGCAAAAGCCGAAAGAGATAGAAGAGGAAGAAGAACATTGGCCATCTGATAGAACGCTGCTTCTCAAAGCATCTGGTATAGCTAAGTTTGACTTATTTGCTCAATCAATGGTGTACACTGGAAACAATTTAGCCGGCCCAACAGTATTTGCAATTATTTACAGCTCAGTTACCATTTGGGCAGCCATATTCTCAAGAGTTTTGCTTTCGCGATCTATGGTGAAACTCCAGTGGGCTGGTGTGTGTCTAGTCGTCCTTGGCTTGGCGTTGACTGCGCGTGACTCCAAAGCAGTGGGCGAAAATGTCTTAATGGGAGCAATTCTAGTCTTTGTTGGATCATCATTTCATGGATTGACGTATGTGATGTGTGAAAGAATTATGACGCCTTCTCCGAATGCCGACAATTCATTGAGTACAAATGACACTCCCAAAGAGAGAGATCATCTTTCTGCTCGTGCCAATTGTGCTATCCAAGGAACGGTTGCAACGTTGGCGTTTCTACTTTGGCAAATATTCTACACACTGCCGCGCCTTGAGCCGCTGATTTTGGCCCCTATGAGAGAATCGGACACAACTGCACTTGAAGCTTTGTTCATATTAGGATCCATTACAGTTTCGAGCTTTGTGCACTCCCTGACGTACTATGGGACTCTGAAGTATTTCCCAGGTGGAGCAACATCTGCAGGTATACTAAAGGGTCTACAAGCAGTACTTGTTTTTGCAGCTGGTGCCTATTTCCTTTGTGAGAAGTGGGGTGGTAGAGAAATGTGCTGGAGCGATTCTAAATTTGTCAGTCTAGTGGTAGTAGTTAGTGGAATAATGATGTATGGAGCCTTCACAGAGAAGAAGGGCACAAAGAATGTGGCAAATGTAGACTTGGACATTCTCTGAAGAATATCAATTTTTGTTGCGACAAGGTCAGTCGAAGACTTTGAATTCCGTTTTTGTAAAGTGTAAAGTGTACGTGTATAGTGATACAATAAGAAAGATGCCTTTTGTAATTATTTCGTCGCATTTGGGATGGCTGCGTGCCAACTGCCAACGCCGAATTTGTCTAGAGAGAGAAAGACAGGGACTCACAAACCTCAAACTTGCATTTTTGTGGGGCATTGGAATTATCGGACAACCAACATATAGAAACTCCAGTATGGTCAACAAAAGGATGTTGGATGGTGGTATTGGAAAATCATATGACACCCTAAAACATTATTTTGGCAATCATTTGGCCAAAATCCCTAGATCAATTCACTAACAAAACACAGCGGGAAAGGCCATAAGCGATTTAGATGATTTTTTCCTGGTATAATTCCTACGTAGGCCTCCAAGTAGGAATTTTGGTGTTTCACTCACAAAACAACCATGATAAAAATGACTTTTACTACGGAGGCCAAAATCACAAACAGCGATATTCGTACCATAAGCGACATGAAGATGGAGGAGATCCAGAAAGGCAATGATGACAAGGAATGAGTGTGCTAATATTGTGATGCCATAAGAAGTGAGGGCTTATTATCTACATGATGATGAGACCGAACGATGCAGCAGAACAATGAATCACGAATGATGCCATCTGCCGAACAAAGTGATGAAGCGCGTCACCAGATGAGTGACGATGTGACAACTGAGACGGACCACGAGTCCTGTGTGCCATGGAATCCCGATAAGGATGATGTCTGAAGGACAGAGTCCTTATGCCATTCGGACAAAAGTGATTCGTGAGAATCAAAGTGAAAGATGTTACATCGAATCCTTGGATTTCCGAATCCTAGGATTCCTGCTCCGAATCCTAGGATTCGATAAAACATGACGTCCGAATCCTAGGATTCTGGCAAGGCTTGCTTGAAGAAGAACTCCACGATGATGAAGTAACGCCTACTAGAGAGGGCTACTGCTGCAGCAACAACATAGCAGATACTTACTTCACACTATTTTAGATTATGCCGACGATGTTCTCTCGACCGTTATTATTCTCGGCGCTACCATCGCCAATACACATGTCGACCGACATAATTTAATTTTCACATCCAGAGTACGCAACAATCAGCACTCGAGATAGCCGATAACAACAAAGTCAATAACAACAAATGAGTTGTTATTCATGTACCATTCAATCATACGCTTCTAATGGATGTGCATGTGTTGGTGGTACATAATACAGAGTTTAAAGTATCAGATAGGCTATGTTATTTTTAATTGTTGGTATGTGATGTAAATTATTAGAAGTAATACTTGATAAATGTCATATTCCCCTCAATCTATCATTAATATGGCTCCCACAAATGCATGTTATCGTAATAATGAATTTTTAATGCTTGTTTGATCGATATCTTCGCCGTTTGCATTGAATTGTAGTCGATTGTTTGTTCGACGGAAACGAATAATTATGCAAACTTTTTGTACCGTGTAGGCGACGTCGTGGCGTTTCCTTCCGCTCCAGGTGACTAAGCCGTCGTCTTTAATCATATTAGAGGCGAGGGGGCGGGTTGGTTGCCTTTGTAATTACTTCATGCCCCTCCTTATCTACTGCTGCATAGCAGCGATATCGTGTCATGGTCGGTCGAGGTGTCTTCGTCTTCGCCCATCAATCCAAGGATTCGATGGATCAGAGCCGGCGAATCCTAGGATTCGGAGGCAGGAATCCTAGGATTCGGAGGCAGGAATCCTAGGATTCGGACAATCCAAGGATTCGATGTGCAGCCCCCTCACGAATCCTAGGATTCCGAAATCCAAGGATTCGCCGGTATCGAATCCTAGGATTTTCAGAATCCTAGGATTCGATGTAACAGATCATCGTCAACAACGAACGTGAGCGAAGAGCGTAGCGCCACCAAGCACTCGCAAATCGCAAACGGCGGTATGTAGCTGAAGTTGGACTGAGCCTTCTCTCCTAGTTGACTGGCTGCGTCGCGTAGGTGTCTGAAGGTAGCGTGCCGTGCCTCGACGCGAGGTTTCTGTGTTGATTTGCAAATCGGCTTGTTTCTTTGTGCGTATAGTGCAAGGATCGAGGATGCTTAAGGATGCCAATGTTGGGAATCAGAGTGAACAGGACAAGTGGGCCGGCACGAAAGGTAAGAAGAAGCCCACGTATGCTGACGTTGTTTCTCGCAGCCAATCACAGTCACCTACATCAGCCCTGAAAACCAAGAACCAAGATCGATGAACTCACAATCGATAGTAAGGTATATAGCCTATTAGTATAAGAGAATAACCTATCGATAGTGTGTAATATAGATTGACGGATCTTGGTGGGCGCAAGGGTTGGGGTCATCTCCACCATTATCTCCAGGAGAAGCCATTTCTGCAACACTTACTATCGATTGTGATAGTTGCTTTTATGAGCGCTGAAGAATCGAAGTTGAGCCCTGCGGGGGCGGCGGCTGATGACGCCAGCAAGAATGCTGGTGCGGCCAACCAACAACGCAGTGGCAATAAGAACAAACAACAAAATAATGATGTCGCTTCCAATGCTGTATCGGTAACCGCCTCTTTAACATCAGCAGCAGCAGCATCAGGAGCTGTCACTCCAGGCAATGCCAGAGTTGAAGTTTTAAGCAACGAATCAATTGAATGCCCGGAACCCAATGCTCCAGAGAGTGATTGTGACGTTTACTGCAGCAATACTATGGAAGCGCTCCTCTTCGTTCAAACAAACAACAACGGCCACAATGAAAACTATCAGAGGAAGCTGAACACCACGCTAGTCATGGATTGCGGATCGTCTGTCGATCTTGTGAGTAATCCTGCCATCTTGAAAGAAATTTATGAATCGGATACGGAACTGACAATCAGATGCAATGCTGGAGTAAAAACAACACGATACCGAGGCAAGCTTCCCGGTCTGGGTTGGGTTTGGCTTCTTTATGGCGGAGTCGCTAACATTCTCTCTCTGAGCCGGATGAAGGAGAGATTTAGAGTTACCTATGATAGTGCCAGCGGGAACTCCTTTAATGTGATCAAGAAGGACGGGAGAGTGGTGCGGTTTACTGAGAGAACCAACCGTCTATACTGTTTTGATATGCACGACAGAACTGAAGAGAGCACCATCCTCATCACTACAGTGGAAGACAACAAACTGAAGTTCTCTGGGCAGGACGTTGCAAAAGCTGATCAGGCGAGAATACTACAACAGCGTCTTGGTCGGCCATCCACGGCTGATTTCATTCGTTTCATTCAAAACAAGTTAATCAAAAACTGCCCTGTGACTGCACAAGACGTCAGAAATGCGGAGATAATCTATGGCCCGGATTTGGGAAATCTAAAGGGCAAAACAACACGTGTTAAGCCACCTCCTATTCGTGTGCAACACATTGAAATACCTCGACACATTATGGAGCACTACAAGAATGTAACACTCTCCGTTGACATTATGAAGGTTACGGGAATTCCTTTCCTCATGACCATCTCCCAGCACATCAAATTTGGTACCGCTGGCAGACTTGCTACCATGAAAACGAGTCATATCATTGAACATTTTAAGAAAATCATCGGTCTATACATCGTGAGAGGATTCCGTGTGAGGATCATGCTTGCTGACAATCAATTTGAATCGATGCGGGATGATATTGCTAACTTGCACGTCCAATTGCACATCGTTGCTAGGGACGAGCATGTTCCGGAAGTAGAGCGGTTCAACCGCACCATCAAGGAGAGAGTGAGAGCTAACTACAACATCCTTCCTTTCACTCACTACCCTCCAGTCTTGGTTGCCGAAATGGTGTTTGCTGCAGTGTTTTGGAGGAATATGTTCCCACTAAAAGGTGGAGTATCTCAAACTCAAAGTCCCGCTGAACTCATTGTGAATCGTTCTCTTGATGTTCATGCTCACTGCAAGGTTGGATTGGGAGACTACGTACAAACTCATGAAGAACATGACAATTCCATGGACAGTCGTACAATTGGAGCTATCGCTCTTCGGCCAGCAGATGGAGACAACTCGTATTACTTCTTGAATCTTTCCACTGGACGCCGCATTCACCGTCGCAGCTTCACACCTCTGCCCATGCCGCAGGGGGTTATTGACCAAGTTCACCGTTTGGCACGTAGGCAAAAAGCATCCAAAAATCTTACCTTCACTAACAATGCCGGTGAAGACCTGGACATCCTCTACGCTGACCTCGACCGTGATGAAGACGATCTACCACTTGATGAGGCGAACGCAGGAGTGAATGATGATGATGACGATGACAGCGATTATGAAGACAATGGCAGTGAAGGCACTGGAAATAGTATTGATGATGATGAAAGTGATGACGACAGCAACGATGGTAACTACTACAATGCTCTCAGAGAAGATGATGACGATGAAGAAGATGACGATGAAGCTGAAGATGACGTCGAGTATGAAGTGACTGCAGCAGAGGCAACAGAGGATGCCATGACAGAAGAAGATGCACAAGAATCCGAGGAAAATGCAGGAGTGAATGATGACAATGCAGAACCGGAGGAAAATGCAGGAGTGAATGATGATAATAATAATACACCTGACTCTGACGACGAGGAAATCCCAGGAGTGGGTGACGACGAGGAAATCCCAGGAGTGGGTGATCATCTCGACAGTGCAGATGAAGATGAAGATGGCCATGATGTTGAAGATGTTGAAGATGAAGCAGACAATGGTCATCTCGAAACTGAAGATGACGCGGATGCGGATGAAGAGCGTACGTACAACAGGATGAGCTTGCGCAACCAGCCAAGGAAGAACTATGATGTGTTTGCCATGGAAGGCAGCGAAATACCTGACGATATTGAAATGGTAATGCTTACCCTCAATGATGACTGCGAGACAGGAGTGGAGGAAACAAAGCTTGATCCAGAGGAGTTTGAACTCGCACGGGTGACAGCTGAGTGTATGTTCCTGACGGGACACCTCGGCTGGAAGGAAGGCCTTGATAGTGACGACATGCGTCTAAGTGAATATGCGTTTATGATGGAAGAAGTCACACTCGTCACCGAGCAAATGAACTGGAAAAAGGGGCTCAAAGTATTTAAACAACAAGGCAAGGAGGACCTGGCAGAAGAAGCCATCACGAAGGAGCTACAGCAAATACACGACATGCAGGGTTTCCAGCCTAAACACTGGTATGAAATGACAAAAGAAGAGAGAGCAAATGCACTCAACTATCTCATGTACTTGAAAGAGAAAAGAAATGGGATTATCAAGGGACGTGGCTGTGCTGACGGTCGACCACAGAGATTATACACGACAAAAATGGAGGCATCTTCCCCGACAGTGAGGCAAGCCTCAATCATGTTGACATGCATGATAGATGCATATGAAAAAAGAGCCGTTGCTACTGCAGACATTCCAGGTGCATTCCTACAGACAAAATGGCCAAAGGACAAAAAGGATGTGCATGTAATGTTGGACGGTGAAATGGCGATGCTACTGGCAAAAATCGATCCACCTACATATCAAGAGTTTGTGCACCACCGTCGAGGAGAGCCATACATCTACTGCAGGTTGAACGTCGCACTATATGGAATTCTTCTTGCGGCAGTGCTGTTCTGGAAGAAGCTCACTCGCTTCATGGTCGACAATGGTTTTGAAGTCAACCCGTATGACTGGTGCGTGGTGAATAAAATGATTGATGGGAAACAGTGCACCATCGTGTGGCATGTGGATGATCTGAAGATCTCCCATGTGAGCGAGGACGTTGTCAGTGACATCATCGATCTACTACAAAAAGAATATGGAAAGGTGGGCAACCTATCTGTTACTAGAGGAAAGGTACATGAATACCTCGGCATGACCCTAGACTTCTCGGATGCTAAAAAGATTATCGTTGATATGGAAAAATTCTTCGATGGAGTGCTAGAGGATCTTCCGGACGATATGGACGGATATGCTGCCACCCCAGCAGCTGATCACCTCTTCAAAACGAGAGATAATGTGCCGAAGCTTGACAAGAAAAGAGCTGAACTGTTTCAATCCAAAACAGCACAGCTTCTGTTTGGATCCCAGCGGGCTAGGCCAGATCTACGGCTGGTCGTATCATTCCTCACCAAGAGAGTGAATGCTCCCGACGAGGATGATTACAAGAAGCTAGCAAGAGCAATGAGATACATCAGAAGAACAAAATGGCTACGGCTGACCATTGAGGCAGAATACCTCGACCAGAATCACTGGTTCATTGATGGAGCATTTGCGGTACACGATGATATGAGAAGTCACACAGGAGGGTACATGACCTTCGGTAGAGGAATGATCGACGGGTCATCCAGTGGTCAAAAGATAAACACAACCAGTTCAACCGAGGCTGAAGTCGTGGGGGTGCATGATAATATGCCTGCCATCCTTTGGACTCGATACTTCATGGAAGCACAGGGATATCCGCTCAAGCCATCCGTAATTCATCAGGATAACATGAGTGCCATGTTGCTAGAGACCAACGGAAGAGGCTCAAGCAGCAAGCGAACCAGACATATGAATGTCAGGTACTTCTTTGTAGCGGACGTGTTGAAACGAAAGGAAGCATTCTTACGATACTGTCCAACTGACGAAATGATCGGAGACTTCTTCACAAAACCTCTCGGCGGGGCAAAGTTCCGACGATTCAGGAACATTATCATGAACATTACTCACGATGAGCATGGTCCAGTGGATGTTGATGAACTCATGGCCATTCACTATGAAAAAATGAAAGAAAGAATTGATGAGTCTAAACCAATGCAATTTTTTTTTTTTTTTTTTTTTTTTTTTTTTTTAAGATAAATAAGTGATTAGTTTAGGATGGTATTCAGGAGCTGTTTACTGGGCAAGCTGGATCTGAACTTGCCCATTTTAGGTAATAAGAGGAGTGCAGTCTAGGTATCTCTAGTTCAGTGGCAAGTCCGCACTCCTCCTGTCACCCATTGATTCAGGCTCACAGGAGTGTGTTGGGAATCAGAGTGAACAGGACAAGTGGGCCGGCACGAAAGGTAAGAAGAAGCCCACGTATGCTGACGTTGTTTCTCGCAGCCAATCACAGTCACCTACATCAGCCCTGAAAACCAAGAACCAAGATCGATGAACTCACAATCGATAGTAAGGTATATAGCCTATTAGTATAAGAGAATAACCTATCGATAGTGTGTAATATAGATTGACGGATCTTGGTGGGCGCAAGGGTTGGGGTCATCTCCACCATTATCTCCAGGAGAAGCCATTTCTGCAACAGCCAACATTATCCTATTACTGTTACTATTCTGCACATCTGCAGTCGCATTTCAAACACCACCGCGGGTCATCTACTCAACTAAGCCGCCGCTCGTTACCAGACGTTCATTAGATGTATTATTACTGTCAAATGATCATGATGACAATGAAAGCGATAATGGCGGGAGCATCGCAGGTGCATCCTTACTATTTGCCGGAACTGCTGTTGGAGCAGGAATGATAGCCCTCCCAGCCGAAACGTTAGATGCAGGATTTATACCGTCGATATCTGGACTATCAGTGTGTTGGCTGTTCACGTACGTTACATCGATGCTTACGTTAGAAGCGAGCTGGCTGGCTGAAGAAGAAAGTGACGATAGCAATGGTGGCGGATTCTTATCAATATCGAAAATGGCACTTGGCATACCAGGTGAAGTAATCACTGCGGCGTTATTTTGGTTCTTACTAACAGCAATTGTCGTTGCTTATACTGCCGAAGGTGGCCAACTGATAGCTCAATTTGCAAAGGAATTCACAGATACAACATCTATTACTCCTACGGTTGGTTCTTTGCTCTTTGCAGGGGGCTTTGCATCATTTGCAATTGCAGGGACGTCAAGAGTGGACATTATAAATAGAGCTTTTGTTCTGGGCTTAGTATGTTCATTCATCGGCATAGTTGGAAACATATCTCCCTTTGTGCAAGTGTCCAATCTAGTAAGTCGTTCTGACTGGACCGCGGTGTATCCAGCAGGCATATCTATTGGGATACTATCCTTTGGAGCCCAAAATGTGGTTCCTACAATTCTCCAATATCTCAATTACGATCCTGAAAAGACAAAAAAGGCTATATTGCTTGGAAGCCTGATTCCATTGGTTCTTTATACAATATGGGAGGCTGTGTTTCTTGGTATCATCGATGGATCGACTATCGATTCCAACAGTATGGAAGTTGTGAATGTTCTGGGCCAGGTCGGCGGCACAACTGTTACAGATCTTGTGGAACTATTTTCCATATGTGCGATTGGATCCAGCATGGCTGGTGCTTCGGTGTCTCTTGTTGACTTCTTTGTTGATGCAATTGAACTTTTGTCGAATGATGGCGTCGAATCAAAGACAGAGAAATCACCAGCATTCAACGTCAACACTTCTGTCGGTGCAGGCACAAGAATAGTTGCAGCTATTTTGGCGCTGGCTCCACCAGTCATTATCTCATATGCTTTCCCGGATGTCTTTTTGACTGCGTTGGAAGAGGCTGGACTGTTAGGCGGCGTGTCTTTATATGGACTACTGCCAGCATTGTGTTTGCTGTCGCTTCGTTCTGCTGATAACAGTTCTGAAGCAAAGGCGATGCCAGGAAGACTTGGAGGAGGTAAAGTTACATTATTTGCTCTTCTGACCATTTCTTCTGGACTTGTATTACCCGAAATTGCTCATGTCGTGCGAGTTGTGACCGACCAACTGCAATGATGATCACAAACATAACGGGAATACTCACATCAGCACTTTACACAAAACTTGATACATTAACACGTTACATAAAATTTCACACATCAATTGCAAGGTTCGGTTACGAAAACTCCAAATTATCGTGGACCTCGTCGTTCTCGCGAAAGTCTCCCGAACTATTCTCCTCTTTCTCGACAGCCATCTGCTCTAAACCCAACCTAACTTTCTCTTCATCTCGCTCCACCGTACAAAAGAGCATTAGATTCAGAATACCACATAATGTCCATCCTAGCACACCAATATTGAATGCTCTCGTCCTCCCTCCCAAATTTTCAATCATCCACGCGACGAATGCCGGCCCTAGCCCTCTTCCAAAGTCATCGAATGTATTTAAGAGAGCAAATGCTTGTCCTCTCATCTGTGGCATTGTGACATTCTGCAAGGTAGACTTGACGATTGGGCCAGTAATGCCACTCATACATCCAGCTAAGAGGGCTATTATCCCTGGTGTAAAGTATGTGCTAAAGGTAATAGCTGAAGCACCGCCATTGACAAAGTAGTCATCGCCGTTGTTGTTGTTAATGTAGTCGTTGTTTTCATTGACTTGGAAGTCAAAGTTAATCAGTCCCCACATCGGAAGACAGACAGCGATTGCAGCACCTCCCGATAAAAGTGCTGGATAGCGTGGCCCGTATCTGGCGTAGAGATAAGAGCCACCCAACCCGCCTTGAACCGTTCCAAGAAAATTTCCAAGGCCAAACAGCAAAATGATCAATGTTGCTCCTTCAACGGGTAACCCACGATCCGATGATAAATAGTCATTCAAGAATGTATTGACTATTCCCCACGGCACACATCCACTGTAAATTTACGGCAAATCAAAAATGAGTGTCAGAGGAGTTCAATTGAAATGAGTCAAGGACTTGTTTTGAAGATGTTGATGTTTCACTTACGGTGCACCTTGAAAGATACCTAGCAATACCGAAGGACATCTCAAAAGCGTATTGGTTGTTTGCAAATGTGGATGAATATTATCTCGATAAAAGTTCGATAGATAGCCACACTTTGAGCTGAGGTCTTGTGATGAAGGGATAGATTCTTCGTTATCGAATTGTTGCACGTATAATCCTTTTGTGGGCGAGTCATTTGCAACCAAAGTTGTTCTCGAATGTGAATGTCGGCGAATAGTCCCACTGTTGCTCATACCCTCCGACATCTCTAGCTCATTTCCATCCAACCCATTCTCATTTTGTTGTTGATATGGAACAATGTCATCCTCTTCTCTAGCAATGTCCAATTGCTGATGATTAGTAGGCCTGCTACTACTTATCCTCTCACTCATACCTCGTTCAACTTCCGGAACAAAGATCCACACAGCAATTGCACAAATGATCGCAATCACACTCACGACCAGAAATGGACTTCTCCAACCATATCGTGGACCTAATATCCCTGCCATACCCTGCCCAAAGCTAATGCCAATTCCACATCCCATACTAATGGCACCGCTAACCCATCCACGATCTTTCGGTTCATAATAATCCCCCAGTACAGAATATATCAGCGGCAAGGCACCACCCACCGACATGCCAGTCAACGCTCTACACCAATACAATTGCACATAGGTGGTGATAAAGTATGTCGCAAAACATGCTCCCTCTCCAATGAGAATCACCCACAGAAACAATAAACTCCGCTTATGAAGCACATCTGCCAAACACCCCACAAGAAACGACGCGGGGACACCCACCATGAAGAATGCAATGGCAATATCCCCACCTAACATTTTGTCACGTGTGTTATCATCAAATCCAAATTCTTCGGCGATTGCCGATAGGTTTGGTGACATGAGATTTTGATCGGCAAAGAGGAGGGATGTGGTTAGGAGGTAGAGTGCTGTGGCGACTCGACGTTGTTTCATTGTGGCTGCATAGGATGCTGATAGAGCATCATCAGTGGTAGAGCCTTCATTACCATGTTGGCTTTGATAGATTGGATTATGATCCATTATTTCTTCTTGTACTTGTATGGGTATGGGTTGTGCTATTATTTCATTCAGAGAACAACTTCTTCGTTCTTCTTCTGGAGTTGTCAGCGATTGAGTTCTTTCTTCAAGTAGCAATGGACTTCTCAGCAATTCAGTTTCCATCCCGTTACCAGCTATATGAGTGTCATTCTAAGCTTTGATAGGAGTAGACGAAAGAACTTCGTATTGTAGAGCCTTCCTTCGCCCATTCATTGGCCGATGCCATCATTGTCATCGCTCGCCAACTCGATTGTTCTTCCAAATTTTTTTGATTGCGAAGGTTCAGATCAGACAGCAGAGATACACATGTTCATGTATCTCAGACACACATCTCAATGTCGAAGCCTGTGCACCGCATGATTTTTTGCAACGGAGATCGCTCGATGTCGATGCGATCTTGTGCACGAATACACCAGACAATAGCAATGAGGGCGTCGGGGCTATTAGGCAAGTAGGTACAGACTCCTCCCTCCCACAGAAATAACGCAACAATATAAACAGCATCACCATGATGGAAGTCGAAAACCCCGCCATGGCCTACGGCGAAGATCCCTACGGAGGAGCAGCCGCAGACGAACAAGCCGCCTACGGCTACAACGGCGGAGGAGATGAATATTACGGCGGTGATGAAACCATGCTCGATCTCGACTCCATGCCAGTCACACAAGAAGATTCCTGGGCTGTCATTAGCGCCTACTTTGAGGAAAAGGGGCTGGTGCGACAGCAGCTTGACTCCTTCAATGAATTCATTCAAAATACGATGCAGGAGCTTGTGGACGATAGTGGCTCGATACGTGTCTCGCCAGAGATTCAACATTTGGTGGGGTATGATGAACAGGGCTTTGATGAGATTATGGGGAGTGACACAAAGAAAGTATTCGAGGTGAAATTTGGTCAGGTTTACCTATCCAAGCCCACCACTGTAGAGAAGGATGGGACGGTGACCAACATGTTCCCGCATGAGGCACGGTTGAGGAACTTGACCTACGCGGCTCCACTATATGTCGATGTGACCATGAATGAATATAGAGTCCCGTCGGATACCAATGTTGGCGACCCGGCGGAAGAGATGGGGGAACCAATCAGTACGGAAGAGGCCCGCAAAGAGTTTTTGGGGTATGTCCCCATCATGTTACGATCGTTATTTTGTGTACTGAGTGATAAGGATGATGCACAGCTGGCTGATTTGGGGGAGTGTATTTATGATCAGGGGGGATACTTTGTCATCAATGGATCAGAGAAAGTTATCGTGGCACAGGAACGCATGTCCAATAATCACGTGTATGCCTTCAAGAAGAAGGCGGATTCCAAGTTTTCTTGGGTTATTGAGACGAGATCGCAGGTGGAGAATTCGACAAGACCCACGTCAACACTTTATATTCAAATGTATAAGAAGGGGGGAAAGGGTGCTATAGAGGGGAATCAGATTCGGAGTACGCTACCATATATTCGGACGGATATTCCCGTGGTAATTATTTTCAGGGCGTTGGGATATGTTGCCGATAGGGACATTATTGAGCATGTGGTGTATGATTTGTCAGATGGGGAGATGATGGATCTATTCCGTCCCAGTTTGGAAGAATCGTTTGTTATTCAGAAGCAGGAGGTAGCTTTGGATTTTATTGGTAGGAGAGGGTCAGCAAAGGATGTTACCAAGGATGACCGTATTCGTTATGCGGCAGGCATTCTACAAAAGGAGGTATTGCCGCATGTTGGGACTGAGGAGCATTGTGAAACGAAGAAGGGATTTTTCATGGGATATGCAGTGCATAAATTACTCATGTGCAAATTAGGGAGGGCAGACGAGGATGATCGTGATCACTTTGGGAAGAAACGTTTGGATTTGGCAGGGCCATTGCTAGGAGGGCTATTCCGCGTATTGTTTAGAAAATTGACTAAGGATGTCAGGAGACACTTACAGCGTTGTCTTGACGAAGGGAAACACTTTAATGTTGGTGCTGCGATCAAATCGAGTCATATCTCTGATGGTCTGAAGTACAGTTTGGCCACTGGAAATTGTAAGTGTTGTGTTCATACTATTTTCCTTCGTTTCATGCGCATTTTGCTTATGAATAACTCTTTCGAACTTTACAGGGGGCGATAAGGGCAATACATCCAAGGCGGGAGTGTCGCAAGTGTTAAATCGATTGACGTATGCATCGTCGCTATCTCATCTTCGTCGCAGTAACACTCCGCTTGCTCGTACCGGTAAGCAGGCCAAACCACGTCAACTTCACAACTCTCATTGGGGTATGGTTTGCCCAGCCGAAACTCCCGAAGGACAAGCTGTAGGTTTGGTGAAGAATATGGCGCTCATGGCATACATTACGACGGGAACATCACAGGTACCAATCATGGAGTTTTTAGAAGAGTTCAGTACAGAGAACTTGACTGATATCTTACCATCAGTTATTGCCGAACCGAATACTTGTAAGATTTTTGTCAACGGTAACTGGGTGGGCATCCATCGTGACCCCAAGCAATTAGTGCATACGTTCCGCTCTCTTCGTCGTATGATTGATATTGACGCGGAAGTGAGTATTGTCCGTGATATTACTGAGTCAGAGGTTCGTATTTACACCGACGCGGGTCGTATCTGTCGTCCGCTATTTATTGTAAACGACATGGAGCTGGCAATAAAGAAGCGTCACATTTCCGCGTTGCAAAGCAAGCAACTAACGTGGACGGATCTGTTGATGGAGGGTTTGGTGGAGTATATCGATACAGAGGAGGAAGAAACAACAATGATTGCAATGGAACCGAAGGATTTGGATTTGTCGGAAGGAGAGCCTTACTCAACCACATATACCCACTGCGAGATTCACCCGTCCATGATTTTGGGAATTTGTGCCTCCATTATTCCTTTCCCCGATCACAATCAAAGTCCCCGTAACACCTATCAAAGTGCTATGGGTAAGCAAGCCATGGGTATTTACGCATCGAACTACCAAGTTCGGATGGACACCATGGCTCATGTGCTGCATTATCCACAAAAGCCTCTTTGTACTACTCGTGCAATGGAATTCCTTCACTTCCGTGAGTTGCCTAGCGGTGTGAACGTAGTCGTAGCGATCATGATTTACACGGGTTACAATCAAGAGGATTCCCTCATTTTGAACCAAAGTGCTATCGACCGTGGTCTCTTCCGTTCATCATACTATCGCTGCTACAGTGACCAAGAAAAGGCTGCCACTGCCGGTGTAGGAAGTCTCAATTCTGAATTTTTCGAACGCCCGACCATGGAAAACACACGTGGAATGAAATACGGAGATTACAGCAAATTAGATGAAGATGGCTTGGTTCAGCCCGGAACTCGTGTGTCGGGAGATGACGTCCTGATTGGAAAGACGGCTCCAACCGATTCCATGACAAATGAACCATCCCGCTACACAAAACGTGATTGTAGTACTTCGATGAAAGCAAACGAAAATGGAATTGTAGACAATGTTCTCATCAGCACAACAAAAGAGGGATACCGTTTCACTAAGGTCCGAATCCGTAACGTCCGTGTGCCTCAGGTTGGAGACAAGTTTGCATCGAGACACGGTCAAAAGGGTACTATCGGAATGACTTACCGTCAGGAAGATATGCCATTCACATGCGAAGGTATTGTGCCTGATATTATTGTCAACCCCCACGCCATTCCATCTCGTATGACTATCGCTCAGTTGATTGAGTGTATTCTCGGTAAAGTTGCGGTCTTCCAGGGTTTTGAGGGTGACGCCACCCCCTTCACTGATGCCCATGTCGCTGATATCAGCAAGCGTTTGCACGCAATGGGTTACCAACGTCATGGTAATGAAGCGATGTACCAAGGTCATACTGGTCGTCCATTGTGCGCTCGTGTATTCATCGGGCCAACATTCTATCAGCGTTTGAAGCACTTGGTTGATGATAAGATTCACTCTCGAGCTCGTGGTCCCGTTGCCATGCTCACCCGTCAGCCATTAGAGGGTCGTGCGAGGGATGGTGGTCTTCGTATGGGAGAGATGGAACGTGATTGTCTCATCACCCACGGTTGTGCCAATTTCATCCGAGACAGATTTTTCTGTAACTCTGATCAGTATCGTATTCATATTTGCGAGCGATGTGGTCTCACTGCGCAATCCAACTTGAAGAAGATGACTTATGAGTGTAGGACTCCAACCTGCGTTGGAAGGCCCACCAAAGTCTGCCAAGTGGAAATACCTTATGCATGCAAGCTATTGTTCCAAGAGCTCCAATCCATGTGCATCAGTCCCAGAATTTACACTGATATTCGGGAAACACGTGATAACTCTTATTAGTAGGTGGCGTCTCATAGCTGAGTGGTCGTGACTTCGCCTTATACAATAAGCAAAAGAAACTTTCATCTATAAAATATTAACAAATCAAGTTACACACCAACAACAAAATTTGGGGCGGGGGCTGGTGCATGAACAATTAAGCTTCTCCTTTATCTCCTTGGTCTAGATTCTTCCAATCAATCAAGAAATCCATGGGTTTGACGAACCTATTTGATCCTACCACGATTTCCATATTCGTATCTGCCATGACCTCCCTAGCGGCACGCAACTCTGAATAGCACATCCCCCCCGCCATAAATATAATCTGTCTTCCTCCGTGTCCCTTCTTCTTCGTTCCCTGGGAAGCAGTAGAACTAGAACCGGCCCATTTCGAAGAAGAACCTATCTTCCTCACACTTTTCGCTTTACTCATAGACGAAGGACCAAGCATCCCTTCGGCGTCAGGAAGAGGCATTACACTAGGGTACTCATCCACGCTAAGAGTTCCCTTAGCAGCTTTCTCCATAATCGCTTTCAAAACGCACACATATCGACTATTTGCATATTCATTACTACTTTCGATGGCGTCAGGATGATACGCCGAAACCTTCGTGCCACGTATCTTTCCCATCCTCCCCGTGGCACCACTTTGAGGGGCTTTGACAAGAGGGCATCCCAATTTTTCTATGCATTTCAAAGCCTTCAATTCTCCTTTTGTCAATCTTGCCTCATTGAGCAATTTATCCAAGTAATCTTGTGATTCCAAACCACGCTGACTCACGATGACAATTGCAAGTAGGCGCAGCCGCATCACAGAGTTGGGTTGTTGCCTAAATTCGTTCACCACCTCACCTAATATTTCCTTGAGTTTTGGTACAGTATTGTCCTCTGTCTTGCCCGTGGCCAATGTTTGCTCCAGATCAGACAAATCCAGCAATCTCTGTTTGGTAAAGGCATCCATACACTGATGTGCAATCTGCATATGCTGTGACAGCTTGGACATGATCTCCCTATACTCTGGCAGTGCCGAGAGTGCTTTTTGCATTTGACTCACCGAGAGCGCCTTCCCATTCTTCCCTTTTGACGCTGTATTCAGCGCCGATCCAGTATTGGAATCGACAATATCCCTGATCCTGGTACTCAGAACTTTGATCACATCGGCAATATGCATCCCTCGTAATTCCATCCAAACCTCATCGTTGTCATTTAATAATGCGTCCATTTTGGTGGTCTTCTCGTCTGTTGTCCCCTCCTTGGCAGTACCAGCGTTGATACTATTATAGGTGATACGATCATCCTCAATGGGCAGCAAGTCATTCACCATGGCCTCATAGGTAAATTCATGCATGAGGGGAGACAAACAATCATCCTTCCGATCCATAAACAACAAGGTTGCACGATCCGAATTAGGATGCAGCCCATCCCCATTGTACCACCATGAACTATTCGCACCAACAAACTTATTCATTTTCTGTTGGAATACAAACGCTAGATTTTTACACATTTCATTCTCATCAGGGTAGCGCACATGCGGATATTCATTCAACGTGGCACATACAGTCACCAACTTTTGCACCATCTGCTCTTGTGCTGGACTTATATTCTCCACCGTTTGATATTTCGATAGGTACAAATCTGGATAGATGGAGGATGACCTTCCCATGTCAAAATGAAATGCCTGCGCCTCCTTGGTTAAGAAATCCAAGTTCACCTCTTGTAGTATTTTGACACGCTTGACTAATTCCTTGCAGGCCTTAATTTTGGCAAATAATTCATCGGGGAGACGTCCCAAAAAGTATAGAAAGACCGTATTTCCATAGAGAGGACCCTTTTTCAAAGTAGCCTTGTTGGGTGTCCAATCTGCAATGATTTGATCGACACTCTCTTCATTTGGCTCCACCAAGTACAGCACAGCCTGATCACGAAATGGTGCACGTTTCTTCATCAAGTCTTCTACGATGGACACATGGTGCTCCATTAAATTATACATGCCAATTGATGAAGAAATGACACGGAGTGATTGAGGATCGACCACGAGGACGATCCATTTGCCGTCGGGGAGCTCGGCGGTGGAGGTTTGAAGGACATTGTGGAGGGATTGTTGGACTATGTCGCGGAGGGATTGGGTTGGGCCAGAGGATGACGCTGAGGACGTCATGCTGCCGTTGGCTGATGCGCGCTTTGACATCTTGGATATGTTCGATGTGTAGTATTCAATATTCAATAGCGGTGCTTTAGAATGTAAAGTGGCCCGCTTTGTAGGGCTTATCCAAGATCCAAGATTGACTTATCGCTCAAAGCTAGAATCTTAAATCAGTCAAAGCTCAAAGTCAAAGCTAAAGTAAATTTATTTCTTCAATAGCGAATGAGTGCCCGGCTTCTTCAGGTTTCAGATGTGTTATCACCAATCGAAGGTGAAAGTACGGCTGGATTTGCCAGAGTTGCCCAAGCAAACTCAATGAAGCACGCACGGCTGAAGCAAAATTGCATAAAGGGTTAGCGATAGAGCTGCTGAGAGCTGGAATTGAATCTTGGTTAAAGTAGGGGCAAGGGGGATGCCCCCGCTGTTAGCCCCTCTCTCCTCCTTAGCTTTTCTGACACAATCACCAGTTTAGAAGGGGGGAAGGCCCTCATATCGGCAAGACTCCCCCGATTTTTGAGCGGGCTTTTTTCTCAGCCAAGCCAACGTCAACAGCGATTTAGTTTGGGCGCTTCGAGCGTTTGGCCAAAAACGACGCGACGAAGACGAACTAATACTACGGAAGAAGAAACGATGCTATTGGTAGAGCAAAAGTAGAAGGCGAATAATACGACAATAATCATTTTAATCTGCTGAGCAAAATATGATATCAGAGCGAGCAATGCGGCAATAATAACGGTGCGCGATCAAAGCCTGTATCAAAATATTACGGAGTCCTCAAAGCGACTGTTCGACTTTGACGCCGCAACAGCAACGACCACCGCAGCAGCTGATGCAATGATGGAAGGAACGGCCATATCAGTACCCCAATGGGTCATTGACCTACACGAATTGCGAAAGCGTTTATTCTTACAAACGATTGAGCCGATAATTGAACTCCTCTTGGGGCCTGCAGCACACAACAACAACAATCACAGTAGTACTGAATATGATGAGTACGACACAACAATAACACCCGACTCAGTGGACGCACAGCACCGTCGTCTCAGCTTCCTCCCCTCCTACGTCGAAGACGTATCCTATCTGCGCGCAAACTCCATGACATTTGCCACATTGACCATGATGCTTATCATTATGTTCATTATCAGTTTGGTCTTTTTGAGTTGCTTTTATCACAATCAAAAGACTGCTCCATTGTTTGTTAGTCCGCGGAGGCATCGGCTGCCGAAATTGGTACCACCGCCATTGCCAGTGGATGGGCCGTTTAGCTGGGTGAAGGTTTGTTTGTTTATTTCAGATGAGGAGGTGAGTTGAGTGCCTCTATTATAAATGTATGTATTTTGTTGTGCACAATTTATAATACGACCACCATGCTAAAGCCAACGTTACTGCACGTTCATCCATCCCTTTCAATAAAGATTATCAAGCGGGTAGGATTTGATGCACTCATATTCCTACGCTTCCACCGCCTAGCCCTAAGATGCATTGTCAAAATGTCCGTCTTTTCATTCCTAGTGTTACTTCCACTCAACTTTACGGGGGGTGGACGAGCCAAGGCCAATGATCTCAAGGGATATGTTGATAGTCTCTTATTCACAGACTTTTTACGATTTACCATGGCCAATGTTAGCTCGGGATCAAATCGACTTTGGATACATTGTGTTGCGGCGTATTTGTTAACAATCATCGTGGTACGAGAATTGTTGATAGAGTACACTGCCTATTCGAGTATACGGCATAGATATTTGTTGTCGAAGGAGCCTCATTTGCGAACTGTGTTGGTATCCAACATTCCTAGACATTTAAGAACACCTCGCAAGATTGGGAATTACTTTCGGCATGTGTATCCAGAGGCAGTGAAGAGTGTCACGATATGTCAAAACTTGATCAATCTCGAAAAAATGGTGGCAGAACGAACGGCGGTGTTGGCACAAATTGAAAAAGAATTGCTAATTCTGTGTCGAATTGAAAAGCGCAAACTTTTAGCTGATACTCGTTTGGCTCATCATATATCCAATGCAGTTTGGTCTTGTCACTTGTGTGAAAAGATTGGTGTGCTGGATGAAGCTCAAGAGCGCATTTCCAAACTGTACGTGAGATTGGAAGAAATGAATAGGAGCATTGAAAAGGAACAACTACGACGGCGACAGGTCATGTGGTATATGGACAGAATGCAAGCTGGGGAAGGACGGGAGGATATTGATTATACTCTTGCCACGACACATGCGTCTGAGTTTAAGAAATCATTGAAGAATAGGATGACACAAACACCTAAAAATACCAGCAATCTCAACACATCCTATCGTCCTCCCAAGATAGATGCTCATAGGGATTCAAGTAGAAGTTCAATAGAACCAGAGGCAGAGCGTCCACCCATGGGGGAGGTAGAAGATGGTTATGGCGAGCACGATAACGACAACAATCCATTCAACAATAGCTTCCAGCCCAAGAAGAGGTCAAACGCCCGAAAAGCAAAGCATGCTATCAAGAAGTATTCCACTTCTATCCCTGATGGCTCATTGTTTGGTCGGTCGCTGTCTAATTTTTCAACATTTGAAAAGGGCGGTCAAAATTATGGATCCATTGAGGATCACATGAATGAAGTGACCGACAAGGCTTTCGTAGTGATGAGAACCTATACTGCTTCTACGATTGCGATCCAAAGTATGCATTCGTCAAAGCCAGGTTCAATGGAGGTCACTACTGCGCCAGAGCCACGAGATATTTTATGGGAGAATGTTTACTTATCGAAGGGCGCAAAACGAACGAGGACACTTATCCTCGAGATCCTTTGCCTGCTCCTCATTGCTTTTTACATTGTCCCAGTAGCTCTTGTATCACTTCTTGTGAGTGAGTCAGCTTTGGTGTCAATCTCACCTCGGTTGAATCAGCTAGACAAGGTGAGAGATTGTTTTTCATCCACGAGTAATTGAATTTGTTTCTCCAACTCCTTGTGATCCTCATCAGTGAATGTTCTTGGTAAAGGCGTCGGCTCTCTTCTCAGCGGCAATCGCCACAGTGCAGCCTGTCTGTTTGGTTATGCTGCAGCAGCTATTACCGCCGCTTTTCATGAAAATCAGTCGACTGGAGGGAAGGCTATCGTTCAGTGAAGCTCAAATGAAATCGTTTTCAAGGTACTTTATGTGGCAGGTGCTCAACGTATTCTTAGTCACAGCGATTGCCGGATCAATTTTTGACACGTTGGCTATTATCATTGCAACGCCCGAATCAGCATTCGAAATGCTCGGAAACTCCCTACCTCGCATGTCTTCCTTCTTTGTATCATTTGTGACAATCAAGACGTTTACAGGACTGGGAGTTGAAATTTCTCGCATTGTCAGCATAGTGCAAAATGCGATTTTGATCATCCTCTTCCCTTACTCTACCCTCAGAGCAAAACGTAGTACACGCTTGGCAATGCGGGCAATTGATGATCCTGGATGGTTCAACCAGCACAAAATTCTAGCTCAAGACATGTTGGTCGTGGTCATCGGTGTCGTTTTTGCCGTTGTGGCTCCGATTGTGCTTATTCCTTGCGCATTATTTTTCTTCTTGAGCCGCATCGTGTGGACGCATCAATTTCTATATGTCTACGAAAGCGCCTTCGAAACGGGAGGAATGTTTTGGCCAAAGATCTTTCGTCGTTTTGTTTTTGGGCTGGTAATTGCTCAGGCTACCATCACCGGTCAATTTATTTTGAAAGGTGCTCGACACGAAGCATATGCAACGATTGCATTGATGCTTCTCACCTACTTCTTTCTTCGCTCGACAAGAGCTCGTTACGATGCAACAAGTTCATTCTTACCTCTTGAAGTTGCAACAATGATGGACATCAGTGTTGGGAATGACGCAGAGAAGAAGTTGAAAAAGAAGCAGAGGGAAATGCAACGACACAATGCAAATTTGAGCAGACTTCCACATGATCATAGTGAGGATGACATGTCTGTGGACACTACAGCCACGTCAGAAACTACGTCTACAACGAACCTAATCGGCGATAGCGACCCTTTCGAGCTTGCGTACGTGCAGCCGGTCATTCGGGCAAATCCACACGCACGCCCAGAGCAGCCTTTTCCACCTGCACAACTGGGTCGCGAAGAGGTGCTTTTGGGGCATTACAATAATGCTGCTGGGAGCACGGTGGGAGTAATTGGCGAAGATGATGCCTATGATGATTCAGCTACCGTGAAAGTGAAGTACCACAACCAGTACAATCGACGTGAGCTGAACAAGTGGTGGATAGAGCAGCTCAAGATTCACAAGCATCAACGTCTGTTTCATGTTCTTATCGGAGAAGAGTGTGGCACTCTCACATGGGATAATAGACCACAGCGTGTTCATGATGGGTACTTAGTGTAGACACAGTGAAATGTATGTATTATAATGAATTTCTATTGTCTATCAGTAGTTCCTCTTACAGACTTTTCAGTACGGCAAACATGCTCAATCCGCTCACGAACACGATACCAAACCATGCAAGCAACGATCCAATTGGTAAGCTGATACTGCTGTTATGTTGTGAATCTAATGACAAACAAAAGGCCATCCATATTCCAACAATCAAAGGTCCAACGGCCTTTGAAAGGCCAGCACCAATGCTTCCTAATGCATTCGTTCTGCTCCTCATCCCAGCGGGAACAGTTCTGTTCGTCGCGACAGTGATGGATGAAAAGAAAGCCGACTGGAACACTTTCGTGACTCCCGACAAGAGGGATAAATAAAGCATCGACCAACGTTTGTTTTCAGCGGTGTAGACCAAAGAAGCTAGTGGAAACAAAGCTACTGGCAAGATACCTAAGGCTGCCCCAAAGTGAAGCGAACCATAAATACCAAATTGATCACATATCATAGTGTAAACTCTGTATTGCCCAATAGCGAAAATGACTCCAGATGCAGATAAAATTTTTCCTATCTCGTTCTCTTGCAACCCACCTAATCCAGTGTTTCGTGATATGCAGTACAGTGGGAAGGCTTCGTCTATATTGATAATGATCAACGAGAACAGCCAATATGCGATCAAATGGACGCGTGTTTTGCGTCGAGACCATATCAACTGTAGCGATGCATATTCCATTGTATTTTCTAAATTGTCATCATTCTGTGTTGATCCATACTGTTGAACAGGATTGTCTGACGTAGAATCACCTGTCTTCAATGCAATTAATGCATCTTCTTGCACATCTTTGGAACATTTGTGTCCAGTACATATTTTTCTTGTCCATTTGAAGAAGTCTTTGCCCAACAAACGCGTACTTCTACATTGCGACATCGTCTCGGGTATGCATAGGTATACAGCCATTGCCGATGCCCAACATAGCACTGCACCCAGAAGATTGGGCAGAAGATATGGATATTTTGAAAGCAATTTGTAGCATGAGATATGAAATATACTGTCGTCAATATTTGTGGAATACGAAAGACCCTTATCTCTTACGTTCAATGGATCTGCCAAAAATCCTGCCACTGCAGGTGCGATGAGGAAACCGTATGCACGCATGCTCATTACTCTTCCAACTATCCGTGTTTCTAGCTGTTCTCGTTGTTCATGTTCATGTTCATGAATGTTGTCATCAGTATTTGCTTCTCCATTTTCAACTTGATTACTGCACTCGTCAAAGTCATAAAATGCCAACTCAGTTGCAACTGTCTTACTCACACCGACAATCGAGTTCAAAGCACCAATCATACCGCGAGCAACAATGGCTTGACTGAAAGATGTGGCAAAGCCAAACCACAGAGATGCCAGACCACTGCCAGCTAGTGAACATATCATTGCAAACCTGCGCCCATAAAGATCAGCCAGGAGACCCCATAGGTGAGCAGTTGCAGTTCGCCCAATCATGAAAGATGTTGCAAACAAAGCTGCATAAGGGCCCGCTTGTTCCTCTTGTATTTGTAGGAAGTTGACAGCCATGAAAGCAGCGTAGGGAAAGACCCCTACCAATAAATAAGCTTGTAAAAAAGTGACCGAGCACAAGGCCACAATACTGGCGGCTCTTTTGTTCATGTTGGGCACATGATACATTACGATACGAAGTACGAAGTTGTGATATTCTTGTGGCGCAGCGCTTACGAAGTTGTTGTGATATGTATTCGAAGGCGTATATAGGCAGCGCAGCTTTTGACAACAACATCAGATGAGCTTTCTGATGATGCGGTCTGTCGTGCCTCCACAAACAAACAATATCGTAGCCTAAACTAACTCAGTGTGTTTGTTTGATCACCATGCAATCCGCATCGCTGCTACAGGTTCATGAGCCCACTACGGGCTTGGACCAGCCGCTCCGCTAGACGTGCGGTCCATTGCCCTCCATGTATTCACGTATGGGGGAAGTCAGCAGCAGTTGGATCCGAGCCACTTCCTCTGCAGTCGACTGCTAACGCATCCGAGATATTTTCACAACGTCATCGTTGTTCCTCCGCCCTTCCTACACAGGAGTCCCATCGTCGGAGTGTGGCCTCCGACATTACACCGTCGTGAACTTATCATACTCCTCCTGCATGGCGTTTGGAGGCCGCTATTGCTCGAACAGTTTGATACGCACCGATAATACCAGATGGGGGATATGAGCCACCTGCTTCGACAACCTCATTATCGCTCGACACAAGTGAAGATTTCTCACCCAACAACAACCACTCCTACCAATTGTCGATTGGATCCATAATTGGTTCCTTGGCGTCTGATCAACGGCCAAGGTATAAAATTTTTATTTTATTTTTGTTCGATTACCAGTGGACGGAGCACTGCTATCGAAAGTGGGGGACATGGCACACAACATTTTATTCCCTGTCGAACATTTTATTATTTCTGAGGGGCATTTAAGCAGATGTATTGACAGCTATTCAACGGACTTCTTCCCATTTCATGTCCTATCATAGTTCTTTGCATCTCCTTCGATTATCCGCAAGGTATCCCAACCTTGACTCCTCAGTTGACAGCAAAGATGGGGGATGATGATGCGGTCTGTCGTGCCTCCACAAACAAACAATATCGTAGCCTAAACTAACTCAGTGTGTTTGTTTGATCACCATGCAATCCGCATCGCTGCTACACTTTCTTGAATAAATTAGATGTTGATGCGATGTTGGTGGTACCAAGGTGGTACCTTTTGATTTGAAGAAACAGCTGCTCACGAGAAAACGCAGCTGGCTCAGACACCGACGCATCAACATTCACCTCCATGATGATGGGTGGGGGTGGGTTGATAGATGGTAGAAAATTCATCGGCATCACTGCCATAAATTGTTCTCAGTATTGCCATCAACTATTGTAGCAATACAAAGGAGGGCATTTGGATCGCTACTAAAGCTAAAGGCGATCTGGTTCCTTCTAACAACATTCGCTACACATTTAATCCCGGACTCGACGACACAACCTTCGGAATGACTGCATCTTCGTCGTCACTCATTACTTCGATGGCATTTATCTTTGCAATTGCCTTGCAGATACAGACCGCATCAGCTGCTTACTTAGATCACATCTTCGACAACGGCACAAAAAGAGTCAAGAGGAACATCGTGTGGGAGCCGGCTGCGTATGAACCCGTGCCCATCAGTAAAGAAATAGAACTACTTCAAAAAGATGTGCTCATTCGTCGCGGTGAATTCTGCAAGTTACATGGCAGCCGGCAGTTGGAAGTAGAGCTTGAATGTTGCGAACTTGGATTAACTTTTCGTCAGGCACTTTCAATCAGAAAGCAGCTATTGATAAAGAAGGCAATGTCCAATCATTGGAAACTAAAAGACGAAGATTCCTTAGAGGAAGTGATAAGCTCATTCGAAAAGCAGAAAAAGTCTCTAATTGACATTGCGGTTGAATTAGATTTACCGCCTGTCTCGATTTTCAGAGCTATAATGGCACGCAGAGTGCTTGAACGGTACCCCGGGCGCCATGCTGTGAATAGGAGAAGACCTGCTGGCAAAATTTTACAATCTATTATCTATGATGAAGAATATGTTGGTACTTTTCTTTCCGAATGGGAATTGGAACAACTACAGACTGCCAAGCGACAAGACATGGTAGGATACGTCAATCACTCCACATCACCACAAGATTGGGAGAATGAACTCTACAGCTTTCTCGATAGACATCAAATCAATTACGCGAAGGAAGAAGATTTGAGGTTGATGGGCACTAGGAGTACACCTGATTGTCTACTTCTTGATGATGTTACTATTAATGGCAAGAAAGTTCGATGGATTGAATTTAAATCCTACTACGCCTCTGGATTGAACGAAAATTGGTGGTTTACCAAGAAACTTTTAGAACAAAGCAAGAAGTATGAAGACGAGTTCCGCGGGGAAGGTGCGATCATCATGAAGAGAGGTTTCAGCGAAGCACTGGCATCGTCGTCCACACTATTTCTGGATAGTGGTCCGCTGTCAACTGATTTCATTTGCATATACTGAATAAAAGTTCTACGTAATTGATTTTAAGTAATGGTTGAAATGTGTTTACAGATCTTTCAATACCATCAAGGTTTCGTCCAACTGCAAACATGCACTATCAAGCCGCTCGAGTCCTTTGCAAAAGGCTTGGTATTTCTTCTTGTCTTCCTCATTATCATTCTCATCAGTTGCGTCTTTGGCTCGATCCATCCATTCCTTGCCCACTTCTACTTCGTGCTGTCGCCGCAATCGAAGATTCAATATTGCAGTGGAGACATTGTTGACAACAGTCTTAGTCATGCGAGATGGAATCACATTCCATAGGTAAATAGCCGTACCCGTGTTGTGTGTTTTAGTAAGATGCATATCAGATAGACATATATAATTCTCACGGTGGAGACGATGAAGTGCCTCTCTTGCTTCCTTGGCGGGAACCATCGCATCCTCGGCAACAATATCTGACTCACAATGTCCTCTGTACTCAAGAATATTGATGATGCGTGCAGCTACGGCACCTTGATGAGTTGTGATAACGCGATGGATAATACGGTGTCGCAATCTTGCAAGCAGATTGCGCGTGTTGATTTCAAATTTGCCACCCTTTGAGTGACCCAGGGCTTCCTCTAATTCTGATATAATTGGGGGATATTGCAGTTTGGACAAACGAATAAGGTTGTTTGAGAGATTCTGATTGAGACCACCAATCTGCGTCTGAAGTGATTGTTTTGTCTCATTTGAAAGGAACGGCGCAATGTCCGCAGGAGAAAAGATGCCCAACTCAGCCAGTCGAATATGCTCTTCTTCTTCTGTCTCTGAGAGTTGTTGGGGAGCATGCTCTTGCTGTGCTGCGTATCTTAGCGCAGCTGTGACAATGGGTCCAGCTAAGTTGAGATAGCTGTTGTGTCCATTTGCACCGCCATTAGTAGACTTGCCATTGCTTTCGTTTTCTTCTCCATAAATTTCAGAAACGAGTCGTCCCAATACCATTGCACGCATCGATGCATGAAACATGGATGTGTTAGCACAATAAACCGACCCAGCTGGTACCAGCTTACGCAACGGAGAGAGTAGTTTGACAACGTTGTCATCGTCTTGCTTGTTGCTTCCATAGTTATTGTCTGCGCCATTCACTTTAACTTTTTTGGACTTGGATTCATCAGACGTCGAACGTGATCTCCTCTTTCTCTTTCCAGCACTTATTTCCCCATCATCGTTCCACTCAAACTCAACCTCTCCGCCATTGATACCATCTTCAGCTTGTTGCTCTTTATCAAGCAACTCTTGATTACTTGCAATAGGATCTACCGCCTTGATATACCCGCATTCAATCAATCTTCTAAAGCTGTTTACAACGGCAACAAGAACTTGTTGTTGTTCTTTTTCATCCGATTCCTCACTCTTCAAGTTTCCCCAAACGTATGAAATAGCATCTTCTGCTGTCATTCTTCCATTAAATAAAAGAGCTTCCACCAGATGAGCTGCATGTTCATCAATCATACTTTTTGCATGTTGTATATACCGCGGAAATCGTGGTAGTAATCTCGCTCTATCAACAAGGAATGAGTATGTGTAATGAGTGGACGAAGAAGTAGGATCCGGCTTCTGCGGCTTCTGTCCTTCACTGTCGGCAGACTCTTTATTGCTTGCATTCTTGCTTCCACCTCCAGAAACATGCACCAAACCATGATGCAATAACACAATCAACGATGCACGAATGTGTGATGCATCAGTGACAAATCCAGCTGCTTCTGAGCCTCGAGCTTTATTCATTGCAACTCTCCCTCCACTAGCTTTACTAGAGGAAGCATTTATTTGTTCTATCAGTCGGTTTCTCTCTTCGTTCCAATCCCTCACGCATTGATTTCTAATAAAAGAAATCAAGTCTTGAAGTGTTGATGGACCACGAGATTGCAAGGCATCAGTCACGGTTTGGACAACAGGCCCAAAGTAGTCACGGATGCAATTCGATGAGAGCGCTTTCTGTGGATCTGGTGGGTGTGCAGTCGACGACGTTGCATTGGATAGGGGAGAGATATGGGTGAACCCACCGAATGCGTTGCTCATATTTGGATATGATGTGCCGAGGTAGGTTTTGAGGTCTGAGGTTGAAGCAGTTCAATTGTTTCAGATCAGTTCGAGTCTTCGCTCAGATTTCGACCCTCAATACCTCTTGTGCAAGTCAGCCGGCTGGGACGCTATATTCTTGTAGTAATACTGGACATGGTCTTCAAGAATTATTGTAGGTGTGTGTCGGGTGTATTTTGTGCCATCATTTTGATTTTGATTTGGTTGCTTTTTGCTTGCTTGTTGCTTGCCTCTTTTTTGCCTGGCCGCCGTCCGTCGGAGATCCTTTCCTCTCTTTCCTTTTTCTCTTTCCTTTTTGGCTCGAGAGAATGTAAGTACGATATCGTACCTATAAGCGATTGCGGTCCACGAGAAAAGGGGAAATCGGTGTTTCGGTCAAAAATCCCAACCACCCGCCACAACACAACACACCATGATGTTGTTGTTTTAGTTGTACTTAATGCCCATCCTGTGTCCTCGGCCATCACCATAGCGGCCGCAATACATGGAATACTTATTAAGACGCTCACTAAAACAAAGTATTGTATCGCCGCAGAGTCAGTTTCAATACCTACGGAGCGTCAAGACCTTCAATCTGACACATGCTTAGATGTGTCCGGTGGCCTTGGTGGAGGGTAGATGACATCGAAAGAATAGGAGGCTTAACCACCCAGCGTTGTGCCGCCTCCCATTGATATCAATACCAACATAATCAATGGGGTAAGAATAATAAGGAGTACGCGCGTCATTCGGTGTTGCGGGCGTCACCAGGCCAAGCGATCTTCGGTAGAGACATGTTATTTGATATACCATTACTTTGCGATTGGTATGAGGTCTCAAGTGGGCAGGCGCCGTCAGCAGCTGGTGGATCGTTCCAATATACGACGATATACGTGAAAACAAGCGTCGAGGTCCCTACGACTATACTGTCGGTCAGAAAGCCATGATCATCAAGGCAACTGACGGGAGCCATCTTCCGAAGCCGGAGGATGTACATGATGGTCCTTATGAGGTTAGTCAAGTGTTTACGAATGGAACAGTGCGACTGCAACGAGGTGCTATTAATGAGCGTCTCAATGTTCGAAGATTGGCACCCTACTTCGAAAGCGACGGAGATGGGAGTTCTGTACATGAAGAATGAAATCGTAATATGCGGGAAAGGGGTTCTCGAGAGATTGGTCGTTTATGCTATTGAGCGAAATCTATGTTATTTGAAAGTCTTATGCAATGCCGATGAATTAAATTCGATAAGATTGTGATCTGTTGGATGCTTCACGGAGGTTTTTTTGCCGGTTGGTTTTCCTTTCTTTAAGACCTCGTTTTGTGCACAGCTCGGGGGAGAATGTGAAAAAATCCCCCCTCCTCGAAATAAACGAAATCTGCTTCACAGCTGCACACAGGTAGACGAAAGTTCACTGGCAAAGCGCATTTTCCACTGCAACCAGCATCAATCCCCCCTACTCTCCAACCTAGTGGAAATATAAAACGCCCCCTCCTCCGTTCCACTGCATTCCCCACCCACCCAGTGCGAAAACATTACGGCGACATGAACAAAACGAACGCTGTTAAAGTTCCCCACACTCACATCAACATGGGAACGCACTGACCAATCAAAGTCGGCTGCAAACTGCAATTAACCCATCAAGGAGCCAGACGCACCTCCCAAGATGAGCACGGGCTCGCCCTAGCGGGTTGGGGACTTCACTACTATCATAGAGCACCATAACTTCTCTTGAGACGGCGGCCCCTGAATCTGTAACCCTGTGGATCCAGCCACGGAAGCTCTCGCCCTATGCGTACCGATATTCGCCCGGGGTGCTGTTGCGCATGAGTGTGGATCATTCACCTCTCCCCGCCCCATTATCTCTCCGGTGGGGTTGTGCGGAAAGCATCTGCAAGGAAATCAAAACAAAGGAAGGCCAGAATTGGTGAGCAGCAACAAATAAAAAACAAAACGGATCCCACCCGGCAACACATTTCGAACCCCCCTTCACCCCAGCACCCTCTCTTTCTATCAATGAACCGTATGTAGGCTACGAAAAGGTGGCGTGGACGACGGAAGTGCGTGTGGGGTGTGGGTGGAAAAAAAACGGCAACGGTTGCGGATCGCTGGATAAAAGGATGACCCACAATGACTTTCTTGGGGCAAGAAAGCGCCACTAATGCAGTACCGTTTTCTCAAAAACGTGCGGACCAAGCGGACCAAGCGGACCGCTATGTGGACCAATAATATTTATATGCCTCTTGCTGGTAGGTGACGGAGTACCAGGAGGGCACACATGGGACACTATTTCTGTAGCTCTACACAAATAATGTGGCAGCGATGTTGACCGGGATCTTGTCTTCTGTGCCACACGAAGTGGGATCAGGGATGCATTACTTATCTCTCTCTTGACTCTCTATATTGGTACATAGTTTGTAGTACGATAGAGCAGGGCATGGAGAGATGGATCCACCAGAAGAAACAGTGCCACCCCATGAGAAGAGGCGAAGAGGAAGAGGACCCCTATATCTACAATGGACCCTTCTTTTCACAACAAGCTTTGCTATTCTTTCGCTGGTGCTAAATTCAGTGCGAGATCACAACAGCAATTTTTATTTGCCGCAGACGGTTGGGGTTGGGGCTGCAAAGTCAAAGAAGAGGTGTCCTTCTTCATGTTCAGTTGACTCTTCTTTCCCTTGTCAGCTTTGTAATTCTACTTCAAATTATCGCAAATGCCCGAAACTTTGTACATCCCTGAGAGAGAGAGAGAGAGAGAGATGGGAAGACGGCTTGATGGTTCTTGCTTTTTTCTATGAAAAAATATTGCTTAACCGTGAGTTAGTCAATATTACAGACACTGCCATGTATAAAAACGAGGGTAATGTGCTTTACAATGGGCAAAACATGTCCATGTTTGATGCCATACGTGCTCGCCGTCACACAGTCAATCCCATGTTAGATTCGATTAATGGTTTCTGGTCCCCTATGGAATGGGACAATCTGCTTCATTATGAAATAATGCAGAATTTGACAGCTCTCCCAGGTATTCAAACTCCACTGAATGAATCAGAAGGTGGCCTTGGGTGGTATGATAATATTGACTTCGATGTGCGCAAGAGGCAGGGTAGTCTTGCCAATCAGCACGGTGTTGATGGATTCATTTTTTACACAACTGTTAACCAGAAATCCCCAGCAATGACAAGAACAGTTGTTGATGCCCGGGTGAGAGATGGGGAGCCTGCGGGCCCATTTGCAGTCATGGTTGTGGATGATTGCAGATACGACTGCAAGGAGCCAGAATTCTTAGGAAGAGACAACCTCATTGCTTTTGGGGAATGGCTGAGGAACATCACCTTTCATTCTGACTATATACGAGTCAATGGGCGGCCAGTTGTTTATATCTACAAGCTTGGAATATTTCTTGCCGATGGGGACACAGTTGCACGACCTGAAAGCATTAGACGAGCTTTTTCACTTGTTGAGAAAACTGCTGGGACGCCACTTCACTGGATAGGTACTGATACATTTCACTGCTTAAGAGGAATACTTCATGCAGAAAAAGAAGCACTATACAAAGAGCTTGATGCCTGGATTGACTTTGCACCACATCGAGGGCATTGCATGACTGCCGAACCTTTGACTGTAACTCCTCAGATTGACACATTCTACGAAACATTTTTATCGGGTTGGTACCCAGCACCACGTGGTCTAACTTGGTTTGGAACAAAACACTCAGCAGGTTGGAGTGGAAAAACCTACCGAGGTCAATCCGAATGTGAACCCAAAAATAGTCCAGTTCGCTTTTACGAAATTATGAAAGAAGGCCTTATCCGCAACCGCTGTCGCAAAGAGAAAGAAGGCAATAAGGGCGGGCTTCTGGAGGATGGACATGTTTGGAAGCCTGTAAGTATCTTTGCGTGGAATGAATGGGGTGAGCAAGGTGTCTTGGAACCTAGTACTTTGAATGGATTTTCATATCTGGAGAGTTTACGTCAAGCACGCCAAGATGCAATGGAAGTGAACTGCTCCGTGTATGAGTATTCCTATCATTTTTAGTCAACATCATCTGATGAGTTAGTGTAGCAACGTATCACAATGACCAAGAGACGAACGTTTTCAGTAGTATAAGCACTTATAGTTATTCTAATTCAGTCAAAAATGCTTTGATTTCCTTCGCTTCCAGTCGAGCTCGCTCTCGTCTAATCATTGCTGCCAACCAACTTTTTCACTCTATCCAGACTGTCCTCCATGGACAGTATTTTTCAACTCTGCTCCATCTCCTCCAGCTGCTTTTGGACATGTTCGGGTAGACTTCGTTGCTTCACAGGTAGTTCTAATGGGCCTTTTGCTTCCATCGCAACCTGTGCAGAAATCTCATTATCACTCCTTGCAACTGTGTTTGCTTCGCTTGTCGTATCGTGTAACAAAGTACTTGCCAAGTGTCGACTAATTTCCAATAGTCTAAATCATCATCGAGTGTAGTAAGATCCGGCAGTTCGTGTACTGCTGTGGTAGTTCATTTGATGCCAGACTCTGAGAATTGGTGTATGTCGAACGAACCTTTTGATAGTCTCTACTATCTGATGTGTTAAGGAGTCCATTTCTTCTGTCTTGCCTTTGGTTGCTTCATTTGTAAATGAGCGAACTTTCACATTGGCCTCAGCCAAGTTGTTGCTGTTGTGTGCATTTTCTAAATTGATAATATCAACTATACCCACAGCTGGACAAGTCGCTACAACTCGATTCAGCGTAGGTAGGATATCACCCGGCCACGTCCTCGCGCCACTGATACTTCTATCTTCTGTATCAATCAACCTCATCAATGTCCCGACCGAAGCTAATCGATGTGTATCTCTCGCTTAATGTGACACAGAATAACGATCGATCCCCCCATTTCCCTGCCACTAGATCATTATTTCCCATTTGTACATTTCGTGGTTCGGTATTGACAATTGTGTGATTCTCTCCAGAGTGGGGTGTGTAGACTGCTGGAAGGGGGTTATTGGGACTCGCAGTATTTCCTGTTCGTCATCATTATCAAAATGCTGTGATGATGTGATGTGAGAATCCAACCATTCAATGGTAATTGTCATCATTGCTTTCCTGTCGCTCCTTCGCTAGCCATTCTAAGGATGTGTCTAAGTCAGATGTGACTTGCCGCTGCTGATCCTGATGTGAATTAAAGGAAGTGTGGAATAATCTAAATGATAAATGCTGAGCAATCAGAGGGAGCAGGTGCACTTCTGAAGTGGCGACATGTGAAGGCAGCGTCTCTTGGTATGAACGAGGCGACAATGGCATTGATGATAGCGAGTGAGCGTTGTGGATGGAATGGCAATATATGATAATAAGTAGGTTCATGTTTCATAATAACGCCAACGACATTCGTCATCTTCAATCACGCTGTAGCGTTAAAAGTACTTTTACTTAGCGTTTTTTTACTTGTGTTCTACCTTAATGGCGGAAGAGATTACACTTCAAAGTTATTGCTTCTCTGATATCTGCCTGCAAACTTCAAACGCAACATCAAACTTTACTTGCTTTCAATCACCTGGGCCGTAAGTGCCAATGAATAGATGGATGCCAGATGTATCATCATTTAATTCTTTGATGATGGAACTCTTTTTTGCCTCCGGAGGGGGCCCTTTTTCACGTGGGTGTGGGCATGTAGGGTTAATGGGGGTTAATGCTATTTACCACGCCTGGATCAAAATTGACAGAAAGACTCCCATCTGGAAGAACAAAATCAAGATAAATTAGAATCCCCGGGGGATTGTTGCAATAGTTTAAACTTAAGCTTTCCATACCATTGACCACCTGACCCGATAGTTGGATAGTCGATAAAGTCCATCTGATGTCCTAAAGAGGGCATGGTTAGCTTGTACTTATGTACTTTTGCTCTTACCTACCATGGTTGGGAGGTTGCGCGCAAGCTGCGCGGGATATAGTTTTGTTGGCGGCAAGTTTGGAAGTTGCTTTTGAGAGAGGTGTGTCTCTTTGTCGGAGCAAATTTATTTGAACGAACTCGCTACAATATCGCTCACAATCTTACATCTAGCAATCATTGACGGCGCTACGCTGCATTACGAGAAGTGTATTTTGTGAGGGCTTCGCCCGAACTGTGAGTAATACTGTTTATACGTCGTGCCAACTGTCTGGATTACACCCTCCTCAGCGGTCGCTTTTTGGGATCTTACATCGTGCCAACCAATCATTGACGGCGCTGCATTACGAGAAGTGTATTTTGTGAGGGCTTCGCCCGAACTGTGAGTAATACTGTTTATACGTCGTGCCAACTGTCTGGATTACACCCTCCTCAGCGGTCGCTTTTTGGGATCTTACATCGTGCCAACCAATCATTGACGGCGCTGCATTACGAGAAGTGTATTTTGTGAGGGCTTCGCCCGAACTGTGAGTAATACTGTTTATACGTCGTGCCAACTGTCTGGATTACACCCTCCTCAGCGGTCGCTTTTTGGGATCTTACATCGTGCCAACCAATCATTGACGGCGCTGCATTACGAGAAGTGTATTTTGTGAGGGCTTCGCCCGAACTGTGAGTAATACTGTTTATACGTCGTGCCAACTGTCTGGATTACACCCTCCTCAGCGGTCGCTTTTTGGGATCTTACATCGTGCCAACCAATCATTGACGGCGCTGCATTACGAGAAGTGTATTTTGTGAGGGCTTCGCCCGAACTGTGATTATCATTGATTACACATCGTGCCAACTGTCTGGATTGCACCCTCCTCAGCGGTCGCTTTTTGGGATCTCACATCGTGCCAACCAATCATTGACCGTAAGAACCATTGCCATTGCTTCAACATACTGCTTTTGCGTGACCTTTTCTCATAGTAGCTTCATCAAGTGCAGCCGGGCATCCCATACAAAAAGGTCACGCGAACTCAGTAATGCAGCTCAACGAAACGATGATGCGTGCGCGAAACTTATTATTGGAACTTTTGTTGTTCCTGTCGATTGGAGAGTCATGTTGGTACACCATCAACGGAGGCGCAGACGAGTACAGCCTCGCTCGTCGACTTGGATTCTTTAGGAAGGACGATTAGTATGCTTTCCTTGTCGGCACTGGGCTGGTATCATACACTTGCACGGTCAATCCAGTTACTACTGAGCGTGAGAAGATGGAGAAGATACAAATCAATAGAGATGAATGGAACAATTTGATGATTGAATATAAAAGTAATGAGGTGTGAGCTGGCTCAAGTTGATTGAAGGAATGCGAACGTCCTGTTTGAATGGCAGCGGATATACGTGACAAAAACTTTGCCATCGGCTGGTTCTACCGCTCCAAGATATGACAACAATGCAGCGCATTTAAAGTGGCAGTTTTGTTTCTGAGAGATAACATTTATTCATATCAAGCAACTGCGCGAAACTGTCTATATTTCGTTTAACGCGAGGAGGTTGTGTGTTTGGGGTCTCTAAGCTACTGCAGACGCAACAATTCAACACAAAGTTAACTTCATCAAATCAGACCTGATCGTCAGGATGCAATAGCGTTAGATTATTATGCAAGGCATTTGTGATTCAACAAGTTGAAGAGCTCAGACTTCTTCTACATATCAATGTGGACGACATAGCAATTCAGACCTAACACATATCTTACAAAGTCCGTACAATCATTATACTACTCAATTTTGGCTCATTTTAATGCCCTTGTCAGGACACATTTAGTGCTTCTATTGTGCATTCACACGTGATTTTACAGATTGAAGTCACCAGACCTCTTCTATGCATTCATGTGGACGACATATCAACTCCAACCTCGGGTATGTCATCTGCAGTTTGTATGACACTACGCTACTCAGTCACGGCCAAATCAAAAAATGCCTCATCAGGACACATTGAGTGATTCTATTGTGTGATATATCAGTGATGTAAGAGGTTTTAATAATCAGGCCTCATCTATGCATCCATGTGGATGACATATCAACTCCAACCTCGGGTATGTCATCTGTAGCTCGTATATCAATATGCTACTCAATCTTTGTCAAGCCCAGTGCCCTCTTCAAAACACATATTTTGACTATATTGTGTGATGTATTCGTGCTTGTGAACGTTTTAGTCAGCAAACCTCTTCTATGCATGCATATAGACAACATATCAACTCTAACCTCGGATATGCCATCTGTAGTGTACACAGCAACCTTATAATGATCGATTTGGGCAACGTGTTAGCTCAGTATTTTGACACCATTTTATGCGTCTAGCATCGTCAATTCAAGCAACATCCGCTACTAGTGGTGCATTTTAGTTGGCAACGATAGTACGAAAGGATATATACACGGCTCATGGTAACTACACTTGTAGCGACGATGTTACAGTCTCGTATGCGACTTGATGAAGGCCAATTGAGCGTAGAGCTAGCTGTTTGCGACACATTTATGTGTGTAGCAACGTGAATATGAGCCTGAGCCGCTGCTAGTGGTTCATTATAGTTGGCAACAATAGTACGAAAGGACATACACACGGCTCATGGTGACTACACTTGTAGCGGCGATGCTGCAGTCTCGTATGCGACTTGATGAAGGCCAATTGAGCGTAGAGCTAGCTGTTTGCGACACATTTATGTGTGTAGCGACGTGAATATGAGCCCGAGCCGCTGCTAGTGGTTCATTATGGTTGGCAACGATAGTATAGAAGGAAATGGATACGGCTCATGGTGACTACACTTGTAGCGGAGATGTTACAGCCTCGTATGCGACTCGATGAAGGCCAATTGAGCGTAGAGCCAGCTCCATCTTTCACCATCTCAATGTGTGCGGCGACGTGAATATGAGCCCGAGCCGCTGCTAGTGGTTCATTATGGTTGGAAACGATAGTATAGAAGGAAATGTATAGGGCTCACGAAGACTACACTTGTAGCGGCGATGTTACAGCCTCGTATGCGACTTGATGAAGGCCAATCGAGCGTAGAGCGAGCTCCGTCTTTCACCATTACAATGTCTGTAGCGACGTGGATATGAGCCTGAGCCGCAGCTGGTGGTTCATTATAGTTGGCAACGATAGTATAGAAGGAAATGTATGGGGCTCATGAGGACTACACTTGTAGCGGCGATGCTGCAGTCTCTATGCGACTTGATGGAGGCAGAGTAGAATTCAGTCACGGAGCAACCGTGACTGACTTACAGTTTCTGGCGGGAAAGAGGTTGAAGGCCGTGAGGTGTGTCTGTCATCAGACGTCAGAGGCAAATTGAACGAACTCTGACAAGATCAAACACACCGTCGATTCGACCGAAACATCGATAGGACTTACCAAGGTGGCTGTGAATTTCTTCTTAACTGGTACAATGACCTCACATCAAATAATGAAAACTTGTAACACTAAAGTATAATCAATATACATGTAACGTTGTCATCGTCTTGCTTGTTGCTTCCATAGTTATTGTCTGCGCCATTCACTTTAACTTTTTTGGACTTGGATTCATCAGACGTCGAACGTGATCTCCTCTTTCTCTTTCCAGCACTTATTTCCCCATCATCGTTCCACTCAAACTCAACCTCTCCGCCATTGATACCATCTTCAGCTTGTTGCTCTTTATCAAGCAACTCTTGATTACTTGCAATAGGATCTACCGCCTTGATATACCCGCATTCAATCAATCTTCTAAAGCTGTTTACAACGGCAACAAGAACTTGTTGTTGTTCTTTTTCATCCGATTCCTCACTCTTCAAGTTTCCCCAAACGTATGAAATAGCATCTTCTGCTGTCATTCTTCCATTAAATAAAAGAGCTTCCACCAGATGAGCTGCATGTTCATCAATCATACTTTTTGCATGTTGTATATACCGCGGAAATCGTGGTAGTAATCTCGCTCTATCAACAAGGAATGAGTATGTGTAATGAGTGGACGAAGAAGTAGGATCCGGCTTCTGCGGCTTCTGTCCTTCACTGTCGGCAGACTCTTTATTGCTTGCATTCTTGCTTCCACCTCCAGAAACATGCACCAAACCATGATGCAATAACACAATCAACGATGCACGAATGTGTGATGCATCAGTGACAAATCCAGCTGCTTCTGAGCCTCGAGCTTTATTCATTGCAACTCTCCCTCCACTAGCTTTACTAGAGGAAGCATTTATTTGTTCTATCAGTCGGTTTCTCTCTTCGTTCCAATCCCTCACGCATTGATTTCTAATAAAAGAAATCAAGTCTTGAAGTGTTGATGGACCACGAGATTGCAAGGCATCAGTCACGGTTTGGACAACAGGCCCAAAGTAGTCACGGATGCAATTCGATGAGAGCGCTTTCTGTGGATCTGGTGGGTGTGCAGTCGACGACGTTGCATTGGATAGGGGAGAGATATGGGTGAACCCACCGAATGCGTTGCTCATATTTGGATATGATGTGCCGAGGTAGGTTTTGAGGTCTGAGGTTGAAGCAGTTCAATTGTTTCAGATCAGTTCGAGTCTTCGCTCAGATTTCGACCCTCAATACCTCTTGTGCAAGTCAGCCGGCTGGGACGCTATATTCTTGTAGTAATACTGGACATGGTCTTCAAGAATTATTGTAGGTGTGTGTCGGGTGTATTTTGTGCCATCATTTTGATTTTGATTTGGTTGCTTTTTGCTTGCTTGTTGCTTGCCTCTTTTTTGCCTGGCCGCCGTCCGTCGGAGATCCTTTCCTCTCTTTCCTTTTTCTCTTTCCTTTTTGGCTCGAGAGAATGTAAGTACGATATCGTACCTATAAGCGATTGCGGTCCACGAGAAAAGGGGAAATCGGTGTTTCGGTCAAAAATCCCAACCACCCGCCACAACACAACACACCATGATGTTGTTGTTTTAGTTGTACTTAATGCCCATCCTGTGTCCTCGGCCATCACCATAGCGGCCGCAATACATGGAATACTTATTAAGACGCTCACTAAAACAAAGTATTGTATCGCCGCAGAGTCAGTTTCAATACCTACGGAGCGTCAAGACCTTCAATCTGACACATGCTTAGATGTGTCCGGTGGCCTTGGTGGAGGGTAGATGACATCGAAAGAATAGGAGGCTTAACCACCCAGCGTTGTGCCGCCTCCCATTGATATCAATACCAACATAATCAATGGGGTAAGAATAATAAGGAGTACGCGCGTCATTCGGTGTTGCGGGCGTCACCAGGCCAAGCGATCTTCGGTAGAGACATGTTATTTGATATACCATTACTTTGCGATTGGTATGAGGTCTCAAGTGGGCAGGCGCCGTCAGCAGCTGGTGGATCGTTCCAATATACGACGATATACGTGAAAACAAGCGTCGAGGTCCCTACGACTATACTGTCGGTCAGAAAGCCATGATCATCAAGGCAACTGACGGGAGCCATCTTCCGAAGCCGGAGGATGTACATGATGGTCCTTATGAGGTTAGTCAAGTGTTTACGAATGGAACAGTGCGACTGCAACGAGGTGCTATTAATGAGCGTCTCAATGTTCGAAGATTGGCACCCTACTTCGAAAGCGACGGAGATGGGAGTTCTGTACATGAAGAATGAAATCGTAATATGCGGGAAAGGGGTTCTCGAGAGATTGGTCGTTTATGCTATTGAGCGAAATCTATGTTATTTGAAAGTCTTATGCAATGCCGATGAATTAAATTCGATAAGATTGTGATCTGTTGGATGCTTCACGGAGGTTTTTTTGCCGGTTGGTTTTCCTTTCTTTAAGACCTCGTTTTGTGCACAGCTCGGGGGAGAATGTCACAGGGAATGGGTTGTGCCTGAGTAAATCTTTGTCTTTGACCCACTCGAGGTGAACTTGTTGCTCTCCAGTTTCTTCTTCCTACTCTTATTTCCCTTCCCATTAGTCACAGGTTGGTTGGCTCTAGCATCTTCGCCGTTACATCTGCATCACTACGGACTGCGATCTGGGGAAGTAAAGCTGATACAGCAACGTTCGTTATCACTTACCACAGATAATGCCGCCTCTGGGAGGATCCACCAGACGTACTTTAAATTTACCCTACTTATTTCATCTGCACGCTACTCTGTGTCCTGTGTGTATCATGTATCATGCAACATCTGATAAATAATATCGATGCAATTCATATCCTCATCCATCTTCTGTTTCACGTCTCTTTCTATGCGTCAACTTCATCTGCTTCGTTGGCATCCCTCATCTTTTCTATTCTTTGCGTGGGCACCACTTCTTGAATTTCATACTAGTCGGAATAGGTGGGCATGAATGCGCAAAGACCATCGCATGCACAATGTCGTTTGGCTTGTGCAAGACGCACGGATCTTTGGTCAAACGTCGTTTGACTTGTTTGTAAGACGCACGCCGAGAAGAAACAGAGTCAAAGAATGGCTGCGGAAGAGGACAAAGCGTAGTTGTGTTAATATGCACCATCGTGAGTGGAAGACAAGATTACACGTCGCTATTCAAACTTGGGGTTCACTTTATCTCTAAGATCATCACAAGACATCTCACCTTCCATCTTGGCAGTTCCTACACAGACTGAATAAGTATCTAAGCCCCACTATCTTCCACCCACGCTCTCTATCAACACCCTTCTTTTCAACACCAAACTTCTCATATTACCAAGAGCAATATGAAGTATTGTATAACGGATTAAATAACGTCAATACTGCTATGCTGAACATAACCTCCAGCACCACCCATGCATTCAAGCATGAGAATGTCGAGCTAATCAATCACTCTCCCTCGCTTGACATTGTTATGTCTCATCATACGACCTTCATCCAAGTCGCAATCACCCCGCACCCGTTCGTCGTAACATCTACCGCAAACTTCACAAGCTACTGACAACTCAGTGTTATTACTGACCACTTCTAAGCCATCCTGAGAATGTCGAGTATCACTCAGCACTCTCCCCTGCTTGACTTTCAATCGTCGTACACTGACTTGCTACTTTTCCAATAAACACCCCTAGAAAGAATTATCTCCTCAGCCGAGCGTCCTACTCAGACAAAGTACATGCGCGTGCTGTACGGTGTATATCTTGGTGCACACCGATGGGTCATTTCTGGCACGAGTGTCTGAGACTGTAATAGTGGAGTTACTTTGGCGGCCACATCTGAGGACAGTCCAAAGGGATGGGACATGCTATCCCACCGCGGCTTCTAGAAAATGCACGATTTCATTCCAATATTAACAGGCAATTGACGCCAAAGTTCTTGATTGGTAGGAAGCAATTTACAGCAACAACAGAGAGGGTGTCAGATCGACTATTTGCAAGCTCCGTCGGTTCCCGTGCTCCGACACACGTGCGAAGTAGCTTTCTCCAGGGTGACAGATAACGTAGACCCCAAGACGACTTAGCCAAAACTTTTCTGTAATGCTTGATGATATGATCCACTGGGGCCATGCCAACGTTAACATCAAGAAGCCCCAATGCCTTTGCACTAGAAGTAATATTTGTACTCCATGGTGTTTTGTTGACATTGAGTGTATCGATGCCCACTTTAGACAGCTATTATTAGCGGCCCAAAAGTGCAGTAGTTACTGACGGTGCCCTGTATTTTGATACTCAGTGGAAGCAAACCTACTAACAAAGGCGGCCGTCATGGTGTATGGTGTTTTTGTGTGGTTGGTGTTGATGAATGCACAGTTGGTGGGTGAGGGGATTTTTTGACCGAAACACCAATTTCTCCACGTGAGTATGTACGATAGGAATTAGTACTTTTCAAACCGACAAGCGATATGGTAGCTGAAAGGACTCCATTGCTCTTGATGATGGAACACCAACACTGACCTGCATGATAAAATATTGTACTGCGATACTCCTACATTAGTTGGTCTCTTCATGGTGAGAAGAATTGCTGACAGCACAACTGGGTACTGCAAAACAGAACTTACATGACTGCCTTTACGGAATATAAGAACGAAGAGAGTGTTATGACATACAATTCTTTTTTTCTATTTTTAGCATTTCATTGTTAAGCAAGGTGTGTATTGTTGCTCTTGTGCGTATGTGTTACCCACAGTGATTATAATATCTGCTCTGTCTCAACAACATTTACTCAATGTCCTCGAACTTGGATCCGAGCTCAGAGAGAGCCTTGTGTGCCTTGGCGTAAGATTCAAAGAAGGCATCCTTATCAGCGAACTTTGTGGCGAAAGGAGCGAACTTCTCATCCTCCCATAAGCACTTATCAGAAGTAAGCTTGAGGAGCTCCTCATCGGTAGACTCATCAGTGATAGTGGTGAAGTAGGAGTTGTCGAAAACAAGCCAGTTCTCAACCCAGGGAGATCCACCTGGTGTGTAAGAAGTGGTCTCACTTCCATCAGCAAGCTTGGTAGCACTTCCATCAGTGAACTTGGTCTTTTCGGCACCAAGTCCAGATCTGTCAGCGTAGGCACGTCCGAAAGTGTGTGCTCCAGAGAGGGCAACAATAGCCTCATCATCAAGTCCCATACGGTGGAAAACCTTACGCAAGTGACCAGCAGCAGTGCCATCCTCAGTGGAGGCAGTTCCTCCAGCTCCTCCGAATTTGCCCTCAGGTCCGGCCTCAGCATCGGGAAGGTTTCCCTCAGGTGAGCACTGCTCGGGGCTAGTGGCATCAACACGTCCATACTTCATGTCAATCTTGGGTCCTCCAGCAAGCTCAATTCCACGGGCAGAAGCCATTTGGAAAATATCAGCATAAGACACACCGGGGTACTTCTCCTTAACGGGCTCAAGAATCTTAACAGCTCCGGCAAGACCAGCATTGGCACCGTGGTTGATTTCAGGGTCGAAACGGATGGATCCGATAGCACCTCCAGATGCAGGCCATTCCTCAGTGATGCTGCAATCATGAGTACCAGAGTCGTGCCAAGCGAGACGAACCATAACAGGACCGCAGTTCTTTGTCTTAAGGATCTCATCGATCATGCCCTGAGCACCGTCAAGGTCAGCTTGGGTGACGGAGAGGGAGGTGGTGGTGCGGGCATTTTGCACGCGAGGGGCGGTAAAGGCATTGGCCGAGGCGGCGAAGAGGAGTGCGGCGGCAGCGATCTTCATGATTGAGCGGTGTATTAGATGCGTTAGACTTCGAAAGTGAGAGACGTGCTGGTTGCTGCTGAGCATGAGCGAAGGTGCATAGCAAGGGGTGGTGGCGTGAGCTCCACAAAACATAAAACATCATGGTGAGTACGTCACACAAAGGAGTCCCAACTAAGCGTTGGTAGGTAATAAGAAGAAAAGTGATGACATCATGTGTGCGTCTGACTCAGCACTAAAAACTTCCTAAATAGATGCACATTATCCGACGTGAAAGAAACCACAAAAACTGGTGAGGTGACACAGCAACAGCCAGTAAATATATAGAAGTAAAAATAGTACGGTTCCATTATCACAATGAGATCAAGATTTTCTACTGTGGTAAACGTAATATCCCCGCTTCAGACTTGGACGATACTCGGCTGAGCATTCAACAAGTTGAACATGATTTCCAACACCGAGAGGTCTTCTTCTTCAGTTTCAGTACCCCAGTCTTCGCTACCATCATCTAAACCGTCTGCATCTGAAGAATGCGTCCTTCTCATTGCTGTAATTTGAAATGGAAGAAAACCATCATTGTCCTCGACCAGTGCTGCAGAAGGGTCTGCATCGAATATCAGTTGTATCCCTCCTTCTACCCACTGCCTGTTTGTACCACATGCAAGGTGCAGAGGAAGCTTTCCATCGCCATCTGCTAAAGAACATGCGCCTGGATTCAGCCTTAACACATGCTCAATCAAGTCTCGACTTGCAGATATACTAGCAACAACAGAATGAAGCACAGTCCATCGCCGGTGATTGTCCTCGGGTATAACAATAGCTTGGTTGTAAGCTGCGTAAATGGCGTCAATTCCTCGATCCCAGGTAGAGCGACCTGAATCGCAAACCAGATGAAGGGGCAATCTTCCCACGCCATCCACAAGTGATGCAGCGCGAGGATTTGCACTGACTAGATTCATAATCAAGGAAGGCCTAGCGTCAGTACTTGATGCTGCCATGTGGAGAGGTAGCTGATTATGTGTCAACATTCCAGAGCGTGTTGATGTTCCTGCAGGGTATGCATCAAGGATTGCTTGAGCATCTGCATTCCACTCCTCAGCTTTCTCCGCAATATAATGAAGTGGTAGTCGGCCAGAGTTGTCCGTGATGGAAGCAGCGGCACCGTTTCCTTGGACCAAGTTTTGAATAACTGACCTCAATTCAGATCCTTCTCGTGCAGAATTTGGTGATTCTGATACAGCAGCGGTGGTACTAGACGAACGCGAATAATTTCCGGCAGCTGAAGCAGCACAATGGAGAGGAGTTCGGCCGGATCCATCTCTACACAGTGATGCCTCTGAGTAAGCATCATAAACATCCAGCAAACCATCATTCACCCAGTGGATTCTTTTGTCGTTTAGAGCAAGTAAGTGTAGTGGGAGGCTTCCATAGCCATCCACGTGCGCCGCAGCAGAAGGGTTCAACTTGAGAAGAGTTTTAATAACCGACCGCCCTTCTCTTCCGGCTAGAGGCGACATGGCAGCAAAATGTAGTGCTGTTCTTTTTGACGATCGTCGTCTATCCGCGCTCGAAGATTGAGGATCAGGTAGGGGCTTTCCTGGGAGTAAATCATTTTCATCAAACTCGTTGGCTTGTTCGCGGTAGAGCGCTCTTGCCAATAAAAACAAAGTTGGATGACATTTGATGGCAGAGACTGCATGTAGCACTCTCCATTTCCTCGTCTGAGGACCGTCTGAATCATCAGCTGGGAATTGAAAGTAGGCTTTCAATAAAGTAATGGCCTTGTTCCACTTAGACTGTAGCTCTTTACAAGCAGGAGCTGATTTTGTCATGGCCAGTTTCGCATTTCTTTCGGAAGTAGCGATTCGCGCCTGTGCACTCTCGTCAGCAGCCGAATCCCATCCTTCATTTTCAAGATTCCTCAACAAAACCTGCAAAGTCCGTTTGCCCTGGAAGCTGTTCGCATAGTCATCCCATACTAATGACAAAGGACTCCCGCCCTCTCTATCCTCATCCAACACTGCACTGGGATCTGCCTGTAATAACAAATCCGCCACGCCCTTGGGTGCATCATACCGTAGTGCTAGCCAAAGGGCACTCCTTCCTTCACCATTTCTCATACATGCCGCCCGCTTCCCCAATTCAGGATACGCTCGTAGCAATAGACGTACAACATCTCTAGGAGCCTTGAAGCGACACGCTTGGTGTAGTGGTGTCCATCCGCGATCGTCCGTTTCGACGAGTGCCTGAGGATAGGCACTGATGAGAGATTCAACAACATCCGCGTGTGGACACCTACGCGAGCAGGCATGATGCAGCGCTGTCCAATAGTTAGGCCCAGCATATGCAGCTGCTCTAGGATCAGATTTACTAAGCTCTGCCACCAAAACCCAATTAGTAATACGTGCTGCATCATGAATTGCCGAAGAAAATAATCCATTTGTTTCGTCACTAGCCATGGAGTCAATCCTCAAGGTTTCAATATTGTTGTCAAGAGCGTCTGTATTATTCGTCGCATCTCTATCGTTTGGATCATTATTGATTCTCCCCAAACTACCAATAGAGTTCATCCTGTTGTGTTGAGAACCGGCAATAGCAAATCCTGTCGTGTTTGAGCCGCCTACACCAAAATCCTCCAAACCATCATCTTCAGCGGCAGCGTCTCCCTGCCATTCTCTCAGAAAAGCTTCCATGCTGATGATTCTCCTATGCTCGTCACTTCCGGCCTGGGAAACGGCCGGTGGCGGTACAGAACTGCCCGGAGCCGCAGCAGATGTGTTGACAGCGGATTCTTCAGTCATTAGTTTAATTTTTAATATCTGTCTTTCCTTATGTGTTCAATCAATACTCTGAGCACTGAGGGGAGTATGTCACGGCTACTGATGCTGATAGGTACAATGGCTTTTGTCTCCTTTGTTGTTTTGTGGCTAGCGGAGTTGCCGCTGCATTGCGTTCTCCAGCTTTTGATGTTACCCAGATACAATCTTGCTTGCGGGGCGTTTGCACAAAATTTTGCACAAAAATGTCGAAGAGAGAGAAAGTAATGGCAATGACAAAGTGTTCATCCCCTTTGATCCTTCACAAATCTTTGAATGAGGGGATAAAATATTTTCTATTTATTTAGCTTTCAAAACAAGTGATTGATATGCAAACAGGTTATCTCCCTTCAGACTGAGCATGGCCAAAATAAAATGCATCCCCAAGGCCAGAGCTCGACAAAATCGTCAACGAGAAAAGTGGGAATGAGAACACGAGTCAATTTCAGGGCACTTTGTTGCGCCCTTTCTACATTCTGATTTTACATCCACATGAATAGCATTTCTAACTTTAGTTTGCTGAAAAGGGGGATAAAAGAGGGCTTAGAAATTGTATTTGGGAGCAACGCTCGCTGAAGTAAGGAAAAGCCCACCACCAGATCAACGACAATCTCTACAATGAGCGACCATGTCGGCCAAGGAAGTCTCCTCGACTAAATAGGAGTAATAACATAGCACCATCGAATCTAGGCAGTATAAATTCAATAGTTCCAACCGCCTCTCTAAAGAGCCAAATTATTTTTTTGATATGAGTCAAGTATTTGTTGATCAGCAGCCTCTACCATTTTCAATCGACATGGACATCTCCCCCACCAACGATTTATCCGCGACCTCTGCCCAAAGTATGACGTCCGCTACTACCTCCAACTCCAAGGCCACCGAGAAAATGAGCACCAGTCTGCAGCTTGATGCAGACGTTGGACGCTTCGTCTCCGAGTCCTTTGACTCAGTAGACGATATTATGACAATCAATGATATCTCCATCACGGAGCTTCTCTCAACTTGCATAGATGCATGTCGTCGAGGCTGTGAGGTCATCCGAAACGTCCGACACAAACTCGTCCAGAGTTCCAATGTTGTTGGCAGTGACAGCCAATTCTTCTGCTGCAGCGCTGTCAAGTATAAAATCTCGAATGATCCAAGGAGTGCCCTGACCGAAGCAGATGAGGCATCTCAAAAGGTTATCACTGAGTGTCTCAATGATTGCTGGGGCAAGGAAATCCGCGGTGGTCTGATTAAAATTGTAGGTGAAGAAGATGAAGGCGCTGATGACTTTGTTGATAGCGTCTCCCTTCACGATATGATGGCTCACTTTGACAAATATAACAGCCCAAGCATCGATCAAGAGCCGATACAACGTGACTTATTATCGCAGTCAGATAACACACATTTACTCGACAGTATCAGAGAGTCTTCAAACGAGAAAAATGAGCTCATTATATTCATTGATCCCATGGATGGAACAAGAGAGTTTGTTGAAAATCGTATTGAAAATGTTCAATGTTTGATTGGGATTACATTGAATGGCAAGCCAATTGCGGGAGCTGTGGGTATGCCCATGATTCATGAGAACAAAATCGAAATTGCCTATGGGATTGATTTGCCGTCAGACAATGAACAATCTACATCATCATCATCTATGTCAAAATTTTCTGGCGTCAAATATTTCAATGCCCTGAATCCTTTGGTCAAACGGTCATCGGTTACGGACACTGGTATGGGAGACTACATTGAAGGGGAAGACGACATCAAGAAACTGGTTATACTATCAGGCGACTCAAAGAAGCCTGCCTTGGCAATGGCAATGAAGTGCCTAAAGAGAGACGTTCTTGGTAGCCTTGGTGATTCAGTCCCTCCTACTCGAAAGATTATTGCTGGTGGGTGCGGGAACAAGATGCTGTTTGTACAGAGACGATTTGAAGCATTGTCGGAAAGAATACGGCACCAGGAAGCAAAAGATTTGTCCTCAACAATAGGGTCTATTTCCCTTGCTCCACCTGGATCATCGTCGTGGGATACTGCTGGGCCCACTGCTCTGTTACTTGCTGCAGATCCCAACGCCATCGTGACCGACTTGGTAGGGAGGCCGTTAGTGTATGATGGGGTAAATCTATCAAATGATTGTGGTGTTGTCGTATCTGCGGGGCACATGGCAACAAGAATACACCGAGAAATGTGTGAAAAGCTTCGTAGCGATGAAGTGTTTTGCAAGGCACTTGGTGTAGGTCGTTGCAATGCTGAGATTATATAATGTCATAATTTGCTGGAAAGAATATATCGTAGACATAAAAAATAACGGTGAACTAAAAAAAATTCTATTATTTCCGCTATGTCTTGCTATAGCTAAAGATGCTTATCAAACCATTGCTTTGTATTGATCCAGAAATCTGCCTCGCTTACGACGCGATCAATAGCATGATCGCAGTCCTCATAGACTAGTAACTTCGTCGGCAAGTTCTTAGCTCGTAGTGAATGAAAGTATTCCAATCCTTGTGAAGGTGGAACTCGTCGATCTTTCATTCCCAGAGCTACCAATGATGGTGCTTTCACGTTTTTCAAATGAGCAATTGGACTATTGTCCCACATCTTGTCATTTTCTTCTTTTGAAGGTGCACGGAAGTTATCCCAGTCATACTTTCCAATTCCAAGCGTTTCAACGTAGCACCAATCGGGTATGTCAGTGGCAGTCACCATCGACGCGATATTTATACATGGGTTCCTCATCGATGCAACTTTGAATAGATCTGGATGCTGCCCACTCAAATGAGCAGCCAAGAATCCACCATGTGACCCACCACAAATGCCTACTCTTTCAGGGTCAATTCTACCTGTCTCAATTGCAGCTTTTGTTGCAGCCACGACATCTAATACATCTTGAGTACCAGCGTTCCCAGCGAGACTTTCCAGCGCAGCTTGTCCAAAGCCAGTTGATCCCCTGAAATTGACGTGCAGGATTGCATACCTTCCATGCTGACAGAGGTAGCTATAGCTTGGAACAAATGTTGTCGGTGTAGCGCTGTGAGGACCTCCGTGAGGTACAACGATTAGGGGTAGCTTCTCGTTGTCAGAATCATCTGGAAGAAGAAGGATGGAACTCACTTCCACTTTAACATCGCCATGCTCGGGTATAAAGTTCATGATTTTGTAGCTGAACCCAGAACCAGCTTTGAAGGACGAATCCAATAAAGTGGATGGTGAAAAGGACGACGTAGCAGCTGAAGGTAACTCAGCCAAAACTTGTGATGGAATACTTGCCTTCATATTTTCAAGGAATGTGCTGGGCAAATTTCCCAACATTGTCGGGTAGTTACATTCACTCTGCGTAACAATTGCACCTCCAGACTCAGTGAAACCTAAAAATTGTTGGCTAGGTTCAGCTTGGTCGCGATTGTCGTCCCCATCACGCATGTCAAACTTTAGAGGTGTCACTGACCCGTCATCAAGACAAATTGATACTACCCTCATAACTGAACCCCATTGAGTTGACGTCAAGATGAACTTTCCATCCGGTGAGAAGCATTTGTCGGATAGCTGGTTCAAAAACAAACCTGGGAAACCAAGACCAGAAATCGTTCCTTCGTCTCCTCTCTCTCCAGGAAGAGTAACGACGTCTACAACAACTTTCTTCGTTCCATCTACCACAGATCCTTTGGTCATACACCAGTCACTAGTGTGTAACGCCATACAACCATTGTGTGTGTCGAACCCTTCTGTATGTGAAAGATAAGCAAGCTTTGCAACGCCGTCCGAGGGCGAGGAGAATCGAGGACTGCGAGAGAGCCTATCATTAGGTGTGATGCAAACAAATTTGTCATCTGATACTTTATTATCTTCGTCTTCGGTGGTGTCAATCTCCAACTTTTTGAGAAGCTGACTCACGGGTGAAGAATAGATCTGACAAGGGCGATGATAGCAGTAAATTGCACCTAACCGCCTTGGCATTTCCCCACCACCGCCTGCATCCCAGCCAGTATAAACGACCGCTTTACCGCAGGGTGAAAAAACGGGTTGCCCTAAAACGTGATTCTTATCAGTTGTTTGAGAAGCTGTGTTTGTGCACGCTGGTACATTTTCAACAACACCAATCTTTCCAGTGTTTACATTCATACAAAAGAGTCCAAGTAACGCAGTTGTTCCATACTTCTCTCCCCAATCTTCCTTTTTGCCAACTCCAAGTGTATATTGTCCACCCACAATGGTATCATTATCATCCTTCTCATCCTCGCCTTTATTAGATGACGCAAAGTAGGACGCAGTTTTGGGTTTATTGACTTCCGCCGAATACACCAATGCAGTTTCATCCGGACTCCAACTAATCCCACCAAACCAAGCAAAGTCCGTACAAACTGGACCATGAATAGAGGAAGGCAACACTATGCGTTTCGCCAGTTGATGTCCCTTGTTCGTCCATATTTCCATAACGTGACGTTTGGCATCTTGTCCCTTCCCCTCAATATCCGAAGGAATATTCTCTTCCACCAACACTGCAAGTTTGGATCCTGATGGAGAAGGAATACGAGCTTTGATTTTAGTCGACAGTTCCATCGGTGGAGCAGCAAGTGATGGTGACGCCAATGGGATATTGTACACAAAGGAACGTCTTGAGTTGGTATCAATGTCCCTTACTGATCTCGTGGCGGTGACGAACCCATTTCGAACGTAGCATCCTGAAAAGTCGACTGCGGAGGATACAAAGTCTTGGTAGGCGGCGGCATCCTTTTGGTGCTGCTGATTGTTGTTCGTCTTTGTCATGGTTGTTACAGAGTTTATTGACGAGAGGCCGGATGTTACTGACGTGGAAATTATACACAACAGCAGTAGGGTGGCCAGCATGCTACACAAGTATGTTGTAGAGTGTAAAGACTTCTTAGACCAGAGGAGATAGGCTAGCAGCAACTCGACCTAAAAGTTTAATGATGTAAACATCAACAGCCAAGAACCAAGAAGAGCTTACGAATCTATGCGTTCGATTACAACATTTTCATAAGATATCGGCAGCATCGACAGAATGACAGCACAGTTGACAGCGGTGCTCCATTATTACGTTACGATGATGGCGACACATTTTAGAGTTCGCATTCGACATCATCCCGCATCACAACAACATACAAAAAAATCCCTACATATTCATCACGCAGGAAGAGCGAAGAGCTGAAAGATCCGACGATGGCAATGCCTCCCTCTCTCTAGAGTAGAGGTAACCCTCAATAATAGGAGTAGTATACTTTAATCATCTAGAGAAGGCATAATTGCATGCCTCTCTTTCGCGCGCGTGATGAGAGAAACGATGAAACGATGGCGCGTCACGCGAGCTCTCACAGCCATTCATTCAATCATGGATGGCAGCGGCCGAAAAAAAGTCGTTGAGATCACTTGCAACTGCTTTCAAGAGCTCATAATTTTTCATTCGGCAAACTGTCAACATCATTTACTAGCAAATCACCATGTCTACCAACTACTCACCTCCGCTCGCCGGCCGCTTCTACCGCCGCCTTCCAACAACTTTCACCCGCAAGCATCGCCTTTCGCCGCAGCCGATGAATACAGTGATTCATGATCCTCTGTTCAGTTTTGATAGATGGATGAGATCAAGCAACAATCAACTTCAGCACCGTGGAAGCCGGTGCTATATAAATTGGCCCATCGCTGAGGAAAGCCGGCGATTCAAATAATGGCCCATCCATCGCTGAGGAAGCCGGCGATTCAAATAACGGCCCATTCATCGCTGAGGTAAAGCCGGCGATTCAAATAACGGCCCATTCATCGCTGAGGTAAAGCCGGCGATTCAAATAACGGCCCATTCATCGCTGAGGAAAGCCGGCGATTCAAATAATGGCCCAGTATCGCCGAGGAAGGCCGGCGATTAATTAAATTGGCCCTGCTTTTCATTATTCCTTCGGGTGTACTCGGTTTGGGGTCCGAGAGAGATAGTAATGGTCGGTTTCCAAGGTGGGTCATGGCGGCCTTTGAAGGTGTCGAGAGGCTTAAACAGAGTGTTCGTCCTCCCCAGGGGATAAGATGGGCACAGTTCCTTTAGGGTTTGCCAGACCATAAATCCGTCGTTAAACTACCGTTCGATCTCTTCGAAAAGTATCCCCACCCACAATGTTTACAGCTTGTCTTTGGTTTGATTTGGGGGGCAACATCTTGTCGTTCTGTCTGCGATGATAATAATGATAATAAGTTAGAAAATCATCTATTTACCAACACATTATCTCTAACGAATCATTTGCTTCTTTTACTTTTACTCTGCTTGGTAGTCCATATTGACTCATGTTCACCACGAAGAACTTCATCTACACCAAAAGTTACCGTCCATCCTTGCTTCTCGGCAATATCTTCCAAGAGAAGACAAGGTCAACCGCTGCCGTGCCCGCTACCACGCTGTAGTTCATACGAAGTCATCCAACACACTACTCTCCATGAAGAAGGGTCTGCTGAGCACCGAAATACTTCTATCCTCCAGTTGCTACTTCTATTGTTATATGTATGGTAAATGCTCGCTCTATACTCTTCACAAACCATACCTCAACCAAAGAAGTTGACATCAATACATACACTACTACTTCGACCAAGTAGAGACAATGTGAAGTGACTCATAACCATCGTCATCTAGTGGCCCATTATAGTCGGCGGTGATACTAGACAAGCTCATTTGTACTGCTCAGACAACTAACGTCAGTAGAAGCAATGCTACAGTATAGCTGATCTGAGAGGTCCAGCCCCCATGGCATCCTTCCCCTTGCCAATTCCTCATGGTCTGCTTCCAAACCAGCCCACCAGCGATTCTATGGCCACTCCTACACAGCACCCACCCCCCAGATCCATTTCCTTCAACAGTTTGGCCTTGCCTGCACCAAAGCGTTCGCTTTCCACATCCGTCGACCAGTTAGTTCCCGGCAGGCTTCACAGGCGTCTTCGGGACCAGCCCGAGCCCCTCCAGGATTAAATTCTTCTTTCTCTACTGACACCGGCGTCTAGAGAGTAGTGACTAAAATAATCTATCTATCTATCTATCCAGTGTGGGCTGGCCAGCAGCACCACATTCTACCAAATCGTATCTATCGCCAGCTATCGCCGTTGGTATGGGCATGAGCCGCGCGCTGCTCTCCTGCTGCTCATATATATCTTCTCTCTCTTGTGGTGAGGAATTAGCTATAAGTACATAGGTAGTTGAAAGTTAGTTATAGTACCAGTAGTGATGTTATGTAGGTAACAGTGTCTATCTGACTCTAGTTTACTGTTACGTAGAAGTTGCAAAGGCCCGCCCCGTAAGCTCTATCGAGGAGCGAGGAGGATCGAGGACAAGTACACACACATCGACACGAATGTATAGGAAGTTGAAACACAAAAGGAAATGTATGTAGATGTGTTTAGTAACATCCGATGTCTGCCATCAAAACAAAGCAGGCTGGCCTAGCACATCATTTGAGACGGATTATAGACCGATTGTGATACCAAAATGGTTATCCTATTGTACATCTATCACGTCATCTTAACTTAATTGATCAACTAATTATTTACCTCAGTTACGACGAGGCTGTTGCTTTCCTCTTCCTCGACGAAAGACGTAATTCTTTAGACCATGTACTGACTGACCAAGTGCCATGACCCTTCTGTGAAAAGAGAGATGGATGCTCCTGCTTCAAGCAGCTTTGGCAGCTTCAAAGGAGTCACTGATGATCTGCGACGATGGAGCGCTGGGAAACGGCACAAATAACTCAAGCCAAGAGCATCAACACTGATGGGTCGGCCTTGCAATTCCACTGTGTCACTGAACTCGCCCAAATTAGGATCCCACCCGGTGTTCCTTCTTCTATCGCCCCCTTAGCTATGTCCGAATAGAGATCAATTCCAATCGGGTCCGCCTCCTTCTCCTCAATTTGGTTGTTTTGTTTTGCAACGGTTTTCTCTCGTTTCATGCTTTCAATGTAGGCATTCATTTCATCACGATACTCTTGACTTACATGAGAGCCCCCGGAGTACTTTGAGCACTTCAATATCGCATCATGGTATTTTCTGATATGCGAAAATCCATACTGTTTCGTTTTGGCTTCATCTTTCCACTTCTTTCAATGGCTGCAAAATGCCGTCATAGGCTCGCTAATCAAGCGATCGTAATGAAAGTCCCGTTTTGCTTTGTAGTAAAAGCGAGATGGATCGGCTTTCATTTCCGGAGTTAAGTTGTACACACATATGTTTTTCGAAATAATCTATTGTTTCCTCGATTCGATTCCTATATTCAGGGAGATGTTTTATCACATTTCGTCTAGTCTCAAGTACTGCGGCTTCTTGATCTGCACTTAAACGAAAAGAAGACGCGCCGGTGGATGCAGTGTCTGGCGCAGCCGTTTGATGCCGCGACTCTCTTCGTCGACGAGCAGCCATAACCAACCCAGACGTGATGTTGTTGTTAGTATGCGTTGTTGGGCTTATTTGTTGCTGATATTCTTATTATTGCTGTACAACTACCCTTTACTACGTCGTCTTATCATGTGTAGCATGTTGATGTTGGCGTTGAGGGGAGTAGCGTAGCGCCATCGTGTCATGATGCCGCTGTTGGGAATGCTTGGTTTTCTTGTCGGAAAAATGAGAATGACTGTAGCTCTTTTGTTAGCACTCTCCGCACTCTCTGGCTCAGAATTAGATAGTCGGTTCTCATTTTCTCAACTAGCTATATCGGACTCTCAGGCAAGGAGAACTTTTTACTAACTAATTTGTGTGCTTTTGTGTGTAAACTCTCAGCTATGAGTCCGATTTTGATAGTCAAAGTATGTAACTAGCAACTGGCGGAGTTTGCGGAATTCTGACTATCAAAGTCGGCTGGACTAGAGAGAGAGTGGCGTACTTATTACAGTAGCGGTGATCGGTGTAGCTTGTTCCCACAGAGCAACCTGTTCTAACCTGTACCCCCTCTCTAGAGAGAAGTCTCCACAAAAGAGGCAAAGTTCTACACCCCTACTCCTATCATAATAGAAGTAAGTATTAGGGATGAAGCTATCTAACATTTTTGAGTGTCAACCTTGATCACCAATCCAGTCAAAGCTCTCTAAGTATCAAAGGGGGTACGATCGACGGGGCTGATGCCAAATTTTGCGAAGAAAGAAGAAAATCGACTTCTTTTCATTTCCAGCTTGGAAATGCAAGAGCAAGATCCTTCCGTACACCTGCTCTAGTTGTCACTACAATTGCAGCCATAACATCACAAGACGCTGCGTGAAAGCATAGACGCCTTCACAATAGCTTCATCTTCAGCCTCTATCTGTAGCTCTTTCTAAGAAGATGATTCCAATGACAAAAAAATACTGCAAAACAAAAATGAATCGACACCAACGTCTAATTTCTGCATCCTTACTGCTGCTCCTCCTCTTCTGCAGTATTGCCAACCAGCCTCAACAAGTCCACGCAGCCGAAACTACTAGTACAACCCCTAATAATAATTTCTTCCTCCCACCCACCGCAGCATCGGGTCCAATTGAAGATGCCACCTGCGACGTGGAGCAGATTGAACAAGCGAATGACTCGCAACTTCATGTGATTTTACGGGAGTTGATGACGACTAGTTTCTTTCGGAGTTTTGCGGTTGATTTGGATCAGAGTTGTCCGTTGACACGGTGGAATAAGCAGAAGAAGGGGAAGGGTTCGAGTGGTAGTGCCGCTGCTGCTGCTGCTTCGGAGAAGAAGTCAGAAGCATCATCGACATCGGATGCTCCGTTCCTATCCAATACTTCAGAAAATGAAAGTGAAGGATGTGCAGGAGATTTACCAGATTTAGATCCAGATGCGGAACCTGCTTGCCATGTTGATTTAGATGGTGGTAATGATCAGCCAAATTTCCTTTCTGGTGGCGGTGGTTTTGGTAGCAGTGCATCATCAGCAATTCCATCTTCTTCTTCTCTCGAATCATCTTCTGCAGATGCAGCGACCGAAGAAGAAGAGGAATTTGAATGTGACGGAGGAAAGGATGAATTGGACGATGACGCAGAGCCATTATGTTCTCTTGCCACAGATGATGGTAGCAGCAGTAATCCCTTTGCATCATCATTTGAATCAGCTGCACTCCATTCCATCTCGGAACGTGTCGGTCAACAAAACTGGGAATCCGAATCACAACAACAGACCTTTGACTGGAATAAAGTGTCGGATCCAGTTGTGGATATTCCAGATGAGCCATGTAATGATGTCACTGGGAACTTGCCAGAAACGTTTTGGCTTGATACATGTTCGAAAATCAAAGCGGGTGATGGATTGCGTGTTGTCAATTTACAGCTCAATCCGGAACGGAACACGGGGTACAATGGTACTCATATCTGGACGGCGATTTATGAGGAGAATTGCCTAGCGCTGGATGGGTCTACAAGCGCCCCCATGTGTTATGAAGAGAGGGTGCTATATCGGTTGCTTTCTGGATTGCATACCTCGACGACATTGTCGATTGCGAAGAATTACTACCCCCCATCGAAGAAGAAGGGGAGAGCGAATTGGGAACCAAACCCTCAATACTTTATTGACAAATTTGCAGACAGTCCAGATCACTTGCGCAATTTGCACTTTTCGTATGTTGTTCTGCTGAGGGCATTAAAGAAGGCGTCACCTGTTCTATACAATTATGAAATCAAGACTGGAGATATCTTGGATGATGAAATGGCGACTATTTTAATGCGGAGGTTGTTGGATTCCATGATCTTGAAGTCTTGCCAGAACGTCTTTACGGCATTTGACGAGAATCTCATGTTCAAGGAGCAAGTGAATGCAATCACACTCCAGGAAAATTTCAAAGGAGTATTTCACAATGTCAGTTCGATTTTAGATTGTGTGCAATGCCAGCAATGTAAACTACACGGAAAGATGGCTATGCTTGGTTACGGTACTGCATTGAAAATTCTGTTCCTTCCCGAGGACATGTTGGCAACGTCTCTATCCAGAAATGAAATTGTGGCTTTCTTCAATACTATTGCCAAAATGTCCGAGTCCGTGCGAGAAGTCAGAGAGCTGACAAATATGTACTGGTCGACTCATACCAGATTAGAAAAATCGGATACGACAGTTAGTAGCGGTAGTGATGCAAAGCTCTTATCGACGGGAATAGATGGTATAGAAGTGTTAGACGCCGCTGTTGGAGCAGTTTCATCCCTAGCAGATCAGGGATTGATTGACGAATCCACAGAATCGAATCTCATCAAACAAGCTTTTCAACGGAACCCTGAATTGATGGTGCTGTCTAAGCACTATGGCTCCAATCTAAGCAAGTTTCTCAATTTCTTACCCAATATTGATAGCCAAATATCAACTACGGGCATAACTGACAATGATGAACCAGATGCGATTGTTGTAGGTACAGGATTAGCTGGATTGGCAGCAACGTTGAACATTCTTGACCGTGGAGGTAGAGTTGTTTTGATAGAGAAAGAACACCGCCTCGGAGGTAACTCTAACAAGGCATCATCTGGTATCAATGCTTGTTGTCCTCAAAACTCCACGTATGGTGATTACCTTGAGAGTTTCAAGGAAGATACAATCCGATCAGCGGGGAAGTCATCCAAACCTCATTTGATCGAGACACTGGTTGGAAATAGCGAAGCCGCAGTTCTGTGGCTGAAAAACCGTGTAGGAGTTGATTTGTCAGTTCTTGCTCAGCTTGGTGGACATAGCCACAAACGAACTCACCGGCCAAAACAGGGTATGGTGGGTGCCGAGATCATCTACAACATTCAAAGGGCCGTTAAGACTTACGAGAAATCGGGCATGGTCGAGATCATGGTAGATACGAGAGTGACACAATTGAAACGAAATGATAGTGGCGCTGTCGTTGGTGTTGAAGGAGTGAAAATTACCAAGGACGGGAAGAATGAGACCATCTCTGTCACAGCTCCCAATGTTGTTCTTGCGACTGGAGGGTTTGCCTCTGATCGCAGTTCGGGATCGTACCTTGATCAGTATCGACCGGAGTTGATGCGAATGCCTGCAACGGCAGGAGAATTCTCCACTGGTGATGGGATCACACTTGGAACGTCAGCTGGCGCAGGAACAGTTGATATGGATAAAGTGCAAGTTCACCCAACTGGTTGGGTGGACCCCAAAGATCCTTCAAATCCAGGTAAGATCCTAGCGGGAGAGCTCATGCGTGGCGTAGGCGGCATTCTGATGAACCGCAATGGGGAAAGGTTTTGCAACGAGCTGGGAACAAGAGCATACGTAGTGGACAAAATGTTTGGTCACGATCCACAGTATGCCGCGACAAAGAGTTGGAACGTCGACACAGAAATACCAACATTTTCACTTGTACTGTCAGCATCGGCAGCTACAGGAGCTCAAAAGCACGTCGATCACTACCTCAACAAAGGTCTGCTGACACGTATAGAGGGGCTCGAGGCCCTGGCTAAGTGGATGAAATTACCCGTAGCTACAGTGAAGGCATCTCTACAAGAATACCAACGCGATGCTAAAAAAGGAAAAGATGCTTGGGGAAAGGCAACTTTCAACGGAGTTCCACAGAAGGATCTATCAAGTGAGGTGTTCTACGCTGGGACAGTGACACCAGTCCTTCATTACTGTATGGGCGGCCTGACAATCGATAAGGATGGCAACGTCCTAAACGAAAATAACGAAGTCATTCCTGGCTTGCATGCTGCCGGTGAGGTTTCAGGTGGAGTTCACGGCGACAATCGATTAGGTGGCAATTCATTGCTGGAGTGTACAGTTTTCGGGACCATTGTCGGAAAGAAGATTCCCATCAAACCACAAAAGTCGATTCAGTCGAATAATCTGCGGCAAGGAAGTGGAGCTATCGACAAACCAGTTGAGCTTCGAAACATTTCAGCTGATGAATTGAAACAACACAACGCGGAAGATGATTGTTGGGTTGTTATTCATGGTTTGGTGTACGACTTGACTGATTTTGTAGATGAACATCCCGCAGGGCCGGAATCAATTACCGAGCTTGCTGGACAAGATGGTACTGAAGAGTTTCAAGCGGTTCACGGTGAGAACATTCTTGAGGACTTTGATCCAATTGGAACATTTGTTCCTGTATAAAATACATACATAGTAGAATAGGTTGCAACAGCAGTTTATATATACAATATCCAATTGGTTCAGACTAAGAAATAAACATTGCTGCAGCCGCAAGAATCAAACTGACAAATCCTGCCTTAGTTCTAGAGTCTGCTCCATTGTAGGAGTAGATAGGGTTACAAAGATCTCCATCACATTCCACACACCTTGTCATTTCTCCGCTTCCGCCTTTCATTGATTCACAAAAGTTGGACATACCCCAACTGCATCCTCCACTTGAAGTGGTCGTATCTCCAAATTGCACGGTTTCCCATGAAACGCATTTTTGTGACGAATCATTGCATCTTCGTTGCTCTGGAGGTGACTCTTTGAAAGGACCTTTGGAATAGTCGTATTCATAACAAAGATTCGCCGTCTCATCCTTGGAGTCGTCTCCGTGAACAGTAATATGTTCTTCCACACCCGCAGCAGCAGCACAACTAGCATAATCCAAATAGGTCTCCTCTTTGCCAACATAACAATCATAAGCATGGTAACACGACGAAAGGCAAGCAACCCCAGACTTGACGTAATAGGACTTGCAAGTTCCAGAAAATAAAGTAGATGAAGTAAAAAGTGTTGATATTTCCTGTTTGTATTCTGCTTCGCAAGTTTCACTATCATTGACCGAGGCGGAGTAGGTCATTAAGTTTCCTCCTATTGTACGAAAATCTGAACTGTAGAGTAGAGTTGCACAGCCACTACCCGTGGAGGATACCTGCCACATATCACTACCACCACTGGGGTCAGTATTCGGGCACCTTGGTAAAGTTTTCGCTGATGAGCCTGCAGACACATCATCGACTGAAGTCTCTTGTGGATCCGAGTTTGCAGTGTTGTCATTATTTGGGTATACATCTACCTGTGTAATAGCTCCAACACTGTCTCTGACATAAATTGGATTAGAGCATATTGCGCCTTGATCAGCAAGGATTTTATTGCAGTATTCTACCATGGTATTGCCATCGTGCCCGATAAAATGAGCGTATTGGGTGCTGACTTCACAAGTCTGTTCTCCATTAGTAGTAGAGGAGCATTGAACTCCATTCTTATCATCTAAAGAGATCTTTGCATCTGTAGTTACTTTCCAGGAGCATGGGCACACAAAAGACTCAGACTCAGTCGGCGTCCAACAAAGCATCACTTTCTCACAACTCAAGATGGCATCGTCGCACATGAGATGTCCTTCATTGACCTTCTGGCAATAGTCAATCTCCTCTAAAATCGTGGGGTATATGTTTGAGTCAAGTGGGCAGTTGCACCTCACATAGCTGTTGTGGTTTGCACCGATGGTAACATGTGCTTTGATTGAGTTGCATTTTGCAATTGCATCGCATAGCAATAGAGTAAACAAAACATCTGCCGACTTCATTGTCCAAGTTTCGGTAGAAGGTTAGAGCTGCCAAGTATCTTTTGATCGAGGTGGTGAAGAAGATAATTTCTGGTCCTGGTTACAATACTCTACGTCTACGGCTGGGTTCAAATAGCACTCTTGATTTTTGTCGGGGAGTAATAGCAGATAAGGTATCATAAGACCCTATGGACCAACAGGATGAGATTAATGTTTTGTCTGGGCCTGTGATGAGTCGTGGTGTACTGGCGCGTAAGTGGAAGGGCTACTCCCATGGTTTGGTCCTGCACTTGCTGCCTTTGTCCTGACCGATGCCTTTCTCATGAATTAGATACCATTTTGAACGACGGAATTAATATGATTTTTGGGGGCTTCTCTCTTCGCTCCACCTTTCAAAACAGAAGGTCAAGAAGATGCCGGATGCCGCGCCCAATAACAGGCCCATACCAACCCAACCAAGCAAAAAATAGCAAATAATAATTGGCCTGCACTCCTTGACGCCGCCGCTACCCCCCTACCATTGATAAACACCACGCAGATAAGGCCGCCATGTCAGATTATTACGAGAGAGACGACCGCAGGCGTGGCAGCCATCGAAGAGATCGCGACGATAGAGATTACTACCGGAGCAGCCGCCGTCGCTCCAGGTCTAGATCAAGATCTCGTTCACGATCTCCACCAAGCCATCGATATCATTCCAGCAGTAGTAGCGGCATTCCATCTGCGGGGATGATCCCATCAGCCGCTGCCCAACCACCGCTTTCCAACACTGGCGGGCTTCCCCTAGGTGGATATTCTACCACACTTTCAGCGCAGGATAAGATCAACCGAGAACTGTTCGTGGGCAACACTCCCCCAGGGACATCGGAGGCTCTGTTGATGCAATTTCTCAGCGGGGCCATGCGCAAGACGAATCTTTGTCCACCCGATGCTACCCCCATTTTGGCATGTCGCACCAATCAAAAATTTGCATTCATTGAATGTGCCAGTGTCGACACGGCCAACAAGGCGCTCAATCTCAATGGTATTCCATTTTTGGGAGCCTCCCTTCGAGTTAGCCGCCCGTCCAAATATGCCGGGCCGCACATCCCCAGTCTCACATGGCAACAACTTACGGGACAGCCTCTCCCTCCCGGTATGACGCCTGTTCCTGAGAATAATGGATTGGGGGGAGGATCGGCGGAGGAAAAACTAAATCGGGAATTGTTCATTGGTAATACTACCCCGGAAATGACTGAGGCGATGCTTCGTGACTTTTTGGGGAGGGCAATGGAGCAAGTGGGGTTGACGCGTATGCCAGGTAATCCGATTGTTTCGTGCCGTGTTAGTGGAAAGTTTGCCTTTGTTGAGTTGAGGACGAAGGAAGAAGCGGAGAATGCGTTGAATTTGAATAATATCCCCTACTTGGGAGCGAGTCTGAGGGTGGGAAGGCCAAGTAAATACACTGGGCCTCATACGCCCCATGGGAACTGGGAGGATATTTTGGCAAAGTGAGTTAATTTTATTGCAATAATTTCATTTGTGTGCTGCTGTGCAAATTATTCACTTCTCATGCTCACCCTCGCATCTACTTTCTTCTGCCTTTTCAACTTAGATTCATGTCGGGGGAGTTGCAACTCAACAATGCTGCAAGTGCACCAGCACCACCACCCGCTGTTGCTGCTCCAGCCATGGCACAAGTGCCAGTTGCACCGGCAATGGCAATCGTACCTACTGCAGCAGCTGCTGTTCCCACCCGTGTGGTGGAACTGAAACAAATGCTCACTCAACAGGACCTTGAAGACGACGAAGAATACAACGATATTCTTGAAGATACCCGTGATGAATGTTCAAGCTTTGGTACATTGAAAAATATTGTCATTCCCCGCTCTGGTCCAGGAGCTACCAAGATCTTTTTGGAGTACTTGTCTGCAGAGGACGCTGGGAAAGCTATTGCAGGATTGAAAGGCAGAACCTTTGATGGTCGACAGGTTGGGGCCACTTACTTTGATGAGATCAAGTTTGCCAATGAAGATTATTCTGACTAAACTTCTTTGCCCCTCTGCTTTGCTTTGTGATCTTTTCTACTCTTTCTTTTTCCGAGGTATCAGTACAACAGAGACCAAGAAATGAGAAGCGTAAGACTATCTTTTCTCTTTGATGTCAGATTGCATTGGGATTTGGAATGTTATATATTTATGCTAAGTTACTTCACTTGATAACAAATTGTTTTTGCTTCCCATATTCTACTGTTTCTTCCCTTTTACGAAATTAGTGATGATATCTGATGGATGTTAGCTATTATAGTTGATGGTGAAGTAGAGGGTGTGTGTTATGCTTTAACCGTATTACTTTTGATAATACTTCTCAATCTTCATCAGCGTATATGCAGGAGTAGCAGAATGAATTTAACAAGGCCTGTAAGACTTTTGTAGAGGATAAGGGGTGCTTATTTGCCCTTGAAAGAGATGCTGAACAACAATCAACTGGGATTGAATGTTCAAATGAAGCCCGTGAGCTCCGCAAGCATGTAGGTTCAAACTTATCAATCTCCTCTCTAGTCCTCCTCAGCAATAATATTGCTTAGCTATGCAACCCTTTACGATAGAGCAAATGGATCATGAGTTAGTACTTGTTATTACTGAGCCATTCTGCCTTCTGCTTCCTCTTATTGCTTCCCCACCTTCGCACGCACTGTCACATGTCACCATTTAAAGTGGGACGCCTCGCTAGCTGGGAAGTGGTTACTCCACTACTTGAGGTGATGCGTAGAGCTATGGAGGAATTAGTAATCGGGCCGATGCCCTAACTATAATTTGTTTTACTAGCCTCGCTGACGCTCGTCTAGCCGCTGCGCGGGTTTTCTAAATAAGAGAGGAGGCACCGGCTATCTGATGATGCGGTCTGTCGTGTCTCCACAAACAAACAAAATCGTAGCCTAAACTAACTCAGTGTGTTTGTTTGATCACCATGCAATCCGCATCGCTGCTACAGGTTCATGAGCCCACTACGGGCTTGGACCAGCCGCTCCGCTAGACGTGCGGTCCATTGCCCTCCATGTATTCACGTATGGGGGAAGTCAGCAGCAGTTGGATCCGAGCCACTTCCTCTGCAGTCGACTGCTAACGCATCCGAGATATTTTCACAACGTCATCGTTGTTCCTCCGCCCTTCCTACACAGGAGTCCCATCGTCGGAGTGTGACCTCCGACATTACACCGTCGTGAACTTATCATACTCCTCCTGCATGGCGTTTGGAGGCCGCTATTGCTCGAACAGTTTGATACGCACCGATAATACCAGATGGGGGATATGAGCCACCTGCTTCGACAACCTCATTATCGCTCGACACAAGTGAAGATTTCTCACCCAACAACACCACTCCTACCAATTGTCGATTGGATCCATAATTGGTTCCTTGGCGTCTGATCAACGGCCAAGGTATAAAATTTTTATTTTATTTTTGTTCGATTGCCAGTGGACGGAGCACTGCTATCGAAAGTGGGAGACATGGCACACAACATTTTATTCCCTGTCGAACATTTTATTATTTCTGAGGGGCATTTAAGCAGATGTATTGACAGCTATTCAACGGACTTCTTCCCATTTCATGTCCTATCATAGTTCTTTGCATCTCCTTCGATTATCCGCAAGGTATTCCAACCTTGACTCCTCAGTTGACAGCAAAGATGGGGGATGATGATGCGGTCTGTCGTGTCTCCACAAACAAACAAAATCGTAGCCTAAACTAACTCAGTGTGTTTGTTTGATCACCATGCAATCCGCATCGCTGCTACACTATCTACTACGATATTGATTGTGTCTACTTATATACATAGCAGTATTCAAATAGTACGTTATGTAACACTTTAATAATTATGTAATAAAGGTTGTACATTGCCTTCTACGAATGCTGTGTAGTGATTACTGAGAAACGGTTGGGAGAATATTGATTTATGTGAGAGGGATTATCTATGAAGAGGTTTAATGTGAACGTGTGGAAACGATTGAAGACAGGTAGGAAGAAATTAGAGCGAGACGTAAATCATTTGGTGAAATAATATTCTACAGGACTGTTAGTATGATTTGGCAGAGTTAGTACCCACTCTCGGATTCCTTCTTAATGTTGGTGAAAGTGGTGATGTAATTGTAAGAAGATAACGCAAATGTTACGGCGCTTGCTCGGTGGGGCATCTTCATTATCGGTGTCTGCATCCAGTGCTTCACGCTTCACGTTTGAGTCCGATTTGACTTCATCGTTCTCGTAGTAGACTTGCTCGCTGACCTCGACCCTGACAATATAAATGTTTTCAAACTGACCACACTTCTTTCCTCTCTTCCATTCACCGAATCCGAGTAGGTCCATTTGCCTCTTCCGTGTGTCCCCCCCTGAACAATCAAATCTAAGCCAATCAAAGAAAGAGTCAATCGAAAATTCTAAACACGGGGGGGCAAGGGGGGGTGTCCCCCCTGAACATTCAAATCTAAGGCAATCAAAGAAAGAGTCAATCGAAAACTCTAAAAACGGGGGGGGCAAGGGGTCAAATCAAGCCAATCAAAGAAAGAGTCGATCGAAAATGCCCGTGAAGGCCAAAGGACACGCCAAAGGGCCCGGACAGAACGACCGACCGACCGACCGACAGAACGACAGAACGAACGACCGACAGAACGACAGAACGAACGACCGACAGAACGACAGAACGAACGACCGACAGAACGACAGAACGAACAACCGACAGAACGACAGAACGAACGACTTAGCTCCTCTCATTATTTAGATCACCATGATGAACACCATCGTATGGAGCCTCGTATTGGACCTGCGGTGTGTGCTACTTTGAATGGTTTATTAGACCCAAATAGCTTTATTAACAGCTACTACGAAGCATATGAATAAGCCCACGGCGGGCAATGTCTCCTTGTGATCGAGAGGAAGAAGATGAAGTATGATTGGCAGCTATTTCAACTGGACCACGCCCAGTGTAAAAAGGAGCGATTCAATTGCTTAATCCACTGAACGCTGCTCTCTCTGGAGGGCAGCATAATGAGCACCAACGCATTAGGAGCGACGTTACGTGCAGGCGGAAGAAGTGGAAGAGGTGGTGGCCATGGGGGACGCGGACGTGGCAATGCTCGTGGTGCTGGTGGTCGAGGTACGACAATCCCTCCAGCACCAATACGAACACCACAAACACCATCAACAACAATGTTGGAGCAACGCAATTGCTCAGTCTACTGAACACTGTTTTCCTTGGAGGCAGTAATGGGCAGACATTCGATGTCAACGCATTAGGAGCGACGTAAGCTGCAGCCCAGGGTGGGGGGCAACACGCATCAGGAGCGACGAACACAGCAGCAGCCCACGCATGAAACGCGACGTTACCAGCAGTAGCCAACAACGCATGAGGAGCGACGTTGACAGCAGCCGTTCCCTCACCCAGAAGGATGTCAAGTGTTTCGTTGAGACCTTCAATGGCACAGCTTATACACTGTCCAAAGAGCAAGAATGTAAAGTAATGTTATGTGAAGTTATGTGAAGTTAAGCTGGCGCTCCCGCTCTTGCAGCGGCAATGAGCGCACACGTGATTATTGACGACGGCCGCAGAGTCGTCTGTAGAAAGTTTGAACATGGCCTTATGTGCCCGTTTGTTTATGTAGCAACTAACCTTGTATGATAGCAGTGAGAACAGGTAATCTAAGACCTTTGGGAAGGAGCCCCATCAACCTTGAATGTATGCAGTGATGCCGCGGCGTCAGTGGAAAAGGTAATCGAAGACCTTTGGGCGTAACTCATTAACCTTGATAGAGCTAGATGACTAGCAGTAGCAATAAAACCGTTTTTACGCAGATGGACTAGCAACAGTAATGTGACAGTGGCAACGCAGACGCGTCAGTCAGGTGACTAGGTAATCGAAGACCTCTGGGAAGATGTCCCATTAACCTTGACGGTAATAATTCATAATGCTTTTGTCTGCAGGCGGACCAGCAATAACTTTTTATGGAGTTTTCATCGCGTTGACGGAAGGCGTTAAACTTGTTTCCTTGTTTCTCTAAACATGGCAGCACCAAGTTCACGGGGGAAGAAATTAGATGTCCTCATCTTTGTGGATACGTCAACGCTTTCCCATTCTCTCTTGTTTACAGTAATGCTAATGCAGGAATGAAGAGAGGTCAATGGCTCTTGGCGACTCTTTGATATCTACACGACATGGCACGATAGCTCTCCATCTGCAAGCGCATAGCTGCAGCGACCAGATAGTTAAGAGCGCCCAATCCTTGAGCAGGACTCCAGATGAAAGTGTCAGCGGTTACAAAGGTAGTAGCCGCGCGGAGGAGTGACATCAAATGATGATGTGCTCGATGTATTTTGTGAAATTCGACTGGATGAACTTGATTCCCGACTGGAAATGTATTTCAGTCCTATGAAGTAACGCTTGGTGTCGTCCGCTGTTGACAACGCTCAATACGAATATTCTGCATGGCGTCGATAGGGTGCTATGTATTCGAAATGTCATATGTCTCCAATTTGACGATTAAAGTTTAGCTCCAGACATGCGTGAACGACGTTGCTCTTGTGGAGAGTATCAGAATGATAGACAGGGAGAAGCCGATCACGAGACCTGTACTCGAACCGTCTAGAATAACGCTGAATAGTACGCCAAATGCATTCAGAGAAGCTCTGAACTCTGAAATTGACGAAACGGCAGCAGTAGTCTGATGCCAACATACGCACGAATCTCATGCCCTGCAAAGCCCTTTGTACATAATGTCTTCTTTGTACATAATGTCTTTATCTTTTGCACACGCAGGTGTGTTGTAATTACAATGATTGTTGAACTCTTTGCAGATTCTAACTCGCGGGGACTACCATGACTCTCAGGCAGGGTTCGGGGTAGCAACTAAAAGAAGCACAATCTCATCTGTTTAACGACATTTGCCGTTGCTGGCAAACTTACACTGCCATGTGTTATTTTGGACTCGGGATCTAACAAGTCATCTCACAATTGTAATGACTTACGGGGCAGTGATGTTGAGGTAAATCATCACATACAGTTCGATCGACGGACTGTTTATCAACCATGGAAACTTTTTATGCACAACAGAGCAACAAGAATTGCCTCGCCGCCAAGCATACGTGAGCAAGTAGCTCCACGCACAACTTCACACAGCTGATAAGAGACGAATGTCCATTGGATTGACAAGAGAACAATATGACGATGAAAGACATATGCGCAAGCGCAAGGAAGATAAATGCTTGATACGCGAGCACCTTCTATGCAAGGATAGATACCACTTTGAACGCAAGTGTAGAGCAGGTTTCGGTCTGTTTCTATCGATTGATCTCAAGGAAAAGACGTATTGCAAGATGCAGAACCAGCAAGGTCGACCTACTTAAGGTGGCATAATAGCGAAGTGAAGCCATATTTGAAAGAAGTGAAGCCATATTTGAAAGTTGGCACAATAAAGGAGACCAAAATTGCAGAGTGGATTATCTGGAGGTTGTAAAGAGCTCATTACATGACGCTCGGACCTTTTAGGTATGCTCAAGAACGTCGGCGCTGACACCCGAAGTGGAATAGAAGTGCACATGAGTCGAATCCTTAGCAAGTTGGCCAAGCCATCATTCGACAAGAGTTCATATCGTACGTGCCGAGAGGAACATGATAAACAGCCGTGGCACCAGTGGTACTGCCGCGATGGCAGCGGCAGAAAAGGTATTGCACCTCGGACCATGCTTCCTCTATGAAAGCCAGCTGCATTATTTTGTAACAGCGGATGTGAATACAGTACGGCGCGTGGTTACTAGCGGCAAATACGTACTGGACTTGTGGTCATCCAAAGACTGCATGATAAGGAAATGTCGCGTTATTATCCACAAGTGAAGAAGAAAGGTGGAGAAACGCTTTGCGGTCAAAGCAAGAACAGTGCTGAAATGGATGGCGAAATGCCGTGAGACACTCTAACTCTTCTTGCTGGAAGTACGGCAGGAAGGACATGTGAGTATACAATGAATTATTCCAAGCTATCAGATTGCCACGCAGAGACGGTGCACGCAAGTCCAAACGAATGAGTGTAAGGATGGAACGAACACTCAAGTAAACAGGAATGATCAAACTTATCGTAGACCGATTGATAAGCTACCATAAATGTGCACGCACATGGGAGCTACACTGATGTTGCAGAAGCGACAGTGCTTGAAAAATATGATACACAATGGGCAACGTGATGTTGATGTTCTAGATACACTTGTCAGCATCAAACTCGACAACTTCCTTGTTGTTGGAATCCAATTCTATCTCCCGATCGTTCTCTGGATGTCGGGAAGAGAGCCCAGCGCCTAGACGTTGGCACTTGACTTGCTAGTTTGAGTTATGAACATGCGACTTTGACTTCGCCAAACATAGCAAAACACTTCTGAATGTTGCTTGACAGTTTGATAAACACCGTGGAAATTGATTTCGTGCAAATAGCCATCACATAGTGTGAGAGATAGCACACGACTTTGGAAGTGACTACATATAGCACAGGACTTCTTTGTTGTGGCGTCAGCTTAGGTAGCCTCACTGGTAGCAAATTGACAACAGCTTACTCGAACCATAGAGAGAAGGTGACGGCAGCAGCAAATAATCTTTGCGTTGCATTGCATGAAGCACAGAACTTACTTCCGAGATTAAACAACTCTCCAGCCACTTGTTACACGAGACACAAATGAAATCGAGCTAGTAGTACAATGTGGTATCAGCTTAGAACGGCACAGGAATAATTGAGTCAGTGTGCTGAGCCCGTGGTAGGCCAGCTCGGACTGAGAGAAAGGATGATTGTGATAGGTATAACATCACGAGATGCCACCGAGATCAACTAGATCAAAGCAGCCTCGGCATACGGGGACAATAACAGATATGCCTCACTTGCATGTTGTAAAACACCGCTGACAAGGTTGAAACCACAGTGTGAGCCAGATAGATGTGTACCGAAGTTGAATAATGTGAGCCGGACAAATGTGCGTCGAACTTGATATGCGCCGGATAGATAAATCGAGATACAAACGCCCAAAAGTGAGACAGGCACTCCACATCACACGATATCGAGACAATTGCGTCGAGACAGAAACAGACTCTTTTGTACAGAGTCGGAGATAACACGCTGGACACGACAAGACCAGAGACTGATGTCATGGAAGACTTTCTTTGACAGGCAAAACAATGAAATAGGTCTGGCTTACTCGATAGCCGGAAAGCACAGTGAGGTCAGATAGCACTAGCGTTGCAGCCACAGGCAGCAGTGATGTAGCCGCAGATATTGAACAAAGCAAAGCAGACAAGCATCAGTTAAGATTATAGAAGACATCGAGGCCGAGGATGTAGGCTACACCAGATGTAACATCAATACGCCCTACATGCATCAACAAGCATTGTTGAATGGAATGCATGCGCACAACAACGAGCAACCCGAATGTGTTGAATCAGAGTACAGTACCGCTACAACATTCCCTTACCCTGGTCACGAGCCAGATCGGTGGCAGACGGGGACACTGAAACAGGAATGCAAACGGGGACAGTTATCACGGCCATCCACACGAGACGCTCCTCATCGCTTTGAAACCACGGCGACTTGCTCGGAGAGATCCCCTCTCTCGCGCGAAGTGAAGAAATAGAATACCGGAGACACAGACGTACGGTTTCACTCATTCAATACTTATTGAACGACTATCGAGCGAACAGAATGATACAATAGCAAGTGGGTAGATGATAACGTGAAAGCGCACTTCTAATTTGTCGCGAGCGGAAATAAGTTACAGGATGAATGAATGTCTAGGGACAAAAGAAATAGTAGAATATCCTGACGAAGACAAGATGGATGAAGGATGTTGAGCAGATTTACTTCGCTCAGATAATGTGAAGAAACGATAAGATATCCGTATCCGCCATCAGGCTTAGATCGATTGGTGGGGATAATGATGATGTTGAGAAAGGATACTGATGGAAATTGCACAGGCAGAGGAAACTGGCGTACCCCCTACAATCAACAGAAGTAGGTTTAGTTGCGGTTATGGGTTCCGCAAGCGAGGATTTTTCGCGCACAAAAGTATACACTCATACACGCTTGACGAGTTAAGTGGAAATGAAAGATGAAGGGTTGGTGTTGGTATTGGTTGTTGATCCAAGCATCTTTTCAATGTAAGGTCGGAATGAGACGAATCATATGCCTCGAGAGTCGAGAGTCTCACGATTCGCGGGGACCATTTAAAGTGGGACGCCTCGCTAGCTGGGAAGTGGTTACTCCACTACTTGAGGTGATGCGTAGAGCTATGGAGGAATTAGTAATCGGGCCGATGCCCTAACTATAATTTGTTTTATCACCATGATGAACACCATCGTATGGAGCCTCGTATTGGACCTGCGGTGTCACGGTGGATTCGCCTTAGCATTTGTGATCGCTAACTATCGCTAACTGTGACATCCCAAAATCTGATGAGAAGCCCATCACAATGTCGATATCTTCCGTCAACTCGTTACTACTGTCTACTCTATCTATGCCATTATGCCGTTTCAATGCAAAAATGAAGACATATTTGGCTGCATCATTCTTCGCCTCATATGATTTGGTACTACTTATCGATTACCTAGGTTCGGCTTCAGCACAAAGAGTAACACCATGTGCCTCAAACATGTGAACACGGAGAGCCACATTAAGTAAGCGCTTACTGCAATGAGGACAAGTGCTGACCATCGTATCCTCTTTCGATACTTTCACCTGCGCCGTTTCATCAGCATCATTTCCGACTGCGCCATCGCCATTATCTTCTGCAGATGTAGATGAATCGAATACCATCAGAGGTTGATGGAGAGCAACCTCCCCATTGATGTCTGCGACTAAAGATCCTTCATCGACCTCGACAGTATCAATTTGTGTCTCTGCAACAGCGCTATTATTGATTTCGACATCTTCTGCTCTGGGACGTCGGGGAGCATATTTATTAGGACGCTTTGACTCCTCTTTCAAACGCAAAATATTAGATTGTATGAATTCAGCACTCTTCAAGTAATACTGAATGAACACCTTCTTCTTGAGTTCCTTCCCGCGAGTAGCGCCCATCTGACGCATCAATTGGTTCCAGATTGCATGGGCGCTTTCGATGTTTTGCTCGTCAAAACCGCCAAGAGTTCCCCACATAGTCAGCTGGTCAAGAAGATGGCCAATGAAGAGGAGATGACTTTTGGGGAATGCAGGAAGTTTTGACTTCCACTCGGCAATCGGTACGTCTGTTACTAATAGCTTGACAATGAGATCTTTGAGCTTCTTAATGTTCGCTTCAAAGTCTTTAATTGCCTTGTCGGACTGCTTATTGACGGATTTCATTACTCGTTGGATTTTGAACCATAGAGACACAACTTCCTTCATTCGCAATGTGAAATTACTCAACTCTTCCTTCAGATCTTGTTGTTCGATGATAGGATCAAACTCATCGAACATGTCACTGTATATGACTTCACTATGCTCCGCATAATTCATGCAATGGTTACCGACCATTTGTGCTTCAAAGTAAGTTTGCCTGTCACAACCGTTCTTCTTCAATACTTCCTCAAACTTTCTCTTCGAATGACCACCATGATTTTTCAGATACTCCTCACATTCCAAAATTGTATTGTCGGTAATGCTGATCTGCTCCATGAGCACGACAATGTAATCAGCAAGGTTGGAATTTTCTTTCGTGCTGTTGACCAGTTCCGTAGCTTCAGTCTCCAATTGCTTCTCGAGATGCTTTAACTCATCCTCGAGCTGCTGCTGTTTCTCACGCAGCTCTGCTGTTGCTTCCTCAGTCAACGAAAAGTCTTCTCCGATGGTTTCTTTGATGACTTCCAACTCATCAGTCCGTGAAAGTAAATCAGCGACAACAGTGCTCTGCCTAGTGAATACGGATTTAGTGTCCTTCTCCTGTTCGGTAAGAAACTCTTTGTATCTATATAACTTCTTCAATACCAATTCAATCGTCTCACGGAATGCTACCTGCTCCGTGCCAGAAGATCGGGCAGCTGCTTTCTTCTCGATGCATTCGTAAGCAGAAATAGACAAATTTACGAGCCAGTTCGTGAACCCCAGCACGACATGCATTGATGCCTTCGTCACACAGTCAAGTGGAATATTGAGTATTGGCTCGTGAATGATGCTGTTTGAATATTTTTGTGTGATATTCGACCGGAACTTAGGTTTCTTTCTGTCTTGGTCCCTGCCTTTCGCATGATACATTTCTTGTTGAGGTCCCACGGCCGTTCGCACATTCGTTTGTCGGCACGTTTCTTCTTCTTTATTGCCTCGGTGAGGATTCCGTCTTTGGCTTCACCCAAGACCATCTTGCATTTAGAACATATCACTTTGAGGTGATCAATATTACTGGGATCAAGAGGGAAGTTGAAGCATGACACTGCTGTATCGCGACTACGGAATAATTGAGAAGGAGCGGTTAGCTTCATTGGGGCCGAGTTATTCTGACCTCTCTTTGAACGACGCTGTGGAGCCACCACAGTTGTTGCAGATTCTCTGCCACATTTTGATGTTTTTGAAGATGATGGAGTAACAAATTGCCCGGATGAACCTGACACTGGAGTATACACCCCAGTTGGCGCATTTTGGCGGCTACCGCTATCTCTATTGTGGCTAGAATTGGGGGTTGTTGCCATGGTTAGCAAGAATGAGTGCACAAGATGATGTGGAAATGACGCTTGGCGCAAAAAAAAAACTAGATTCCCCAAAATCCAATAATAGTTCTCATAATGATCTCACGCACAAAAACGTTAATACCGTTTGTATACACTAGATATTTTAGGGGTGAATGCTTTTGACAACCAACTAGTGAGACGGCAACACCCAGCATATTCTAACTCGCAAGAGTCTGGGGAACACGAATATGTTGGGTGTTGCCGTCTCAGGGGTGTTTTATTGGTCGAACTCACTAACTACCCTCTACGTAGGAATTAGGTAAAAGTCGGAGTCACACAAATGTCGTCTGCCGCGGTCTCGAATCCACCGTGGTGTGTGCTACTTTGAATGTCACATTCCGCGCCTCTCATCTCTTTTGTTGCTTTTTTATTAGCAAGCCAAGCTAAGTAAGTGCGAAGTGCAATAAGCGCTAAAAGCTCTACTAAGCTCACAGCTCATAATCATCTCATCTGTTGCTCACTGCATCAAGCAAGCTGCCAACCACAGTTAGCCTTACAATACGAGGAGAGCCATGCTACACTTTTATTTTGTGGTGGCGAGTGTTTTGCTGACAGCCCACAGCTGCTCGGGGAAATTATTTCCATGTCGAACGAAAGTAACGTGGGTCAATGGCATTGCTCATTTGCCAGAGCACATGAGCGATCCTACATTCGTGATCTCAACAATATTTGGCGGTGTCAACGTGGATTACTGCCATAACCCGAGTGCCATGACATCTGAATCCGATACCATAGGTTTTGTGAAAGATGGAATCCAGGCCGGTAGTCATGTCATGATGGGCAGATTTACACCTGAAGTGGATAACCTCGTGGAACATCTGCGTGCTGCTTTGGCGCAAGTAGGAAGAACTGGCAGAGTAATCCATATAGCACACTCGCAAGGATCAGTCATAACATGGTTGGCTGCACAGCGGCTGAAACCAGAAGAATGCAAGCGCATAGAAGTAATATCTTTCGGAGGGGCAGCTACAATTTGCACATCAGAATTCCCATTTGCTCGGTGCATCAACTATTATGCAGTGAACGATCCGATCTTAAATGTCGTTCCTAGTGCAGTGAAAGCACTCAAAAGTGGATTCGCCTTTGGTGATGGAATGCAACAAGAAATAATATTCCTTGCCACGCGTACAGGAGATCCTGTCACTGATCATGGATTGTTAAACCCAACCTACTTGGAAGCTCTGGTTTGGGAAGGACAACGGTATCAATCACTATTCATGTCACCAATTGGACAAACAGGTGCGGCATTTGTTGGGCCACTGTCGTCTACAGTCACTTGGTTTCCGAATTTTGCGTATGAAACGACAAGGAAAGCATTCATTGCAATCGTTCGTATATGTACGCTACTGTGGGAACTTGTGCAAGCTGCACTTACTCGCTTGCTCAGCAGAGAAGAGAAATATGAACCTATACTCATGATGAAGACTTCATGACAAATAAATCAAACTGATAATGCAGGCTTGCTGCAAGTTGATATGATTCTACTTATTCTTTCCCTGTTTTACTACGACCACGACCGAACCTTTCTGGCTGGATTTGTTTCCCTCTCTTCTTTTGGTCCTGTACCCGCTTGAAAAGTCTTGTGCTTGTTGTATAGCCGTAACACATCCTGCAATCATGAGGAGAGAATCCAAACTCTGCCTCTAATTTCCAGTCGATTTCATTCTGAGCAGCAGTCCACTCATCTGGTGTCAAACAGGTTGTTGTATGCGAGTAGATGCTTGGAGGGGGTTTTGTGTAATTTGCCTTGACTTTCAGGTCAAACTCTTTGACAGTGTTGTCGATGAATAATCCTGGCCCTCGCTCAAACTCATTTAGTCGCACAAACTTGACATTGTGCGGTACAACATCAAGAATTTGCTTCATCAATTTTAACTTGTGTCTTCTCAAAGCGAACACGTTTGGGTAGGTGTAATTAGCACCCGGTTTCGAAATGCTGTACAGATCAACTTTCTTTCGTTGTCCGTTCTCCATAGCCTCGTTTCTCATAAAATGAGTACTCTCTGCCCAATCAGTCCATTCAACTGTGGTAAAGAATCCATGCAGGTTCACCCCGGCGATATTGTTGTGATTCAACCATAGCACGTCAGTGCCAGGCCCGCACCTTTCTGGGTGTTTGCGAGGGCAAAAGTGGTATGGCTTCCGCATCATCGCTTCAGCCCAGTCGCAAGGACTTCGAACAACCATCACCCAAAGAATATCATCTTGGTCTTTAATCTCTGCCAATTCTGTCGCATTTAACAAATCGTGGCGGAACATATGTTTATACAAAAGCACTGGAATACCAGCACTAAAATATTCCGCCTTACTTCCCAAGTCATTTGGAGGATTGAATGCTTTCACCAGAGTATCAGATACATATGTTGTACCAGAGTTGCGCTCTCCGAGAAGATAAATATTTGAGAGACTCGTTCGTGAATTGTAATTCTCCCTACACAAGTGGCAATCCAACTTGGTGTAGCCAAAGTACCCTTCCAGTGCCCAGTCATATCGTTGCTGAGATAACTCCCACTCTTCGTTGCCCATGCATGTGATCCCTTGCGGATTTTCATTACTTTTATACACAGCAGAAGAATCAGTCCGTTGGAACAAATATTCTTTCACCAAATCTTCGATCAAAGCGTTTGGATTACGCTCGAACTCATCAAATTTTACAATCTTAACATGACGAGGGTTTGCCTCACTAATCTGCTTCATAATGAAGAGCCTTGTAAATCGCATGGAAAATATGTCTGTGTGATATACAACTTCATCTAGCGTGCTGGCAATTATCCGCTCATCGCTGTCATCTTGCGGCTCTTCTTGCCACTCAATGTTATAATAACCTTTTGTCGATTCGTCACTACATAGCTTGCTCGTACTCTGACTCTCGGCACACGTCCTTCTTTTTGTATTTATCATTTCATCGGCCCATTCACAGGGCGGTCTCGAAACCATTATCCAAAGAATATCTTTTCTCTCTACAATTTCGTCTAGTTCTGTTTTATCTAGTATATGACGTCGTCGCGGTGTCGCGTGCAACATGGCTACGTCGTCGCCAAATGCCTTCTTCAACACACCAGTCATGTATCCAGTGCATGAATGCTCTCCTAACACTACAATTTTCTTGGGGGTTGTACCAGCGCCTGCGTCGTCCATTGCCAACGCCATCGGTTGCACGCCCTCATGATAATATTCGACCGGCGGTGAGATCGAGTGTTGCTTGCGGAACAGAAAAAAATAAAAAGGCAGCTGGGAAGCGACGATGAAAAAGATGAAGAGGCCAAACTTTGGGAAGAGACCGCTCCTCCTCGACCTGCTCCGTGGTGGTTGGATCATCACCATCTTGTTTGACGAAGACAAAGAATGAAGCAAGAAGACTCGGAGCGTTGAGCGACGCTATTCCGTACGATATCCGGGAAAGCTACTGGCGGGAAAAATTTTTCACTGGAAAAAATTGTCACCGTCACTGAAACTCCGCACAAAACACTAACAAAACACAAAAAACACGAGTTCTACACCCTTACATGGAGGTTCTGTGCCTCCATGTCGACCCCAAACACCAATAGTCGACCACAATACGATAGTACAGACTATTAGCTTTCGATAGAACCACTGGTCAACGTTATATGCAGTATACTCGCATAGCAGCAGCAGTACAGGCATGCAGATCTGCCGTAGGCATGCGTCATTCTAGCTCGAAATAGCAGTTATTGGTCCCAAATTCGTCGGTAGGTGCTCTACCTCGATGAATTATAGTCTCTTCTGCATCAGATAATGTAGATATACTGTTTGGGATGCTATTTTTAGACTGCTCTATGTATTTTCGTCGAGTAGCATTGCCATATTTAGACTATCACAATTTTGTTAGTGTTTTGTGCGTGAAATTTGTGAGCTGTCACCGGTGACGGTGACAGTTTCTTCCCGCCAGTAGAAAGGTAAGAAATACCGTCTGTAGATTTTTTTGTGTACGTAGGAATCGTCCAAGAAGCGGTACCAAAGTGGCGCAAACGATCATCGAGCACATTATCACCATGCACCACGCTGTATGGTAGGCCTCGGTTTTGAGATCCTTAAGGGTCGCAAAAAAATTATAAATGAAAATGGCGCGTTGATGGTTTGGCGGAAAGAAATCACGGATCTATAACTCCGGCCGTCCCTCCAAAATTAAAACCCTCGCGCAAAAAAATATTTTGGGATAAAAATTCGAAGATCTCTGTTCCGAGGACTACAGCGTGTGCGCGTCGGTTTTTTGCACCCGGAGCATTTCCCGCAATTTTTTTGTTAGTGAACTGCTCTAGAGCTTTGGGCCATGGGGGCCAAAATTAAGTTTCAGGGAAGTGGTATACATGCTTGTCCCGAGCTACTATCCTTTAGGTGACTATTATGTGAGTATATATACTGAGGGGCAGGTTGTGAAGCCTTATATTTTCGTCGAGATATGCATTTGAAGGTGCTCTCTAGCTTGGTACTAGCTTTGATGGCTGATGGCCTGCCAAATTTTAGTGTTGAAAAATTTCACCCTTTCTGAGATTTGTGAAAGTTACAGGGTGAAGTTTCAGGAATTTCAAGGGAATTTCAAAAACAAATTTCACTACAGCTTATTCTAAACTTAAGACCACACAATTTCTCTTGTACAAACACTCACAATCCAACCAGCCACCACACTCTCAAAGCGTCTCAGAAATCCTCTTCCCAAGCACCTTCTTCGCATGCATGATATGATGAAGGTTTTCATATCTTCGAAGAAGGGCAATTCCAGTGCCATCCTTCATCCTATTCCGGACCTTAGTAAGAATGGTGTGCTTCAAAGGTTTGGCCCGACGTTCGCAATCCATAGACCCCACCGTTCCCATGGACAGTAGAGGCTTTGCAACGAGTCGATAGAAGTCGGACATTCCTGCGTAACACTCATACCACCCCAAGCGTCCAGAAATAGCACCAGTCCTCTTGCATACTTTACCACTTCTTTGATACTGAAAGACTTGTTACTCTTTTCCAGTTCCTCAGAAGATGGAACCAGCGGAAGTGGATCTGCAAAAGAATGATATGTATATATATCCAGGATCTTGCAGGAGTTTTGCATGGGGTTGAATACATTGGCAATGCGTGACACACCTCAAATGACGAACAGTTGCATCCTTACAACAATATCTAATACATATATGAATTTTTTGCCACCGCAGCTACTAGTCTCACGAGATGGATCCACCAGAAGTAATATTGCCGCCCAGGAGGCGAAGAAGAGGACCTCCTAATGAGCTATGGATCCTCCTTTTTACAATCTGCTTTTCTATTGTTCGGCTGCTGAAATTGGAACCTCTTGCCCGAAATTCAGTGCAAGATCACAACAGCAAGATTGATCTCCCTCGCAGCAGCAAGATTGATGCACCACAGCCACAGCTGCGGCAGTCAGACAAAGATGCAACTCTACTCCTCCTACATGAACAAGGAAGAAAAAAACAGAAAATTTCAAGTGAAAGTGAATGGGAAAACAATCTTCTTGAGTCTTACTCCACCGATATTGCTTGCAATTCATTTCGACCACCTGAAGTTCATGCTTTTGTATTATGGAATCCTTCACTCTGGGAGTCTC
>JAWZXG010000035.1:0-139700 GCA_037178625.1 Skeletonema tropicum
TTGAGCTGGCCTTGGCAGCACCTCATTTCTACCATATCGTAATGCTATCGTCGTCAATTAGGGACTGATCCGCATATGGTGGTTTACTACTTTACTAAAATAATGAAATGACACATTGCACTGCTCAGAGGATTGCGTGAGTAGAAAGCGATGCTACAGCCTCGTTGCTGATCTGAGAGGTCAATTTGAGCTGGCCGGCAGCACCTCATTCTGCCATGTCGTATCTATTTTTCGTCGTCAATATGGACATGAGCCGCTTCTAGAGGCTTATTCTACTCCGCGGGATTACACGAGCCCATTCTAGAGCCCAGATAGTGACAAAAGCATTAAAAGCACAATAGCACTGCTCAGACGGTTTGCGTGAGTAGAAGCGATGATACAGCTCGTTGCTGATCTGAGAGTCCAATTTGAGCTGGCCGGCAGGGCACCTCATTCTACCATATCGTATCTATCGTCGTCAATAATGGACATGAGCCGCTTCTAGAAGCTTGCTTTACTAAGCCACGATAGTACACACACGCACCATAAACTGCACAGACGATTGCGTGAGTGGAAAAGCGATGCTACAGCCTCGTGCTGATCTGAGAGGTTCCAATTGAGCTGGCCGGGCAGAAACCCAATGTACCAAATCATATCCATCGTCTTCGGTATGTACTACTCAGCAGCACGTCTAGAAGTTGCTTTAATGAGCCACGATAGTACACAAGCACCATAGCACTGTCAGACGGATGGCGTGAGTGAAAGCGATGCTACAGCCTCGTTGCTGATCTGAGAGGTCCAATTTGAGCTGGCCGGCAGCAACCTCATCCACCATATGCTGATTGAGAGGTCCAATTTGAGCTGGCCGGCAGCACTCATTCTACCATAACATTTTTTTCGTTTCTATCGTCGTCAATATGGACATGATCTACGCCATCTGGTGGTTTACTACTTTTACTAATAATAATGAAATGACACATTTGCACTGTTTAGACGGATTGCGTGAATAGAAGTGATGCTACAGCCTCGTTGCTGATCTGAGAGGTCTTATTATTGATTGGCCGGCAGCACCTCATTCTACCATATCGTATCTATCGTCGTCAATATGGACATGAGCAGCTTTCTAGAGGCTTATTCTACTCAGCGGCGATAGTACCCCCCCCCCCCAAAAGCACAATAGCACTGCACAGACGGATTGCGTAAGAAAATTTGATGCTACAGCCCTCGTTATTGATCTGAGAGGTCCGATTTCTTCGAGATGGCCTACAGCACCTCATTACCATATCGTATCTATCGTCGTCAATATGGACATGAGCAGCTTCTAGAGGGCTTATTCTGCTCGCGGCGTTAGTACAAAAGCACAATAGCAATGCTCAGACGGATTGCGTGAGTAGAAGCCCCCCCCCCCCCGATGCTACAGCCTCGTTGCTGATCTGAGATGTCCAATTTGAGCTGGCCGGCAGCACCTCATTCTACCATATCGTATCTATTTTTTTCGTCGTCCCCCCCTCAATATGGACATGAGCCGCTCTAGAGGCTTATTCTACTCCGCGGCTTAAGGACAAAAGCATTCTTGCACTGCTCAGACGGGTGAGTGAGTAGAAGTGATTCTACAGCCGCGTTGCTGATCTGAGAGGTCTTATTTTATCTGGCCGGCAGCACCTCATTCTACCATGTCGTATCTATCGTCGTCAATATGGACATGATCCGCATCTGGTGGTTTACTACTTTTACTAATAATAATGAAATGACACATTTGCACTGCTCAGACGGGTTGCGTGAGTAGAAGTGATGCTACAGCCTCGCAGAATGATCTGAGAGGTCCAATTTGAGCTGGCCGGCAGCACCTCATTTAACCATATCGTATCTATCGTCGTCAATATGGAACATGAGCCGCTTCTAGAGGCTATTCTACTCAGCGGCGATAGTACAAAAGCACAATAGTACTGCAAGGAAGGATTGCGTAAGAAAATTTGATGCTACAGCCTCGTTGCTGATCTGAGGCGTTAGTACAAAAGCTCAATAGCACTGCTCAGACGGATTGCGTGAGTAGAAGCGATGCTACAGCCTCGTTGCTGATCTGAGAGGTCCAATTTGAGCTGGCCGGCAGCACCTCATTCTACCATATCGTATCTATCGTCGTCAATATGGACATGAGCCGCTTCTAGAGGCTTATTCTACTCCGCGGCTTAAGGACAAAAGCATTCTTGCACTGCTCAGACGGGTTGAGTGAGTAGAAGTGATTCTACAGCCTCGTTGCTGATCTGAGAGGTCTTATTTTATCTGGCCGGCAGCACCTCATTCTACCATGTCGTATCTATCGTCGTCAATATGGACATGATCCGCATCTGGTGGTTTACTACTTTTACTAATAATAATGAAATGACACATTTGCACTGCTCAGACGGGTTGCGTGAGTAGAAGTGATGCTACAGCCTCGCAGATGATCTGAGAGGTCCAATTTGAGCTGGCCGGCAGCACCTCATTCTACCATATCGTATCTATCGTCGTCAATATGGACATGAGCCGCTTCTAGAGGCTTATTCTACTCAGCGGCGATAGTACAAAAGCACAATAGTACTGCAAGGAAGGATTGCGTAAGAAAATTTGATGCTACAGCCTCGTTGCTGATCTGAGGCGTTAGTACAAAAGCTCAATAGCACTGCTCAGAACGGATTGCGTGAGTAGAAGCGATGCTACAGCCTCGTTGCTGATCTGAGAGGTCCAATTTGAGCTGGCCGGCAGCACCTCATTCTACCATATCGTATATATCGTCGTCAATATGGACATGAGCCGCTTCTAGAGGCTTATTTTACACTGCGGCGTTAGTACAAAAGCACAATAGCACTGCTCAGACGGATTGCGTTAGTAGAAGTGATGCTACAGCCTCGTAGCTGATCTGAGAGGTCTTATTTGATCTGGCCGGCAGCACCTCATTCTACCATATCGTATCTATCGTCGTCAATATGGACATGAGCAGCTTCTAGAAGCATATTCTACTCAGCGTCGATAGTACAAAAGCACAATAGCACTGCACAGACGGATTGCGTAAGAAAATTTGATGCTACAGCCTCGTTGCTGATCTGAGGCGTTAGTACAAAAGCTCAATAGCACTGCTCAGACGGATTGCGTGAGTAGAAGTGATGCTACAGCCTCGTTGCTGATCTGAGAGGTCCAATTTGAGCTGGCCGGCAGCACCTCATTCTACCATATCGTATCTATCGTCGTCAATATGGACATGATCCGCATCTGGTGGTTTACTACTTTTACTAATAATAATGAAATGACACATTTGCACTGCTCAGACGGATTGCGTGAGTAGAAGTGATGCTACAGCCTCGTTGCTGATCTGAGAGGTCCAATTTGAGCTGGCCGGCAGCACCTCATTCTACCATATCGTATCTATCGTCGTCAATATGGACATGAGCCGCTTGATGAGGCTTATTCTACTCAGCGGCGATAGTACAAAAGCACAATAGCACTGCTCAGACGGATTGCGTAAGAAAATTTGATGCTACAGCAACGTTGCTGATCTGAGAGGTCCAATTTGAGCTGGCCGGCAGCACCTCATTCTACCATGTCGTATCTATCGTCGTCAATATGGACATGATCAGCTTCTAGAGGCTTATTCTGCTCCGCGGCGTTAGTACAAAAGCACAATAGCACTGCTCAGACGGATTGCGTGAGTAGTAGCGATGCTACAGCCTCGCAGATGATCTGAGAGGTCCAATTTGAGCTGGCCGGCAGCACCTCATTCTACCATATCGTTTCTATCGTCGTCAATATGGACATGAGCCGCGGGAGCGAGCGAAGCGAGCGACCTTACTTCTCTCTATAATCAATATATGAACCAATATCAGATAAAGTGGTATTACTATATTACCGAAGCGTGGATGACTACGCTTTCGAATTAACTTCTTCAGCGGATAGCAATAGTAATAGTGAGGATAGGCGGCTTTGTCGATGCAAAGTTGCGAGTCATTTAGCTCTCCCTCGTTGACACGAGTTTTCTCCTTAAATGGATACGTGTCTCTGTGGGGTCATTCCTCGTTATCTAAAATAGGTAAGTTTGTACAATTGCTTTCCCTCAGCAAGTGTAGCTGCCGGGTAGGCAGCGGAACAAGCTGAGGGAAAGGAAGGGGAGGACTACGATTCTGTTGTCCTCCCCAGGTAGGTACTTACCTCCTCACCTCTGTTTTGAAAGAGGGAGGTTTGAGAGACAATATCTCCAATGTTTTTTGCTCTCTTATAGCATACTACCATCTTTTCGATTCCGATTGTGTCGCGTAGGGTGGTAGAAAGCTCCTCCTCATATATCTGTTGACAGGTTCGACTAGGGATGTAATGAGGGTGGAATCGACCGAGTTTCAAATAGATGTTTTTGTCATTATCTGAGGTGGTAGATTCTGAGATGGCTTGGGGCAGTGGAGGTGGGTTGCAGACTTTGTAGTTTGCATTTACGAACATTCGTTTCAGTTGGTCGAAGTCCCATCCTCTGTCGAGCAAGCGTTGGAAGAATAGTCTTGCTACCTCGACATAGTCTTTTTTATCGGTGCACTGCCAATAGTATCTCTTGAGTTCGCCAAATATTACCCCTTTCATCGTGTTCCTCTGATGAGCAGAAGATGGCAGTAGGTAGAGGTAGAGGTTCATTGGCTTTTGGTATGTCTTAGTTGAGACAATACCTTCTGGCGAAATGGAAATGATTAAGTCTAAGAAGATTCCTTTGTCGGCAGGTTCTTCAACCTTCCAACGGAGGATTCCAAAGTCGTTGATTTCTACCATATCGTTTCTATCGTCGTCAATATGGACATGAGCCGCTTCTAGAGGGTTATTCTACTCTGACGCTTTAGTACAAAAGCACAAAAGCACTGCTCAGACGGATTGCGTGAGTAGAAGTGATGCTACAGCCTTGTTGCTGATCTGAGAGGTCCAATTTGAGCTGGCCGGCAGCACCTCATTCTACCATATCGTATCTATCGTCGTCAATATGGACATGAGCCGCTTCTAGAAGCTTATTCTACTCAGCGGCGATAGTACAAAAGCACAATAGCACTGCTCAGACGGATTGCGTAAGAAAATTTGATGCTACAGCCTCGTTGCTGATCTGAGAGGTCCAATTTGAGTTTGCCGGCAGCACCTCATTCTACCATATCGTATATATCTATCGTCGTCAATATGGACATGAGCCGCTTGAAGAGGCTTATTCTGCTCCGCGGCGTTAGTACAAAAGCACAATAGCACTGCTCAGACGGATTAAGTGAGTAGAAGCGATGCTACAGCCTCGCAGATGATCTGAGAGGTCCAATTTAAGCTGGCCTGCAGCATCTCATTCTACCATATCGTATCTATCGTCGTCAATATGGACATGAGCCGATTCTAGAGGCTTATTCTACTCCGCGGCTTTAGGGCAAAAGCATACTTGCACTGCTCAGACGGATTGCGTGAGTAGAAGCGATGCTACAGCCTCGCAGATGATCTGAGAGGTCCAATTTGAGCTGGCCGGCAGCACCTCATTCTACCATATCGTATCTATCGTCGTCAATATGGACATGAGCCGCTTCTAGAAGCTTATTCTACTCAGCGGCGATAGTACAAAAGCACAATAGCACTGCTCAGACGGATTGCGTAAGAAAATTTGATGCTACAGCCTCGTTGCTGATCTGAGAGGTCCAATTTGAGTTTGCCGGCAGCACCTCATTCTACCATATCGTATATATCTATCGTCGTCAATATGGACATGAGCCGCTTGAAGAGGCTTATTCTGCTCCGCGGCGTTAGTACAAAAGCACAATAGCACTGCTCAGACGGATTGCGTGAGTAGAAGCGATGCTACAGCCTCGCAGATGATCTGAGAGGTCCAATTTAAGCTGGCCTGCAGCATCTCATTCTACCATATCGTATCTATCGTCGTCAATATGGACATGAGCCGCTTCTAGAGGCTTATTCTACTCCGCGGCTTTAGGGCAAAAGCATACTTGCACTGCTCAGACGGGTTGCGTGAGTAGAAGCGATGCTACAGCCTCGTAGCTGATCTGAGAGGTCCAATTTGAGCTGGCCGGCAGCACCTCATTCTACCATATCGTATCTATCGTCGTCAATATGGACATGATCCGCATCTGGTGGTTTACTACTTTTACTAATAATAATGAAATGACACATTTGCACTGCTCAGACGGATTGCGTGAGTAGAAGTGATGCTACAGCCTCGCAGATGATCTGAGAGGTCCAATTTGAGCTGGCCGGCAGCACCTCATTGTACCATATCGTTTCTATCGTCGTCAATATGGACATGAGCCGCTTCTAGAGGCTTATTCTACTCAGCGGCGATAGTACAAAAGCACAATAGCACTGCTCAGACGGATTGCGTAAGAAAATTTGATGCTACAGCCTCGTTGCTGATCTGAGAGGTCCAATTTGAGCTGGCCGGCAGCACCTCATTCTACCATGTCGTATCTATCGTCGTCAATATGGACACGATCAGCTTCTAGAGGCTTATTCTGCTCCGCGGCGATAGTACAAAAGCACAATAGCACTGCTCAGACGGATTGCGTGAGTAGTAGCGATGCTACAGCCTCGCAGATGATCTGAGAGGTCCAATTTGAGCTGGCCGGGAGCACCTCAATCTACCATATCGTTTCTATCGTCGTCAATATGGACATGAGCCGCTTCTAGAGGCTTATTCTACTCTGACGCTTTAGTACAAAAGCACAAAAGCACTGCTCAGACGGATTGCGTGAGTAGAAGTGATGCTACAGCCTTGTTGCTGATCTGAGAGGTCCAATTTGAGCTGGCCGGCAGCACCTCATTCTACCATATCGTATCTATCGTCGTCAATATGGACATGAGCCGCTTCTAGAAGCATATTCTACTCAGCGGCGATAGTACAAAAGCACAATAGCACTGCTCAGACGGATTGCGTAAGAAAATTTGATGCTACAGCCTCGTTGCTGATCTGAGAGGTCCAATTTGAGTTTGCCGGCAGCACCTCATTCTACCATATCGTAATTATCTATCGTCGTCAATATGGACATGAGCCGCTTGAAGAGGCTTATTCTGCTCAGCGGCGTTAGTACAAAAGCACAATAGCACTGCTCAGACGGATTGCGTGAGTAGTAGCGATGCTACAGCCTCGCAGATGATCTGAGAGGTCCAATTTGAGCTGGCCGGCAGCATCTCTTTCTACCATATCGTATCTATCGTCGTCAATATGGACATGAGCCGCTTCTAGAGGCTTATTCTACTCCGCGGCTTTAGGACAAAAGCATACTTGCACTGCTCAGACGGGTTGCGTGAGTAGAAGCGATGCTACAGCCTCGCAGATGATCTGAGAGGTCCAATTTGAGCTGGCCGGCAGCACCTCATTCTACCATATCGTATCTATCGTCGTCAATATGGACATGATCCGCATCTGGTGGTTTACTACTTTTTCTAATAATAATGAAATGACACATTTGCACTGCTCAGACGGATTGCGTGAGTAGAAGTGATGCTACAGCCTCGTTGCTGATCTGAGAGGTCCAATTTGAGCTTGCCGGCAGCACCTCATTCTACCATATCGTATCTATCTATCGTCGTCAATATGGACATGAGCCGCTTGAAGAGGCTTATTCTACTCAGCGGCGATAGTACAAAAGCACAATAGCACTGCTCAGACGGATTGCGTAAGAAAATTTGATGCTACAGCCTCGTTGCTGATCTGAGAGGTCCAATTTGAGCTGGCCGGCAGCACCTCATTCTACCATGTCGTATCTATCGTCGTCAATATGGACATGATCAGCTTCTAGAGGCTTATTCTGCTCCGCGGCGTTAGTACAAAAGCACAATAGCACTGCTCAGACGGATTGCGTGAGTAGTAGCGATGCTACAGCCTCGCAGATGATCTGAGAGGTCCAATTTGAGCTGGCCGGGAGCACCTCAATCTACCATATCGTTTCTATCGTCGTCAATATGGACATGAGCCGCTTCTAGAGGCTTATTCTACTCTGACGCTTTAGTACAAAAGCACAAAAGCACTGCTCAGACGGATTGCGTGAGTAGAAGTGATGCTACAGCCTTGTTGCTGATCTGAGAGGTCCAATTTGAGCTGGCCGGCAGCACCTCATTCTACCATATCGTATCTATCGTCGTCAATATGGACATGAGCCGCTTCTAGAAGCATATTCTACTCAGCGGCGATAGTACAAAAGCACAATAGCACTGCTCAGACGGATTGCGTAAGAAAATTTGATGCTACAGCCTCGTTGCTGATCTGAGAGGTCCAATTTGAGTTTGCCGGCAGCACCTCATTCTACCATATCGTAATTATCTATCGTCGTCAATATGGACATGAGCCGCTTGAAGAGGCTTATTCTGCTCAGCGGCGTTAGTACAAAAGCACAATAGCACTGCTCAGACGGATTGCGTGAGTAGTAGCGATGCTACAGCCTCGCAGATGATCTGAGAGGTCCAATTTGAGCTGGCCGGCAGCATCTCTTTCTACCATATCGTATCTATCGTCGTCAATATGGACATGAGCCGCTTCTAGAGGCTTATTCTACTCCGCGGCTTTAGGACAAAAGCATACTTGCACTGCTCAGACGGGTTGCGTGAGTAGAAGCGATGCTACAGCCTCGCAGATGATCTGAGAGGTCCAATTTGAGCTGGCCGGCAGCACCTCATTCTACCATATCGTATCTATCGTCGTCAATATGGACATGATCCGCATCTGGTGGTTTACTACTTTTTCTAATAATAATGAAATGACACATTTGCACTGCTCAGACGGATTGCGTGAGTAGAAGTGATGCTACAGCCTCGTTGCTGATCTGAGAGGTCCAATTTGAGCTTGCCGGCAGCACCTCATTCTACCATATCGTATCTATCTATCGTCGTCAATATGGACATGAGCCGCTTGAAGAGGCTTATTCTACTCAGCGGCGATAGTACAAAAGCACAATAGCACTGCTCAGACGGATTGCGTAAGAAAATTTGATGCTACAGCCTCGTTGCTGATCTGAGAGGTCCAATTTGAGCTGGCCGGCAGCACCTCATTCTACCATGTCGTATCTATCGTCGTCAATATGGACATGATCAGCTTCTAGAGGCTTATTCTGCTCCGCGGCGTTAGTACAAAAGCACAATAGCACTGCTCAGACGGATTGCGTGAGTAGTAGCGATGCTACAGCCTCGCAGATGATCTGAGAGGTCCAATTTGAGCTGGCCGGCAGCACCTCAATCTACCATATCGTTTCTATCGTCGTCAATATGGACATGAGCCGCTTCTAGAGGCTTATTCTACTCTGACGCTTTAGTACAACAGCACAGTAGCACTGCTCAGACGGATTGCGTGAGTAGAAGCGATGCTACAGCCTTGTTGCTGATCTTAGATGTACAATTTGAGCTGGCCGGCAGCACCTCATTCTACCATGTCGTATCTATCGTCGTCAATATGGACATGAGCCGCTTTTGTAGGCATATTCTACTTGACGGCGATAGTACACAAGCACACTTGCACTGTTTTGACGGATTGCGTGAATAGAAGTGATGCTACAGCCTCGTAGCTGATCTGAGAGGTCTTATTATTTGATCTGGCCGGCAGCACCTCATTCTACCATATCGTATCTATCGTCGTCAATATGGACATGAGCCGCTTCTAGAGACTTTTTCTAGTCGGAGGCGATAGTAAAAAAGCACAGTAGTATGGACAGATGAGGTCGTCACGTGAACATGTGATATTCGGTCCCCTGCACCCCCCTACCATATCGTATCTATCGTCGTCATTAGGGACATGAGCTGCTTTCGGAGGCTTATTCTACTCGGCGGCGATCGGCCACATTCACATGAGCACTGCTCAGACGGGTTGCGCGAGTAGACGTTCAATCTGAGCATCTTTGACATGTCTTAAGACTTTGACAAGTGAGCTATCAAGAAACTCCTCGCAGTAAAAGAATCCAATTGAACGCGATCACTATTGATAAATGATGAAGAACAGGTGAAAGCCATGCAAAACATATTGAAGCTCGCTCAAATGGACAATACGACCTCGTGAAGAGACTCAATCACACGTAATTATTCGTGTTTATTTTGCGAATACTCATCTTTAGAGTTAGATGCTAAGTTGCTATAAGTCATCCTCATCAAAACCAAGTTGAGTGTATTGTTCTTCAAAGAGCTGTTTTGTGTAGTAATATAGTTCCAAATCGAAGCTGTTCTTGCTCTTCACTAATTTGTATTCAACAGAACCTTCTTGCAGTGTAGGATGTCTGTGTTTATTCAGCCAATTGATATGAAGCAGCTTGTCTTCACACTCTTCATCATTCACAATCTGATTCTTCCACCGCTCAGCTTTGGCACGACTAGCAGCAGCTTCACCCTGCAGGAGTGACAAAGAATCATGGTGAACGTCGGCGTCCCAACTGAATAGACGAGCAAATCGCTTCATAGACTCAGCTTTTTCGTCGAGCAGTCCAACAACACATTTTCGCCGAAGAATCTCCTTTGCAACATCCAAATCTAATGCAGTAAGAGGTATTTGATTATCAAGTTTTCCAACCAACGTGCGTGTCATGAAATTTGTAATGTACCCAGGACTATTCACCCAATCAACCAGCGAGTAAATCTCCATCGATGGATCGTAATGCACCGACTCTCTATCCTCTTGCTTGTGATAGAAAAGACTGAGTGTTCGATCGAGAGGATGGCGGAACAAGGCAAACATTACACCTTTGTATTCTGTACCTGTAATTTCTTCGTTGTCAGAGTGTATGTGATCCTGTCCATTCCCAAAGAGCAATGATCCCAATCTGACATCTGGAACTAGTACAACGTCCGACAATTCTTTTGAAATCAGCCCGCCCTGTACTGCTCTCTGCACTCCCTCGACCGAGTCCAAGTCGACATTGACGTAGGAATGCCCCTTTGTTTGTACCACATAAAGTGTTGGATCACGAAACCGAGATGCCAATGCCTCGTCTTCGCCACGAGCATATATTTGGGGAGACGTAAGAGATGAAGACGCTTGGACCAAGGATAAGCAATTGGAGAATATCGTTGAGAGACTTGTGCCACCACTTCTTGGGATGTGCCAGAAGAAGGGAACGTGTTTGACTTTCACAGGCGACGATTGAGAACTTTGTATTTCTGGATTGTCTTGAATTGCCTTCTCCCATGAAGCATCTATGACATTGTTCATTTGGTCTACTTCATCATCAGTATCACTTTTGCCCTCTGCATCTGCCTCATCAAGACGCCGATGGTTAAATTGCTGCTGCTGCTGCATGGCTTGGTCTCGATGTAGTCTTAGCAGCGATACAGCATCCGCAAAGTCTGACAGCTCCACAAAATTAGCGTATTCTATCAATATGGGAACTTGACTTCGTGCTTGATACCCCTTCGTTGTGGAGACCATCCTCTTATTCTTGGTACCACCATGACTATAAGTTTCAGTTGTCTCACCATAATACATCGACGATGCTGCAGAAGACGTACCGAATCGCATCAATAAAAATGCCAGTGCGAATAATCCTAGCAAGACAAGCATAGAAAAATCTGCCTTGCGACAATTAGAGATGAAGGTTTCCAGTCTTGTTGTGAATACATTATCGCCATTGCTGCTGTCCCATCTATTCGTGCACTCATCAAAGCTATTGTACATTGCTTTCAGTCCTAGGAAAATTCTCGAACATAAATTTCTACAACACACACGAATCCTCTTCCTCCCCTCCCGAATCAAAGTTGAATTTTCGTCTTCTGGAAAATCTAGTGACTCCGCATCTTTTTGAGGTGGAGCATGCTTCCGATGCTGTATTCTCTTGACAATCGGAGGGGGATCTGCCCAGGCTGTTGCCGACACGACTGGGAACGACGAGGAGAACTGTGACTTCTTCGGTCTGGTGGCTGATGATGACTTCTTTTTGATCTTTTGTGTTGAGAAAATAGTTATCCCGTTTGCGTCTCCTAACCCAAGGTCGTTTGGTGCTGTAGTAGGCAGCAGGCGGGCCTTTTCCTCTGCTCGAATGTTTGATGTTTTCCTACCCATTGTTTAATGGATCATGGTGTTATGATGATGAAATAATGATGACTGATGATACTACTGCATACTGCACTCACGCCTCTTGCGGTGAAAATAATGACCGCTTCATCCATCCACGTGATGATGTGATGAATGGCTCTACTTATGCTCTATGACCGTATTTAAGTGATGAACTGTCGCTGTGACAGTCAATCAGAGATGTGTATCTCAAGACATGGACATAGACATCATTTTTAATTTTTTGTCCAAAAAACAAGACCTGCACTACGAAGAAAGCAATCCCATCCCACAAACGTCTTCACTATTTTACTCATTTAACAGCAAGGATGAGGATTCTTCGCCTACTATCAGCTTTACTCTTGCCTGTAAGCACCGCAGCATTCGCTCCAATTACTGGCTGCAAGTCGACAACATCTCTACAGTCAAATCTCTCCTCCGCATCTTCTGATATCAATATCAAGCTAAGTCGACAAGAGTATGCCACACCTCTCCATTCAACTCATCCGTCCATTCCTTCTATCAAGATCGACCCACAAGATGCTTGGATCGAACAGCTTGACTATGATGGATTCAAATCAGAAGTCGCCGCCCTTGGAAAAGAGCTGCAGAAGAACACTGGACAAGCAGATGTTGACCATTTGAACAAGATTGTCAACTGGAGGAATATTGCTGCAGCTATTGGTGTATCGACCATGTGGATGCCTCCAAATCCATTGACGATCATTGCACTAAGTACTTGGACGTATGCTAGCTGGACTATGATCGCTCATCATACTTGTCATGGTGGATATAACAGAGTAGACGCTGGAAAATTTAACAGTCGAGGGTTTGCCTTAGGAAGTGTCAAGAAACGGATTGAAGATTGGTGTGATTGGATGATGCCTGAGGCTTGGAACGTGGAACACAATGCAAAGCATCACTATCATCTTGGCGAAGAGCTAGATCCTGATCTCGTAGAGAGAAATCTTTCATTCTTGAGAGACATGGATGCACCCAAGCCGCTCAAATATGGCGTGGCATTGGCGCTCATGCCTATCTGGAAATTTTACTATTATGCCCCTAACACCTACAAGGAATTGCAAGTAACCAAATGGAGACAAGAAGGACGAGAACTGCCGAAGAAATTCGATCCGAACGAACCTTTAACTTTGAGAATGCTTTTCTTTCCCAAAGACGATAGCGACAAGGCAATTGCTGATGTTATCAACCCAACACAGTTTATGCTGCAAGTCATGACTCCTTTTTTGCTTAGCAGATTCATTTTACTACCAGCGCCACTGCTGCTATTTCCTGGAGCATTGGGACCCACGCTATTCTCGCATGCTGTCGTAAACCTGGTGCTTGCAGAAATGCTAACAAATATCCATGGCTTTATCACGATCGTGACAAATCATGCAGGGTCTGACCTATACAAATTTCGTGATGAAGTGCTGCCTAAAAGTGGATCGTTTTACGTCAGACAGGTTGTCAGCTCAGCCAATTACAATGGAGGAAGCGACCTTCTAGACTTTAGCCAAGGTTGGCTCAACTATCAGATAGAGCATCATGTCTGGCCTGATTTGAGTATGAAGCAGTATCAGCTTGGTGCCCCAAAGCTTGAAGAGATATGCCATAAGTATGGCGTGCCATACGTCAAAGAAAATGTATTTGTAAGGTTGGCTAAGACCTTGAGCATAATGGTTGGACAATCGTCAATGAGAGATTTCCCTATTGAAATGGAGCCACAGAAAGATAAGGCAAGAAAGGGAGTCACATGGAAGTCTACCAATGGTGCTATCGACGAGCCAGAATAGAGAGTTCTGTGACTGATTATTTTTACTTTGTATTGTTTGCTATTTGCCTGTAAGCTGTTTGATTGTCCTACTTAAAATTTGTTTCCCATAGATACATTTTTCCCAGTATTTGAATTTCCCTTCTTATCCTAAATGCTTCGTTCATAATCATTCAAATACTCTGTCCACCAGGCCGTGTTTAAATGAAAGGCACACTTCTTGTCTGTTGCGACCAATGCGGTCTTTTCTTCGTTCCATTCTGGCATGTTAAACTCCAAGTGACAAAGTTGAACTGCCATCCTCTGCCACATGTGATGGTGCATTCTCATGACACAAGATCCTCCACCGTAAGAAACATCTCCAACAATTGGACAGCCCAAAGCTGCGAGCTGACCACGGATTTGATGAGGTTTAGCTGTTAACAACTGAACATCGATTTGCATTACGTACGAAACGCCCAACTGAAATGATAGAGTAATTGGCATGAGTAAAAAGACACTAACAAATCATCTCAAAGAATTGCAACACGAGCAAACTTACATCCTCTGCAGGCTTCTCCATTCGAGGATCCCATAACCGATGTGCCAGTGTGTAGTCATTAGAATCGTTGTATTTGGATGAGACACAAGCCGCCCGGAACTTTTCATCACCGATGCTTGTAATACGCATCACACATTTCTGCCAATCACCCAACTTGGGATTCGCAGTTGTAGGCTTGGTCCTTGTGAAGGTCTTAGGACACGCAGATTTAACGTTTACGTAATGAGTAAGGTCCCTATTCACGAGCTTTTCAATCCGATCAATGTCAGAAGGTTTTTTGATACAAACCAGACACTTGTATGTTTTAGCCACTCCACAATTCTCATCTACCAGATCGTTGCTTCTTGCCAATTGAAGCTGTTCGTTAATATATGAGCAAAACTCTCGCTTGGTTGATACCAAGAGTAGGCCATGCATCTCTGTTTCAGCACGCAATGGAATTGAAATGTGTTTGGTGGATTTGTCACCATGTCGTTCTTTTAGAGCAGCAGCATACATCGAAGCAACATCTTCAGCGTGATTGGTTTTGGTCGAGTTGGTGGGCATGCCTCCTGGTTTGTTCAAGAGGGTGAAGCCGATTTCATCATTCTTTACGATGGCATGTAGCAAAAGAAAGAAATGAGAAACTGATGACAAGTTATCACAATATATAAAGAAATGAGCAATAGCACCAACACTCACCTCATAGACAAGCACACCATCCTTCTTATCTGGAAGTCCCGTCATCGGAACGTGTTGCTTCACACCACCAATATATGCACTTGTGCATCCATCCAACAAGAGTCCTTTGCAGTACTTTGTCCAATCTACCTCATACGCCACAAAAAATCTATCTGGAACATAGTGCACACGAAGAGTCATATCCTTCCAATCTGGCGTTTCCATCTCATCCGACTCGCTCAACCTGCGAGCCTTGGCGTTATGGTCCGTACAGTAGCCTGTTTCGTTGCAGAGCCACACAGATCCCAGCTTGAGCAGCTCGTTGGCACTCGGGTAGGTTTCATTCTCGACGTGCAATCCCTTCTCTAGGATATCTTTTGCTGCATGTCTCCATCCCTCATCTACCATCACTTCAATTACTTTCCCGAGAGGGACACTCTTGAGACACTCGGCTGTAGCGGCGCAATCGGGGTCAACTCTTGCATAGACAGTGTGATTTGGAGAATCCATGCCAACCATCTGGACGACTACATTGTTGTCCAGCTCTTTGACCAATGCTCCTTTCCATAGGGATGCTTTATCGATGGATTGTGATCGATTACGGAGTAGGTTTTGCTTATCAAATGATTTCGAACGTTCTTTGTTGTGGCGGTGGTTGTGCTGAGGATTGAAGTAGCGTCCCGTCATGTTGCCGTTGTCTTTGTTGCTGATTATATCTTGTGACATGATAGCGTTTGATGGATGGTTAGTCTCTGATTGATTGTCTTCTTCGTTGATTATTGTTTCTTCCATTCTATTGATTGGCTTTTTCCTCCGGATCGGGTGAGGTAGTGGTTGCGGTGATTGCGATGAGAACCCTAAAAGTGCGCGGTGAAGGACTCGTGACTCATGCAAGTCACATGAAGTGATTCGTGACTCAGCAACACATCATTCACACATTTTGGTTTTGGCAGCGATAACCATCAACCAACGACAGGATGATTGGCTATGGGCGGGGTGGTGGAGGTGGTGGATTCGGCGGGTTCCCTTATCGTTCGTCACACCAGCAAGGCCAGGATGGGCGCGGGGGGAACAATCGAGGCGGTAGAGGTAGAGGTCGAGGGAGGGGCGGCAGACAGCGAAGAACGCAACGACCACGTTCACAAAATAGTAATCTCATATCAATCGCTGCAGAGCTTGATATTCCTCCAGAACATCGTAGAGTTGTAGTTGGACGAGGTGGAGCAACATTAAAGTGGCTGAAAGAAGTTAGCGGAGCAAATATCTTCGTTCCTCATGTACAAAAAAATAATCGAAGAGGGCGCTCGACACAGCAAGAAGCTGACATTGAAGCCGATACCAATCCTGATAGTACACCATCACAAGAACAAGTCAATCAACACCCAGTCCGTGTCAATAGTTCTGACTTGTCATCTATCCTTCATGCCTTTGAGGAAATATCACTTCTACTATCTGACACTAGCGACATTGATGCCGATTTCATTCCGTGTATAGTGAAAATGAAAACAAATGGTATAACTACGCCGATAGATGGTAAACTATATATGCAAAGAGACGTCGCCGCTGACACAAATAGAGGTCGCTGCCTTTTCTCCGGGTCTATAAGCACAGATCCTACAAATAGTTTGCATGCATATAGCATAGAAACGACTGCATTTGACGAAGAAAGTGTTTCAATGGTAGTAGACAACATTCTATTTGTAGATTCTTCTCTAGAAAGATGCCATTGGTACTACAAAAAAACACCTAGTCGAAACTGCAATCGCAACAGTAGTTCTACAAATGACGATGACGATGATAATACACAAAGCGTCCGCAAAACAGTCTTTTTGTTTGGATCGGAAAGAGACAATTGCAACTTGTTCTTTGATGCGATGAGGAATGAGATATGTGCAGCTGAGAACAATACATCATCTAGGTGATTTTTTGCAATAAGTACAAACCTACATTTTTTCTCTACTTCTACAACATTAAACCACAACTCAAGCCAACAAGCTAAACATCTACCGAAGAGAAAACTCTCAGTACATGATCTTTGATGCTTGCACTTCCGCTCGCAAATTTGACGTGAACATCTAAAATTTCGATGTTGTTAATTCCTCCGTCATCATACACAGACTTCCCCCCACGCCAAATCTGCGCTTCAAGTACCATACCTGCTGGTCCGACAGCCTTGACAAGCGCAAGTTTAATTTCGTCACCATCATCGACTGATTCATTCAATACTTGCTTGCACAATCCTCGCATCTCGAGCTGCCATTCTGCATCATTCAATAACTTCTCAATCATGTCACATTCTGAAACATCTTCGGATGTTGTGGGTGGGACCCACCATTCTGGTAACTTGGTAGGGCTTGACTTGAGATAATCCGTGCCACCTATCAATTTGAAGACATCATAAGCCTTTTTAGCCTCCTCCTCATCCGCAAAATAATCCAACCGTGCTTGAATAAGATCGGCGCCTTGTTTGTCCAAGAAATCAACATTTTTCAAGACGCATTCTTCCAGTCCAGAGCCCAAATCACACTCCTTCGGAAAGTCTACTGGAACAAGTAGTGTCGAACACTCATAATTATCACAGACGACTGCTTCAATCTCCAAATGCTTCGTATCTATATAAGAGCAACGAACATTATTGATATTGGGCAACTCGATGCTATACTCTGCTGGAGAGTAAGCACTGACAAGGCGTGCCAATACCGATGCTTTATCCGGCTCACTGAATAGGCGATCAGCTAGTTCTGAATGCGGGATCCCGTTGAATAACTCTGCAGCTTCTGCGTCTTCACTGACATCAAAATCATCAGGGTAGTAAATTTTGGCTTTAAGAGGTGCAGATAGGGCGTGCTGTGTTCTAATCTTGTGCGATGGCGTACTGAAGGCAGCGGCGATTAAATCTGTGGTGGATACCAAACCGATGCAAATGCGGATGGTGCACAACGAATAATTATTGATCATTTTCGAGTGTTGCCAGAAATAATAATTTTTATTTAACTTCTGACAGATGACCGTAAATGACTAATACTATTAGATCAATACTTATGCGTGTAAACAGACTTACTCAGAGTCTGGTCAATTGCTTGTCTCAGTATTATTCTCTCTCTAGATATTAAGTCTTCACGCTGCCATTGTCGATGGCTTTCTTGATGGCCACTCCCGCCATATTGTGTAGTGCAATATGGGTCCCATGGCAGCAGGCAAAGCAGCTGCCGAAGAGCTATTGTATTTACTTCGAAATAAGAAAGAGCAGCAGGCCATGATCAATAAGGAACATCTAACGGCACTCAAAGAAGAATACCATGAAATCCGGTATTGAAGAAATGACCGGTTTTGAAAAATGCCTTGAGCCTATAGTCCTGGAAAAGCTGTCATCCCGTATCTGGTTCCTACGTACCCCTAGAAGTACACGAAATCATCCGGCACTTGAGATTTCGCATATGCAATAATTAATACGAATTCCCACGTGTTTTGCTCATAAGATTAGAATTTGCGCGCCGGTACATTTTGCAAGTCCTTCCGACATAACGAGCAAAGATGATGTCATAGTTGGCGTAAAGGTTTTGAAAAACCTTGTCTTAGTGATTTAACCCTTTTATGACGCATCTTCTCACATGCGAGCTTGTGATTTAGTACCGAAATGTGAAATGATGTACATCTTTAGTCTTGTCACAATGATCGCGAAGAACTCCACATCTGCACAAGCTCGCGTTTTACCCAAAACTTGTCCTGACACATCTCGGTCTGCTGCGAAAGTGCACATGCTGCACCGGATGATTTAGGGGGGAAGCTTGTTACTTTTCATAAGGCCCTCCTAAAAGCCCCATTTTTAATAATTATTAACTCGAATGAGCGTTCTCGCTTCAATTTCAGATTTTTCGATTCATTCGATTTTCTCTCGCTCAAAAAATGCATTTTAAAATTTCCGGGCCCAATCTCGAGACCTACACGGAGTAAAAGGAATGATATATGCGCGTTATGCAATAATTCATTCTATTAATGTGAATATATGACTACGACTCGCTTATAACATCAAGTCTAAACCTCTGGGCGATTGGAACTTGCATTCCAAAGAATGTGTGCGAATACATTCCTCACTTCCTTTGTGTAGATGGATGCTTGTGAGTATGAATCTTTTGTAAGTAATGGATCCTTCTTCGACTAACAGACAAACATTTGAGAAGAGGAACTGTGGCAGTCAAAGTCATTCGCTTGTTGAGGACTTTCGTCCAACTAACCTTCAATTATCCAAGAATCTAACCACTCCATCAATTTCTTGTCGGGATGCGCCTCCTCTACTCATCCCCAAGATATCTAGGTGCAGCATTGGTGTACAGTACACTCCTCCTTCTCGCCTTGCGAGTCCCAAAGAGATATATTCCTTGCAATCAAGTTGATGCGCATTGTAAGCCAGTGGGTGTTTTTGTGATTGATTGCGATGTAAAGATTTTCGATTTTGAAGAGACCTTTCTTTATCTTCTTCGATCACCCTTTTATCATTGAATAATTGTAGTTCAGTTGATTCGTGCCGTGAGGATCAGTCTGGAGGAGCTTGCCCATGAACTGGGAGGCGTAAAAGAAAGAATTGCCATCAAGCTTTTGTCGAAGAAAGTGCATATTGATTGCATTAATTACTTCGTCGTTGAGCCAACCGGCCGTGCCTCATTTCTACATGCCAGTCTACTTAATCAAATAACCACCGTGTTCTGTACAGTCGAGATTGTAATATGGGGAAAAACATGATTTTTTGTTGCTGCCGCTCTTGTTGTGCTTTGCGATAGGGCACTTCTTCTTATTTTGTTTCTGCCCCCACTCTTTTTATTGCGTAAAAAGTTCTGCATGTTCCCTATACGTCTCTTCGTCTAACCATGTCGAGCAAAAGTTGATTAGCTTCATTGTTGATCAACACTTCGAAAGGTGGTGCTGTTTATTGTGCAATTTTCGATTTCGACTTGGACTTTTCAATTCGTTTTGTCAATAATACCAATTCGATTGAAGACACAGAATCCACTGCAGATATCGGACGCTGATGCAACACGTAATGAGATGACGATTACACTCCCAATTGTAGCCGCTCGAGTCACCATGGGGCCAAAGTTGTTCGTGTGGGGTAGTAGCATCTTGTTTGGCCTATGGTGACTCGAGCGGCCGGCCACGGCGTTGATGTCGCAGGAGTGTCCATGAGATGAACATATCCGTCCTATTGCTTTCCTATTCCAACAAAATAAGAGCAATGCCCATCCTTAAGGGAGAAAAACGCGCATGGCTCATCTATCTTCGGCAATTGTGTCTCGGCAAGGAGGTGTAGCAATTTCAATTCGATTGAAGACGCAGAAGCCATGCAGACATACAACACATGATATGCTCACGACGACACTGCTGCGGGCGGAAACGTACTAGAATGACGATTACACACTCCCGATTCCACCCGCTCGAGTCACCATGGGGCCAAAGTTGTTGGTATGGGGTAGTAGCATCATGTTTGGCCCATGGTTACTCGAGCGGGTGGGCACGGCGTTGTGTCGCAGGGGTCCCATTTAGCTAGTAGTCCCTCTAGTTAAATATTAAATTTTAAAGGTCTCGTGCGAAAATTCTTCATTTCGAGAAAAGATGAAATTGAAGCGCGCCCGTCAGCTGATCGTGAGATCGCTCCCCGAAGATTTGGGATTTCCTTCTCGCTCAGCAGGAATGGAGAACATCAGGACACAAGCCAAATGGCATCGTCCATGAAGATAAATTGTCACGATCAGATCAGCTAGAACGTAACTCACCACGCCATTGACTACTGCTTAGTTGGCCACAGTCTCCCAACCTCTCCCAAACCAACAACACAAAACACTAAGGCTAGTCTTCTCCTACCATCTTTTGCACCATCCATCTTGTGCACCGGCTTCGTAATAATCTGGACATAACTCTCTTGACGTTTTGCCACCCCTCAAAAGTATGTCACCTCGGAACGACGCATCTTGTTGCCGCCCCTTACTCCGTCGCCCATCCTCCGAAACCAAGCCGTCTTTTGACGAGAAGACCATCTCTACTACATCCCGTACACCCTCTCCAACAAACGTTTGCATGACAGAGGACGCTCCGCCTCAGCGGAAAAAGGGGGTGTTTTCCAATCTGAGGAGGAGTGTTGCGGCTAAGAAGCATAGGAGGAAATCTTCCAAAGCAAGAAGCAGCAACGGCTCCCTACACGCTAGTAACTCCAGCATAGGCAGTTCAAATCATGGCATGGAACAGTCTGGATCGTCGGCACATCAGAGCCTGAATCTATCTAACCACTCCGCCGCTGCCGAGGCCCACCTTCGCGCAGTTAATTATAGTTCAGACTCGGACGATGATGTCTTCACCAATTCCACCATCAAGACCCGGAAGAGTGCAATCAGCGACAACAGTGTCGCCTCCAATTCCAACAGCTCTCCCCCACGGTTGGGGAAGTTAACTTCTTTCAGCAGTATACAGCAGCCTCAGTATTCCAACCACTCAAGTCACCACACGGGATACACTGAGGGCATGAGGCCTTCTCCTGCGAGAGCTGGCAGTGAAAATATTGCCCATAATCAATCCTTGTCGGATCAGCTCTATAATTCGCCCATGAAGCCGAGGCGTAGAGCCTCGAGAGAAGAGTCAATAGATGAAGATTCAGAATGGGGGGATAATGGCGGATGCCGCCGTCGTGCATCATCCTTTGCCTCTTCAGCTAGTATTGATTCCTCGAATGAGCTCGACGAGAGATATGAATCCGAGGCTTTACTAGAAAGACTTGGTGACAAACCTTCAGAGGAAGAACTCTCCAACATCACTACTACCCGTGTGAATGAAGTCATCCAAGAGCAATCCATGGAAGATCGCAGGACATTTTCTAACGTTGCTCGTTTTTCCAAGACGGATATGATCATCGGGAAGCATCTTGGAAAGGGATCTTTCTCCGATGTATTTGAAGTGACCGTCACAATTGAGGAGAGCCAGAGCCAGATGGGGGATGGCTTGGGTCTTGAACTTAATGATCGCATCCGAGCTAAATTTGGCGATTCTGGGGGGAGTAGATCAAATCCACACTCAAAGAGAGAATCATTTGAATACAGGCCCATCCATAAAACTGCTCTCCCCCCAAGTGAAGAGGAAGAGGAGGATCTTGACAAGTTAATTGACGCCAAGTTTGGAGGTGGCATAGGAGGTGGCACTTCCTCAGAGAATGAGGACGAAGAGGAGGATCTTGACAAGTTAATTGACTCCAAGTTTGGTGGCTTAGGAGGTGGCACTTCATCAGAGAATAAGGACGAAGAGGAGGATCTTGACAAGTTAATTGACTCCAAGTTTGGTGGTGCCCCTTTCGTTGACTATAGGAGCGCTTCGGCTCCTCCCCCTTCCTCTCAAGATGTGGATATTGACAAATTGATTGAAGCAAAGTTTGGCGGCACTCGTGGATCCACGATAGCTCCTATGCGCATTGATGAGGATGCCGAAGAGGGGGCAAATAACATGCCTGTTTTCAAGCCAGCCAAAAGTGGCTCCCCTGGGCCTGGGCGTAGACAGAGGCGCGTGACTACAGATCTGAGCAGCTCTGTGTGCATTGGTTCTATGGCAACCGCAAAAATTAGTCGTCGCTCGCGTCGTCTCAAGCTTGCCATGAAATGCCTCCATCCGATATCTCGTTCGGATTCCCACAAATTCATGATCGGCGTGGAGGATCTCATCCACGAAACGGTCCTGCTCTCTTCACTTCAACACCCTAACATCATCAAGATCCATGGACGGGCCGAGCTGGGTGAAGGGTATTTCATTTTGCTAGATAAGTTGACAGATACCCTCGATGATCACATTGCGGAATGGAGAAAAAAGTTCCCACTTAGTAGCAGGAACCCTCCAATGAAGCAGCAGGTCGATGTTGCCAAGACATTAGCTGAGACGGTGGCCTTCCTCCACGATCACAATATTGTGTTCCATGATCTAAAGCCTCCCAATGTTGGCTTCGACGAGATGGGGGAGTTAAAATTGTTCGACTTTGGTTTCGCCACCCAGATAACCGACGGTGAGACACTCGAGGATAGAGCCGGCACTGTACGTTACATGGCTCCAGAAGTTGGCCTTGACAAGGGGCATGGATTACCTGCTGATGTCTACTCCTTCACTATCTTGATGTGGGAAATCTTCACTCTTAAGAAACCATTCGCCAAGATCAAGAGAACTGATGAGTTCGAGAAGGTTGTCTTCGAGGGTGGCGAGCGCCCTAAACTTGGGAAGAATTGGTCGCTAGAAATGAAGGAAGAGTTAGAGAGTGGATGGTCAGAAGATCCTAACGAAAGACCAAGGATGGATGAATTCGTCAAGATGCTTGCCAGATGGCAACTTGAGGCTCCCTCACGCCCCCAAGTGGACCGCGGACAATCTTTCAGACAAAGTTTTGTACGAACTGTGAGTAAGAGAATCTCATGGGATACCTAGAATAGCTGCCACCAATAGAATACAATTTTGAATGAATTTATAGTACATCTGAGACGCGTCACGAAAAAATCATGCGATCAAAAGAGTAAGTAGTACAATAGCCTGAACCCTCTTAAACAAGAATATACTTTTTGACACAATGAGTAAGGATTGAAGTTTATCAGTATTTTATCAGTGCTTTCACTGCTTTCTCTGGAATTTAAATCCCTTCTCTTGCACTTCGCCCATCTTCCTCATCCACAAGGGCTCAGGTATGATTTCATTGATTTTCTTCTCCAATTCCAAGTAGTCTGGCCTAATGGCAGTGTCCCAGCTAGCATCCATTACATCAATCTCTTCTCCGTTTTCATCAATTACAGATGCTTTCCATCCATTTGACTCCTCAAACACCAATTTCACATCCTCACCCCGACAGGCAATCTCCTGGAATGCAAATGCCCACTCAAATTTATCCAGGAACTTTTGAGACTCGCCCTTTTTAAAGAAGCCGAAATCAGCAGCACGTGTGAATTGTCGATTAAACACCAAAAGGGTCCTCTTGTCTCCAACCATTTGTTCAATCTCTTGCATGTTTTGTAATTGATCTGGTGAAGGAAATAAGAGACAGGCTACATCCAATTCTGGTGCTGTGGGCGACTCTTGGATGAATAATCCACAACAATCCGACGCACTGATAACTTGAGATGAGCACTTCTCTGGTACAGCGTCTTCAACTACTCCTGCAAGCAATTCACGCACGATTTCTTCGGCATATGGATACTGTTGGGCAAGACCACCTACACAATCATATCATGAACTACTGTTAGATCAATGAAGAAGACGCAGTAAAAAAAGTATTGTAGTCAATCTATCATCACATACCAGGCCATGGATCAATGTCAGCATCGCTAGTCGCTGGTGGGAGAGGGATGAGATAATCAACGTAGATTCTCGGAGGCTTGTTAGCTTCTCGGATTTTGGATATTGTGTCGCGAGTACTGATGATTGCTCTTCTTGTTTGCTCTCCTGGAGTTGCAGGAATGAGTGCTTGGCACGCACCTACGAGCAGCAGAACACTTGTGATGACTGTATTTATTGCCGAAGAGTGCTGCATCATGATGATAAGTATTCAGTATTCTTCCTTCGCAATCGTCTGCAAGCTACAATGTGAAAGGAAAAGTATATACACTGAAATACTTATCACTGCGATCTCGATTGACAATAACTACTATCTACGATATACAACCGATGACGATGCGTGCATGAGATCTGTTACATCGAATCCTAGGATTCTGAAAATCCTAGGATTCGATTAGTACGCAGCAGCTCGACCGGACGCGGGACAGAGGAGGTGGGGACGGACCCTTTTTTCCGGGAACCGTTCGTTTGGCTTGATCAGTCCTATGAAGAAGATCTCGTCTATCTCTCCAGAGCCGCCCCCACCCTATTCAGCTATCTAACTTCCGCAGATGGCGATACATCTCCAGCCTTCTATTACATTGTTTCCACACCTCCCATCATGCTATTGGTAAAACTCCTCAGTCCTAATGCCACTATGCCAACTCGCTGGTCACCCGAATCTGCTGGGTTTGATTTATGTGCAGCGGAGCCTAAAGTCGTACCTGCTGGGGGGATGGCAGTTATTAAAACTGACTTGAGTGTTGCCTGTCCAGAGGGAACTTATGCCCGTATCGCTCCAAGGAGGCAAGTCCGACAATGCTCGATATTGTGTGCTATGTTATCATGCATTCATATTAATTCCTGCGTTTTGTTCTGTTGTGTATTATGTAGTGGTGTTGCTGTTAAGAGAATGATCGGCTGTGGTGCTGGAGTTGTCGATGCTGACTGTAAGCTAAAATTGAAGTACAAATTAACAGCCTCGCTTATTTCATTGTAACCCATCTCAAAATTTCATATTCATATATTTTTTAAACAGATCGAGGAAATGTAGGTGTGGTTCTCTTCAATTTCGGTCATGAGGATTTTCATGTTTACATTGGAGATCGCATTGCCCAATTAATCCTCGAAAGAATTTCAATGGTTCATGCAGTGCAGGTTGACGAATTGACAGAGACACAACGTGGTGTTGGTGGATTTGGATCGACATCTGCACCCAGCAGCAGAAGAGACAAAAGTGATTTACCTCCGTGATAGATTACGAAGAGAGAACTCTCACTGTGAAATTGTTGGATTTATTGCGTGCGTCTTTCCCCATGTCATCTATCAAAGCCATTGCAAAATATTGTTCGGGTTAAACATGTGTCGCCCTCTCTCGCGGATCAACTAACGCCAGGGGTGCATTCCGTCCAACCAACACTGCCACGGCCACGGCTCCAGCACCAAATATACATATATATAATTTATAATATCATTCGTGTTACATAGATGTGGCACATTTTGGATAGGTAAATGGCATTAATACATAGTTACTTCTAGCTTGTGCAGCTTCTCTCAGATGTCTTGCTTGTTTTGGTATTCAATCAAAGTGGCAGTCATTGCAAAATATTGTGTAGGTTAAACTATTTAGTGTTGTTGATCGCCTTCTATTCGTGTTACATAGATGTGGCACATTTTGGATAGGTAAATGGCATTAATACATAGTTACTTCTAGCTTGTGCAGCTTCTCTCAGATGTCTTGCTTGTTTTGGTATTCAATCAAAGTGGCAGTCAGTTTCGAAACTTGTGTCTTCAATTTTTTAGCTTCTCTGACAAGCTTCAATGAGGATGCTTCAGGTCTACCTTTTCGGAAGTAGCACGTGTACGAGTCTCCATTCGACCAAGTTAGGCAGCCCCATCCGTGTTCGAATCCATCGCGGAACAATCCCGTGTATTTTACATCGCTCTTGAACTCGTAAACGCCCCATCCGTGTGGAATGAAACGGTGCTTTGCCATGCCCTTTCCTTTTCCTCTGCTGTTGCGCAACTTCGTCTTACGAACAGAACCGCTGTATAGTCCACCAGAATAATGAATCTTCATTTTGAAGTTAAGTGAAATAATACCGACAGATGTTGATGACGATGCAGCCAATGATGTCTTCTTTGAGAACAAAGCAAATCGGATTTATGAGCCAAGCTCGGATCGGCCAACCCCAAATCAAAGCAAGCAGCATATTATTCAATAGTAGTCCTAAGGTAGGGTTCTCACCCTTTGTTTTGATTCTGGGGTCTGCTACCTTTTACAAGATGTACAGGGCGGAAGTGGTGTGAACTTTTTTCAAATTGAGTTTTTGGGACTCAGTACCATCAAACCTGAGTCCACGATTAACTTCAATTTCAAATCTACCTTGGACGGAATTGGTATGAACTTTTTTCAAATTGAGTTTTTGGGACTTACATCAAACCTAAGTCCATGCATCAGGGAAGTCGCTTGGCCTCTCTTTTGTGGCAACAAGTACAATACCTATTTGAAGTCCGATCACAGGTTCCAGTCAAGTGCTGTTTTGGTGTCATGGTTGCAAGAGATGTCGGATATTATACTGCTGAGGCTTATTTCATCGGCCTGATTGAGGATCCAACTTGTGTGCTATTGATATATTCAAATTTGATGCTATAAGCGTGAGACTAATATGTCAAGATCGTATACAACAACATAAACTAAAGAAAGACTACTAATCAGCATTCAGTGATGATCGAACAGCGCACTATATTAGGGAGATATAGGAGTAATTCAGAAGTCTGCGTCGAGGCTGAACACTTGATCCTCCTGGGCTACACCAACACCACTCTTAGCATACTCTCCAACGCGCCTCTCGAAGAAGTTAGTTTTCCCCTGCAGACTGATCATCTCCATCCATTCAAATGGATTGGCAGCTCCGTATTGCTTGGGGCATCCAAGGGCAGCCAACAAACGATCAGCACAGAACTCAATGTACTGGCACATGAGGTCTCCGTTCATACCAATCAGGGAAACAGGAAGGGCCTCCACCACAAACTCCTTCTCGATCTGGACAGCATTAGTTATAATCTCGTCAATACGGATAACAGGCAATTTGTTCACGAGCTTGCTGTAAAGAAGGCAGGCAAAGTCACAATGTAGACCCTCATCACGCGAGATAAGCTCATTGGAGAAACAAAGGCCAGGCATGAGACCACGCTTCTTCAACCAAAAGATGGCGCAGAAACTGCCACTGAAAAAGATACCCTCCACGGCTGCAAAGGCGATGATACGTTCGGCGAAGGAAGCGTTGTTGGAGTCGCACCACCGGAGAGCCCAGTGAGCCTTCTTTTGAACACAGGGAATGGTCTCGATGGCATTGAGAATACGAGACTTGGTCTTTTGGTCCTTAATGTATGTGTCAATTAACAACGAATAGGTTTCGCTTTGAATGTTGTGTAGATTATAATGTATGTAAACATATACCAGAAACCAGGAAACAGGTGAGTGTCAATGGTGTATGTACGAGCCAATGTAAAAGCCTACACATTTTTTTCATCTTGTTACCTATGAATATTTTCAACCGCAATTTGAAATCCGTAGAAGAAGCGTGCCTCAGGGCTTTGCACCTCAGTAGCAAAGTTACTGGAGAGGTTCTCGTTGACAATACCATCGGAGGCAGCAAAAAAGGCAAGGACGTGGGAGACGAAATGACGTTCGTTGTCGGCTAGACCTTCCCAATCTTTGAGGTCGGAGGAAAGGTCAATTTCCTCGGTAGTCCAGAAACAAGCTAGTGCCTTTTTGTACATGACCCATATCTCTAGTACGAAGACATACAGAGGGAGGTGAGGCAGAGTATGCAAGTAACATTTGGGCAAATTGCATGTCCCACCTACCTCGTTATCTTGGATGGGGAACAACACAAAGCGGCGTGGGTTGTCCCTTAGTAAAGGCTCCTCGTCTGCGACCTCGGCTATGATATCTGCACCGCCATTATCATTATCAAACGAACATTCCAAAAACGACTTCATCGCCGTGGATTTTATTGTGGTCCAGCTCTAGCAGTAAAAATATAAGTTGTATGTATCACCAAGATAGATACTCAGACCTTTGCCTGTGGGCAGAAAAAGAGATTTAGTAATTTTCTCTTTTCTCAGCTTTTATGGCTTGATTGCATCCCGCCTCTCTAGCAGTGCTAATATAGCCAGAGTCCTGCCCGAACGAGGCGGCCATTGACCGTGCCTCCATTGATACTGCCGTTTGTTTACCCAGCGCGGGGCTGATTGAGAATTCAATTTTCTCACGCCTATAATCTTCACTGCTGAGTCTTAGAGCACGCTGCCTTATCATGTTCAAATTACATCAGCTAAAATAGTTTATCCTACAACAGCACAAGTTACAACTCAGAGATGTCAGTGTCAGGTACAGTTCACTTTTCATTCACAGGGACAGGGTATAGAAAGGCGAAGTGTCAAATCCATTTCGGTCAAGATTCCTCAATTTTGCTCTACGGGCGGGAGAAGGCAGGTTCTTTCGGTGCAATAGCTTTACCCTCTTCACCGTGTCACTGGTATTGACTTGCAGCTTCGGCTTCGATACATGACTGCGCTCGTCTTTGTATCTGGGTGGCGATGGGGCACTCTGCTTTTGACTTAGCTCGTCAACAGTGATACCGGTATCGGTGAAATGGAATCCCTTCTCGCGATACTGCTTTTGATTGAGCTCATCAACAGTGATATCGGTGAAATGGAATCCTCTCTTGTTGTACTTTACTACACGCTGCGAAATCTTGACTAGCATATTGTGAAGGATAATGCAGTATTTCACACTAAGTTCTGGCTCATCAATGGACATCGGTGAGAAGATCCCATCTTGATTTGGGAGGTCGCCACCACATTCCCTTACATCGCTGAAAACAAGCTCCGCGAACTTAACTTTCTCTTCATTCGGGTTGAAGAATGAAATCTGTTCCAGTTCATGGAGGGAGAAAGCATTCAGATACATACGCATGTATCTATTCAAAAGCAACGTCCAATTTGGACATCTCAGCATTGCTTCTTTTCTGAGGATTCGATGCAAGTTTGGAACGCAGAAATCGATCCCATTGAAGTGCGACATACAAGGCATTATATCAAATTTGTGAAGAGTATCTTTGACTGTCGCCGAGGAGGTTACAACAAGATCGATTTGTTTTCTGAGGCGATGGTTCCCTGGAGCAAATGAGAAGTCCAATGGCATGACATATGGACTTCTTGCATTGACGACGAAATCGTGCCTTGAGGCAATGAAACCTCTCCTCACAGCATCTCTGACGGGCATCCTTCTGATGTGTGTGTGAGCCGGCGGGAGTGAATATGACTCCACATGATGAATCTTGTGGTCCATAAACGTGTAATCAGAAGTTGATATGCCAGTGAAAACAAAGCCAAGTGAATCTAGATGACGTCTCGTATACGGAAGGGCCATGACGGTGGTATAAAGGTCGATGTCGCTCGCAACGAAACCATCACCTTGAGCACAACTGCCATTGTTAGTTACCGCTTGAACGATTAAGGACCCGGCGATGACAAGTTGGTCCCTGCCATAAATATGTGCAACACATTTGAGTCTTTCAATCAATGGCACTGCGAGATGCTCGAATCCTTCCCGCTGCCTGATGACCGACATTAGAGAGTGAAGGAGTGATTCGTTGATGAAACCAGCTGGAGTAGATTCTTCAGACATCACAACTGTTGAACTGTTAGTCCAGAGGCGCTTGGTCACTAAAAGATTGAACGCATCTGTCGGTGTTAGAAACGAGGCCAGTTGCAGAGAGAGTTCACGTATGCTCATGAGAGAGTCCATTCTTGGTTTCTTGGCAGCTAATTATGACTTTGATGTGGGTTTCTTTTTATGTGAGGACCAAGGATCCGGGGACAGAGATGCAATGTCAAAATCATGGCCCTTCCTGTGCCCTTTCCTCCTTCTTCCTACATAACGTATGTAGCTAACTCGTAACTCGAGCCTGGTTTGTACGCATATTTTTTTAAGTTGCTTGTTTGTACTCTATTTTTTAAGCTGCTTATTTCTAATTCATGGACGTAGGAATTAGTAGTCGATTTTAAAAAAGCGCAACTCTTCCGCCCACGGACAGATTCTGTTTTTCCGAGTAGCTCTAGCCATACTAAGTAAGTATAACTTACCTACATGTACGCTAACGCTTTACATGGTTAGTAGAGTTAGTCTTTACTTTTTAGCTCTCCCTTAGTATGTCCGGTCGAATACCGGCGAATCCTTGGATTTCGGAATCCTAGGATTCGTGAGGGGGCTGCACATCGAATCCTTCGATTGTCCGAATCCTAGGAATTCCTGCCTCCGAATCCTAGGATTCCTGCTCCGAATCCTAGGATTCGCCGGCTCTGATCCATCGAATCCTTGGACGGATTGATGGGCGAAGATGAAGACACCTCGACCCTCGACCGACCATGATACGATACATATCGCTGCTATGCAGCAGTAGATAAGGAGGGGCATCAAGTAATTACAAAGGCAACCAACCCGCTCCCTCGCCTCTAATATGATTAAAGACGACGGCTTAGTCATCTGGAGCGGAAGGAAACGCCACGACGTCGCCTGCACGGTACAAAAACTTTGCATAATTATTCGTTTCCGTCGAACACAACAATCAACTACAATTCAATGCAAACGGCGAAGATATCGATCAAAAAAGCATTAAAAATTCATTATTACGATAACATGCAATTAATGATAGATTGAGGGGAATATGACATTTATCAAGTATTACTTCGAATAATTTACATCACATACCAACAATTAATAATAACATAGTCTATCTGATACTTTAAACTCTGTATTATGTACTACCAAGACATGCACATCCATTAGAAGCGTATGATTGAATGGTACATGAATAACAACTCATTTGTTGTTATTGACTTTGTTGTTGTCGGCTATCTCGAGTGCTGATTATTGCGTACTCTGGATGTGAAAATTAAATTATGTCGGTCGACGTGTGTATTGGCGATGGTAGCGCCGAGAATAATAACGGTCGAGAGAACATCGTCGGAATAATAATCTAAAATAATGTGAAGTAAGTATCTGCTATGTTGTTGCTGCAGTAGTAGTCCTCTCTAGTAGGCGTTACTTCATCATCGTGGAGTTCTTTTTCAAGCAAGCCCTTGCCAGAATCCTAGGATTCGGACGGCATGTTTTATCGAATCCTAGGATTCGGAGCAGGAATCCTAGGATTCGGAAATCCAAGGATTCGATGTAACAGATCCTCCCTCGATCCCTCCTCAACTTTCTAATAGCCAGCATGAAAGGTCCACTTCGGCTTGTGTTGGCACTATTGGCTGTGTGCCAATCTTCCGCCTTTGTTCCTCAGCCTTTCGCCCTAAGTAATGGTCTTAGCTGTGAAGGAAGAAAGAATGTCTACAAATTGCAAGCAGAAGAGACGAAAGATGATGATGTGAACAATAACATTCTGCCATCATTGCAACTTCCGTCACCACAAGCTGTGAAAGAAAACATCTTAGAAGGGAATGTCGGTGAGCGGGGTGAATCATATGTTGTTGCTCAATTCTCTCTGCTCTTCTGCATAGCTATCGGTGTAGGAGATTATTTGGTGACAACAATCCTTGGCCCTGTATTCATCATAGCTGGGCTGATCCTAGTCTACAAAAGTGCAGCTGATCTTAAAGACAACCTTTCACCTTGGCCGGTAGCAACAGACCCAAAAGCTGGGCGTGGGTCTTTGATTGAAAACGGGATCTATGATACTTTGAGGCACCCTATGTATTCAGGGCTGCTGTTGGGTATGACAGGGCTGAGCATCATAACTGAATCAACCACAAGACTTCTACTAACTTTTGCTTTGTATTTAGTTTTGGACGCGAAGAGTGATTTCGAAGAAGCTTCATTGGTTGAAACATATGGGTCGGATTACGAGAAATACAAAGCCAATGTCCAGAGCAAGTTCTTTCCTCTTGACATCAAGAGTATTTTCAAACACAACTGAACACAACATTACATCATTTCGTAGGAGAGACAAGAGGATAAGAATTCCTATTTAACACTAAAATAATCAACAACGTCTTCAGGAAGACGTTTCAAAGCTTTTCCTGAGAGAGCTGCAGGATCAAATTGTAATGTACGAAATTCAACAAAAGTAAAACGCCCGCGAAGATCAGGTTGCTGATCGTTCCAACCATTCATTTCTGTAAAATCTGCTCTTCCTATTCCAACAACCACAAATGATATTGGGAAATGACGATATTTCAAAATTAAACTCTTTGTGGAATTCAGGTCATTTACGACTCCATCTGTCAATATCAAGAGTACATTGTATTTCAATTGTATCGCTGGGTCATTGTGTGTTTTCTTTGCCCGAGATAATGCTGCCTTCATCACAGGAATCATTTCAGTAGGACCACTCATGTAAAAATTCATTTCCCTCAAAACACTTCGATATGCTTTCAATACTCCTTGGGTCCCAGCTGCAGGTTGTGCACATCCGCACTGAAAAATATGATGAACTGGCAACTCTGTCGCGTCCGAAATCTCATCACTTGGGAATTTGGCTCCAAACCCCCATACTGGGAACTCTTTACTCTTGCTGTATTTTTCAACCTCGCTGCCGATAGATTCAATTGCATCCATATAATCATTTGACATTCCATCCTTGAAATAATGCAACGTGCCAGGTATTCTCGCATCACCGTTGCTTGATGTAAAGTCAATGGCTACGAACAAGTCAATGTCTAGACCTGCATTTACATAATCCGAGAATAATTTGGAAGTGCTGCTGCTGATTTCCTGAAGTGGGTTACTAATTCCACTTAATATTCTTTGCGATCGCTGCCTCGCTTCACCGGGCCGCTCGGGCTGCTGCAGAACTGCTGACACTACCATGATTTCCCCTTTCTTTTCATTAGACTGTCGACCCCTGATGGCTTTTGGTTGCAATTCAAACGATGATCGATTAGCTTCCTCAGTCTGACATGAGTCTATCAGGCATTGTATTGTCGTCTCAAATGATCCTATTTCCTTCCACTTTTTCTTCTTTTCCATGGATATTGATATCCTCACATTTGCAGCAGATGGATCCTCACCATCCGAGCAAATTGAGTTCAAATCAATCAAGGTCTCATCCCACGTAGGAGTTACACTTTCTTTAATAGGAGCAGATCGATACACAACAATCCAACGAGAAGAATCCGATGATGCCGGTCGAGATATTTCAAAGCGAGTATTCGGCTTGCCCAATAGTGTTGTTTTTGCAGCCAAGCTCTTTCGCATCGCCGAGTTTGTGAACACAAGTGACTTTGCGCGAAGTTGAAGAGAGAGACATTCCTGATTGGTTGAAAATTGTTGTTCGATGTGAGCATAAATTGTCCCGTCCAAGTTAGGCAATGGTTTTGCTTTCGTGTTTGTCGGTGTTGAAAGAATGGTTTGTACGTCAAAGCACTCACGGCCGATCAATTTCAAATCTGGGGAGGAGTTCTCTGTAACTTTACCTTTGCAGGCGTACACGTCCACGTATATCAATAGTTGCGATCCATACTCGTAGTCAAACTGAAAGGATGTGGTGTAGGTTGGATTCGAGCTTTTGAAAACAATCTCTGTCTCGTCTTTTGAAGAGGCATATGGATCTAATGATACACGGCATAGTGAATGCGGCTGTGGGCCTATGATTGAACGCGTGAGATTGGTGCAATGCAGATAAAGACGGATTTTGGTTGTTGGGGCCGGCAGAGCTTCTTCGCCGTCACTGTCGTTAGAATCATCAGTGTTATTTCTCCTCATGGTGTCTAATAAGTATCATTATATATGTGAATAGCAGCATGTAGATATGCATGAAATTCAAATCATCGTGTCGTGCTTTTTATGTGTGCTTTGTCTTGATCTTGAGGAGCGAGCGCACAGCTTGTCGGGGCGCAATGATAGGTTTGCCCTCTATCCTATGAATTATCATTTCAAAATACTGTATAATATTGAGATTGAGGGCATTATGCCCTCTTTTGCCCTAAAACCTGAAATCATCTCGCACTGAAAAAATCAACGAAACTTGCCAACGCCTTCCTATAGCTTCCTATCCATCCATTCCACCACCATACAATCTCTGGTGTGAGCAAAAGCAGAGGCTAATTTACCCTTGAAGCAGAGTCCAATCAAAGCACAGGCTAGCTGCAACAATGCCACCATCCAATAAACGCAGCCGCGACGACGGAGGATCCGACGAACAGCGCATCAGCAAAGGATCCAAACTCGGAGCTTTCTCCTTCCCATCATCTCACAACGTGCCAAACGAAACCGCCTCGCCCGATGGTCCAGACCGACTACTCACCTCAACCTCCTCCTCCTCCGGCGCTTCTACCTCCTCACGGTCAAGTAGTCGCGCCCCAATATCCAAAAATCGCAATGAGAGAGAACGAATCTACCGGGAGAAAATTGCCGAACTTAATTTCAACGCTGCGGCTTTGGCAAAATCGAAATTGGATTCGGGTAACATTTCCAAGGATGGATATTACACCAACTTTGCCCAACGGTACAAAGATGAAGCGGCGAAAATTGGGCGACAATTCAAGCGAGGTCATGGTGATGTAGCCGTATGTGGGAGCGGTGAGATGGGTCAGCTGGGTTCATCGGAGGGTGTACTTGAAAAACGTACGTTAAAGGTGGTGGCGAATTTGCGAAATCAAGATATCAATCAAATAGCTGCGGGAGGATTACATAATGTGGCTTTAGATGAGAATGGGGGAGTTTACACGTGGGGATGTGAAGATGAGGGAAGTTTGGGTGTTTTGGAACCAACTGAAGACGGATTTTTGCCATCAGTTGTGAAGGGATTTTATCCTAGTCAGTATGGCCCCAATGGGACGGATGGATTGTTGGACGCATCTGGCAAAGTCTTGCCATTCAAACAAAGGCCTGAAGCCAACGTTGTTCAAGTATATGCAGGGAATACACAAACATTGGCGTTATGCTCCAAAGGAAATGTTTATTCATGGGGATCACTAAAAGACAATGAGGGTAGAAACTTTCGTGAACCTCCACCAAAGGATGATCCTCGACCACAAATCAGTCCCAAGGATTTGGCAAAAGTAGAAAATGGTGATGAAAATTTGGAGTATTTGCAAGTACCAAGAGGAAAGAATAACCATCCCGTGCATGTGGTTCAGCTGCCGCAAAGGGTAACTGCTCTTGCTTGTGGGGAAAATTGCAATGCGGCTGTTCTGGAGGATCATTCCATTGTTACATGGGGCATTGATCTTCAAGGAGAAATGGCACGTCCAGTTTGTAAGCTGGACAAAAAGACTGATAATCAGCTCGTTATCAAAGAACATCTTACACCCCATCCGGTACATTGGGCAGGACCAGCATTGAAACGCACAGTGGTGCAAGTCTCTTGCGGTGGGTGGCATTTACTGGTTGCATCAAGAGAGGGAAACAATCAATTAAGTGTGTATTCTTCTGGGTTGAATAATTATGGGCAGCTGGGTCATGGGATGTGTCAGGGTGAGAATGGGCTGGTTGAAGACACAAAGAATAGAGAAAAACTTTCAAAGGTAGGTGTTGTTGTTGCTGCTGTTGCAGTCCTTTGAAGGCTGTTCTGACGGTGCGCTGGACAGTTGCGAATCTGAATCTATTCACTAATCTTGGTCTGTTTTTATTCGGCAGGTTGAATTCTTTGAAGGAAAGGACATTGAAATGGTGGAAGGATGCTACCACGGTTCTTTCTTCGTCGGAGGCGGTGGCAAAAAACTGTATTCAGCAGGACGTGGTGATTATGGAGGCCTCGGAGTTTCCCTTGAGCAACCAGATTCGGGTTTCTTTTTGAGCACTCCTGCTCGTGTTCCTCTTGTATACGATGTCAAGACTCAAGGTAATATCTCCGAGCCGACAAAGAACTGCATTGTGGAAGAGACAATTGACGAGGATGAGCAACCTGAAATTGAACAAGTCGCATCTGGAAGCAGCGCCTCTCATGTCATTGTTATTACAAAAGATGGTGACGTGTACTCGTGGGGATTTGGGGAGAGTGGAGCATGCGGTCAAAACAGAGCCGATTCTAGCGACGAAGTTGCCGATATCACACTTCCGCAAAAGATGAAACTAGTGACGAAGAAGAAGGTTAGTTACAAGATTAAGTATGCCAGCAGCGGTGCGCAACATTCTGCAGTTATTATCAGCACTTCGGACTCGTTTGGGCAAAAGGTTTGAGTGATGCCTAACCAATAATTAAATACTACTTACTTCATTTATTATCGATGGATCAATTCTACTAAACGCTGGAGCTGCTTTTCCTCGTGCCTGCGGAAAAACTCCTGGCGCCTCGATTGCGTATTCACTGTGGCTGAGAGATGAGGTAAACGAGATCACTATGGAAAACGACAAATGTACAACACTAGGGCTAGATGGTAGTATATAGGGACTCCACAAATTTGCACGCCAAATTGGTGTATGTCCTAGTACTACTTATGCTACGGGGTCTTAGTTTGGTATAACTAAAGACTCCCCGCAAGTGTCAACACAGTTGTCGTGTAAACACTCACAGGGAGGGTAGGGTGGGATCAAAGAAAATGGCGTTCCTCTGTTGACTGCGGAGGGACTTCTGGTGATGCTGTAAAGCATCCGAGTCATCGTCATTGAGTTTCAAATCAATGAGGATGTGTGAACGAAGTGATGGAGAAAATATTTTGGAAATCCAAAACTCCTCCCGCCATTTTCGTCTAATACCTTCTGTGATTTCTCTTTCTGAGAGCACAGAAATACCCTGTCTAAGATAGCAATAGCAAGAAGTAGGTACTTGGTGCTACGCTCAGAAGTAAGTCCTGCTGCACGATGGCCTACTGCTCGAGTCTATCGGTCGATTTTCCTCGTGCCTGCGGAAAAACTCCTGGCGCCTCGATTGCGTATTCACTGTGGCTGAGAGATGAGGTAAACGAGATCACTATGGAAAACGACAAATGTACAACACTAGGGCTAGATGGTAGTATATAGGGACTCCACAAATTTGCACGCCAAATTGGTGTATGTCCTAGTACTACTTATGCTACGGGGTCTTAGTTTGGTATAACTAAAGACTCCCCGCAAGTGTCAACACAGTTGTCGTGTAAACACTCCACACAGATGTGAGCGAAAACTTGTGCAACGCACGAAGAACGCGGTGTGCTACAATCAAGTTCGTGAACTGTGAATGGAGTGCGTCGTGTCTCAGCCATTGTGTATACGCAAACATGTGTGCAAAAAGAAAAGAAAGATGGGAAATATCATCGTAATGTCCCATTTCTTCATGGCTAAATAGGAGACATTCTGATCAAAGTTTGCAAGTTTGATGATAAGCCAGCCCAATTCCAACATCAGGGTTGGTACTGGTACAGTAGTATGGTGCTTGAGTTTGAGTATAGGTATTTTAGGTATTCCTAAGGATGAACCCGGAAAGAATTTCCTTGTCACATCACGTCCGTGTTCATGAAAGAGCACTGATTCTGTAGGGTTAAGAGAGAGTAAGAGAGCACAGAAATACCCTGTCTAAGATAGCAATAGCAAGAAGTAGGTACTTGGTGCTACGCTCAGAAGTAAGTCCTGCTGCACGATGGCCTACTGCTCGAGTCTATCGGTCGAGCGTCATAGCAAGGGTAAATAAATAGGGTATGACTCAATTTTTGGCGGGAAATCTTCACCGCGACGTTTACGCGTAAAAAAATAAAGAGGATTTACCGTCTCGTGGTCAAACTCAGATGCGAAAGTCAGTGCCGGTCAACAAGATGACCAGCACCAACACGAACACGCCGCTCATCAGGCAGGCGACCATGGTCTACGTTGCCGCTGTTGAAATAGACCAAGTTAACAGCCGACCTATGGGCCGATCGGTGGCTGATCGTTACTATGGATTATTATGTTGGTGTTGACGCCCTCGCCGCTGCCAAATACCTCAAGGGAAGGCAGCATGGAGGCAATATTAGACGGTGACGTCCGGCGAGCGCCGGCCACTGAACAGTGCTTACTGAACGTCCCATCGAGCGTTTCTGCTGGATCCAAGCACGACAACATAAACATAATAATCCATAGTAACGATCAGCCATCAATCGTCCCATATTACGGCTAATAACTAGGTCTATTTCAGCAGCGGCGTGTCGACCATGGTTGCCGTTGCCTTGAGCGGTGAATGATCAATTCGAGCTTTCAATGACGGGAAACGACGAGGCAAGCGAGACTCAACCATTGGTAACACAAAGTCGTAACGCCACTATTACTTAAAGGTGTACCTGAACATTTGTGAACAGTACTAGGCAAGGGTAAATAAATAGGGTATGTCACACAGAGTGTGACGCTTACCGTCTCGTGGTCAAACTCAAACTGTGACACGAGGCCATTTCTACGTATTCCTACGTTGTACCTAATACTGTCCACCGTTGTCCACCGAACACACACAATTTCCCTAAGTAAGAGTGCCGATACGACGTTTGATTCCCTATGGTTGAGTCTCGCTTCTTTCATCGTTTCCCGTCATTGAAAGCTCGAACTGATCATTCACCGCTCAAAGCAACGGCAACCATGGTCGACGTTGCCGCCGATGGAATAGACCAAGTTATTAGCCATATTATCCGCCTATCGGTGGCTGATTGTTACTATGGATTATTATGTTGATGTTATCGTACGTAGATCCACCAGAAACGCTCCTTGGGATGTTCAATGAGCCCTATTCAATGGCCGGCGCTCGCCGGACGTCACCTCTAATATTGCCTCCATGCTGCCTTCCCTCGGCGGATTTGCCTGCGGCGTGAGCTTCAACATTAACATAATAATCCATAGTAACGGTCAGCCACCGATCGGTCGATAGTACGGCTATTAACTTGGTCTATTTCAACGGCGGCAACGGTGATCATGGTTGCCGTTGCGTTGCCTTGAGCGGCGTGGTTGGTGGTTGGTGCTGATCATACTCTTGACCGGCACTGACTTTCGCATCTGAGTTTGACCACGAGACGGTAAATCCTCTTTATTTTTTTACGTGTTATCGTCGCGGTGGAGATTTCCCGCCAAAATTTGAGTCATACCCTATTTATTTACCCTTGGTACTAGGTACAACGTAGGAATACGTAAAAATGGCCCTTGTGACAAAGTTGAGTTTGACCACGAGACGGTAAGCGTCACACTCCTTGTGACATACCCTATTTATTTACCCTTGCGTCATAGTCCATTCCATCAAGGGTCCATCCAAATCGATAGGAAAAAGAGTCCATCCGCCGCCCGTTTCGCCAAAGATCCAGAATTAGGATTCCGAACTGCGGAAAAGATCCGGACAATGATGGAACATCGTAATATCTGCCGTTGAAAGTATTCTCAGTAAACTATATTGCAGACATCAATTCAATAACGACTAATATAATCAAACAACAGCAGCAACATGTTATCACGAGCTGCATTCACCATTCGCCGTAGCGCCATCTCCTCCTCCTCTCGTGGTGGAGGATCGGCCTTCTTTTCCACATCCACACCCCTCCAAGATCAATACGACGTAGTCGTCGTCGGAGGCGGTCCAGGTGGATATGTCGCCGCCATTAAGGCCGGTCAAATGGGCCTCAAAACCGCCTGTGTCGAAATGAGAGGCACTCTCGGCGGCACATGTCTCAACGTTGGATGCATCCCCTCCAAGGCATTGCTCAATTCCAGTCATCATTTTCACGATGCCAAGCATCACTTTGCCGAACATGGAATCAATATCTCCGGCGAGGTGACCATGGACGTCGATAAGATGCTCTCTGCCAAGGCCAAGACTGTGCAGGGCCTTACCGGGGGGATTGAACACTTGCTCAAGAAGCACAAGGTGGATTACTTCAAGGGGAAGGGATCCCTGACTGGACCGAATGGGGTGAGCGTCGCATTAAATGATGGTGGTACAGAGAGTTTGGATACCAAGAATATCATTATTGCCACTGGGTCAGAAGTTACTCCCCTCCCTCCCGTGCCAGTCGATAATGCTGGGGGTAAAATTGTCGATTCGACTGGAGCATTGGACATTAACAAAATCCCAAACAAAATGGCTGTAATTGGTGGTGGAGTGATTGGTCTCGAAATGGGAAGTGTCTGGAACCGATTGGGAACAGACGTTACTGTGATTGAATTTATGGATGGATTGTGTCCCGCGATGGATAAAGAGTTGACCAAGAAGTTCCAAATGACATTGAAGAAGCAGGGGTTTAATTTTAAGCTCAAGACCAAGGTTGTCAAGAGTGAGGTTTCGGGGGATGGAGTTGCAATTACAACGGAACCTTCCAAGGGAGGAGATCAAACGACTGAGAATTATGATGTGGTTTTGGTTGCTACTGGACGTAGGCCTTACACTGATGGATTAGGCTTGGAGAGCTTGGGAATTCAGACTGATAAACTTGGTCGAATTGATGTAGATTCTCACTTTAGAACTGCCGTGCCATCAATTTATGCAATTGGCGACTGTATTGATGGACCAATGCTTGCGCACAAGGCCGAAGAGGAGGGAATTGCTGCAGTTGAAACAATCGCTGGATTTGCTGGACATGTCAATTACGATGCCATTCCAGGAGTTATTTACACCTTCCCAGAAGTAGCATCTGTTGGCAAGACGGAGGAAGAGCTCAAAGAGGCCAATGTACAATTTAATAAGGGAACATTCCCCTTCCAGGCTAACTCTCGTGCAAGAGCAAATGGCACAGGAAACGCAGAGGGATTTGTCAAGATCCTTGCAGATAAGAGTACAGATAAGATTTTGGGAGTTCACATCATGGGCCCTAATGCTGGAGAGATGATTGCTGAGGGTGTTTTGGGTATGGAATATGGTGCCAGTTCAGAGGATGTTGCCAGGACTTGTCATGCTCATCCTACTCTAAGTGAGGCGTTCAAGGAGGCTTGTATGGATGCTTACGATAAGCCAATCCATTTCTAATTGAGTGAGAGTCGTTAGTGGTTGGCTTTCTTAGAGGAGTAGTGGAGACTGTGTACAAACAAACCAAACTGTGTGTAAATTAAGTAAGATTTGCGTACTCAGTTCTCATCACTGACAATTTATACTCTTTTAATTTAAGTTTTGTTTGACTACCCAACTTCTTTACGCTTTCGTATCCCATCAACATTCATAACAACTTCTATGCATTGCTTTTCCCAATCAACTTCGATGGCTTCTCCTGGCTTCTCTATACATTTCCTTCTCTCAATCACAACTATGACATAACTTTGAACACTGAACATAATGGATGTCAGCCACCTATTCTGTTACTTCATGCCCACAGTTCGCTTTCTCTGAACTAATTATTGCTGCCTGGCATTCATAATGGTGCTGCAAATCTCCAAGGTCCCCTCAACATAGTTGATAACACTCAAGTCTTCCAAGTCATCACCGTAAGGGTCAATCATGTTCGTTGCAAGAGACCTTAGACCGACAACAAACACGCATTGCAAAAAGACGATGAGTCCTTGCAAGATGTCTAACCCAATCGCCTTATCTGCTCCCCATCCAGCAGCGTATGCCGTATCCTTTAAGTTGCAGAAAGAAATACACCATGAGTAAGTTTGACGTCGAACAGTTGTGCAGATTTGTATAAGGAGGCAAAAAGAACTTACGATCGCAAAGAGAGGCAAGTACAAAGCCGAAAGCAAGACCAAAAAGTGAATGTAAAAGAAGTGGGGTGGTTGATCTGTGTAATCATACATGCCATCCATGGCAGCACGGAAGTCCAAGATCTTCTCATGGAAGAACTTCTCTTGATAGGAGTCAATGTGTCCGGCAATGCGGGCATCTGTGACATCTTGCTGGCACCATGTCACTAGCTCCTTCATGCACAACCCAGAGTGGTCCATATCATGACGAGAAAGCTCTTTCATTTCCGCTGGAGTCAAGAGTTTTGCTTCTTCGTTGTAATGGTCGAAGAAATAGGTTTTGCTGTATGGCGAACCTTGCCCAATCGCATTCAAACCGGTATATCCAGCGATGTGCGCAGCATTGAAGTGGCGAACCAAGCGATCCGCCACTTCAGTAGGAAGCTGCGTCTTAGCCAATCCAGCAACGTCCTGAATCCTCCCCGAGCAAGCCTTGGAGAACCCATACATTTCAAGGAAGCGGCCATTAGTTTGGTTCACGAAGAGAACCAAGAAGAATGACAAGAAACCTCCGAGGATACCAACATTTGTCTTCTGTGCAATAACTCAACCGAGTCCGGAATGTAATCAACTACGTTCGCGTAGATGCGGATCCCAACAAATATAATAATGGTTGTCCACACAAGCGAATCAGATACGATTTCCCTAAGACACGTACCACTCCAGAACATGAGAATCCTCCAGAATGGCAGCTCCGCCTGTATTGAAGAAAGGGAAAGGAAGATGTTAGAGGAGAGATGTGTGCGCACAAGAGCTCAAAATCAACACATAAAACTCACCCTCAAAAGAATCTCACGACGTTCTTTCTCGATCTTCTTCAACCCTTTGAAGTCGGGCCGAGTTTCTTTGTTGGCCTCGACGAAGGTGTCGGCGCCGCTGGCAACAGCAAAGGACTTGGACATGGTAGTTGTTAGGGTAGTTGTTATATGTAACAGAAGTTTTAAAGTACGGGTAGTTGTTAGTAAAAGAAATCGAAGAGTTCTTTCGACTTTCTGCGTGATGGGTAGTGGGTACTACTGTTGGCTGGGTAAAGTATTAGATAAAGTGAGAAATGCCAATAGCCAATAGCGATGAACAAGACAGATGCGTTTTACCCTCGCTCTTGGTTGGACTTGAGAGCGTTGAGAGTTGAGAAGGGAGAAGGAAAAAAGAATTTCTCCGTCAGTTCTGAATTCCGAAAAGACTGAGCGCCGATCGCCGATCGTATTGGAACGACACGGTATTGTATATACCTAACCAGTCAGAAAAGTTCCGGAAAGTCAAAAAAGAGTGGAGAATAGGGAGAAAAGTAAGAAGAATTTCTCCCCCATTTTTTGAATAGAGAATGGAGTATTAGGCCCTCTGTCAAGAGTTTTTTGAGCCTATTTTGGAGCCTATTCTTGTCCCTATTTTCTCACCTCAAGAATAGGATGGAAAATAGGCTCAAAACCCCCTCAGGCCCGTTCTGTCAAGAGTTTTTTGAGCCTATTTTGGAGCCTATTCTTGTCCCTATTTTCTCACCTCAAGAATAGGATGGAAAATAGGCTCAAAACCCCCTCAAAATCAGCCCCTTTTTGAGGAGGTTTTCGATCCTATTTTCAAACCTATTTTCAAACGAAGATCAGGAATATCGGAAACACCACCTCTATCATCCACACTGGTCTAATCTGGCAACGGCACCATGATAGCCGCTGTTAGTAGCTATGTCCGCTCAGCCACTCCATTAAAAATGATTCGAGTGGTCTAAACCGAACATAATAATGCCATGAGTGGTAGAGCCGCAGGGTTTTACATACAGTTTTCAATAATAATATAAAATAATTGCATATATGTTTTAATGACTACCTAAATCCCCCCCTTATTCTTCACCCCTTTGATACTATTGGCGTTGAAATAACCGAACCTATCGCATATATTATCGAGAGACACAGTTTTATCGCTCGCCACTATTAAATCCACCGCATAGGCTTATTGCTGTGCTGAGTTGTGTATCTAGTACTTTATGCCTTTTTTGTGTGCACATCATAATTAAATGAAGTAGGGGTCGTGATATTGATAGCTATTCTGGGAGGACGAATTATCGGTTCGTAATAATATCAGTAATATGCCAAGGCGAAGTGGTTTCATTCATTGTCTAACTGCATCCACATGTGTCGATCTTGATCACTTCGAATGGCGCCTCATTAATTAAATAACTAGGTCATCTGCAACGACGCCCTGGTGAGAATATTTTGTCATAAGCCATATCTATTAGCGACGCTATCGATAATACACCGATAATCTTTATGGACGTATTTGAAGGGCCGTCTGTGTAGGATGTCATCGTGCCGACATGGTGGTTTACATTGGGTGGCCATTCTCGGAAATCACCGAATCTACGGCGAAACTCGGCGTTCAAAAATAGGACGGGCCATTTCGCCATTCTGTCAACAAAAGCCCTATTTTGCCGAAAGAAGCGGATAGAAAAGAAAAGAGGGAAGAATAGGCTCCTCCAGAATAGGCTCCAAAAACTCTTGACAGAACGGGCCTCAAAATCAGCCCCTTTTTGAGGAGGTTTTCGATCCTAGCCTACAAAGGCCGTGCATCCCGCCAAAATCTTCACTTTTTGCACCCTGAGCCTTTTTTCAATTTTTTTTGTTAGTGAAATGCTCTAGCTTTGGGCCACAATGGCCAAAATTATATTTTGGAGAGTTGCCGAATATGCTTTTCCAGTATCACCATCCTTTTGTCGACCATAATGGGGATTCTATACATGTGTTGACTGGCCGATAATTCCAATGCTCCGCTGAGAAATGCATGTGAGAGTCCACTAGCTTTTTGCTGCACAAATTTGGCAGGCCATCAGCCATCAAAGCTAGTACCAAGCTAGAGAGCACCTTCAAATGCATATCTCGACGAAAATATAAGGTTTCACCACCTGCCCCTCAGTATATATACTCACATAATAGTCACCTAAAGGATAGTAACTCGGGACAAGCATGTAAACCACTTCCCTGAAACTTAATTTTGGCCACCATGGCCCAAAGCTAGAGCAGTTCACTAACAAAAAAATTGCGGGAAAGGCTCCGGGTGCAAAAATCGACCTGCACGGCCTATATATTTTTTTCAAACCTATTTTCAAACGAAGATCAGGAATATCGGAAACACCACCTCTATCATCCACACTCCACACTGGTCTAATCTGGCAACGGCACCATGATAGCCGCTGTTAGTAGCTATGTCCGCTCAGCCACTCCATTAAAAATGATTCGAATGGTCTAAACCGAACATAATAATGCCATGAGTGGTAGAGCCGCAGGGTTTTACATACAGTTCAATAATAATATAAAATAATTACATATACGTTTTAATGACTACCTAAATCCCCCCCTTATTCTTCACCCCTTTGATACTATTGGCGTTGAAATAACCGAACCTATCGCATATATTATCGAGAGTCAAAGTTTTATCGCTCGCCACTATTTAATCCACCGCATAGGCTTATTGCTGTGCTGAGTTGTGTATCTAGTAATTTATGCCTTTTTTGTGTGCACATCATAATTAAATGCCTACTTGAGGGGTCGTGATATTGAAGCTGTTCCGGGAGGACGAATTATCGGTTCGTAATAATATCAGTAATATGCCAAGGCGAAGTGGTTTCATTCATTGTCTAACTACCCCTAACGCACTGGTTTGCATCCACATGTGTCGATCTTGATCACTTGGAATGGCGCCTCATTAATTAAATAACTAGGTCATCTGCAACGACGCCCTGGTGAGAATATTTTGTCATAAGCCATATCTATTAGCGACGCTATCGATAATACACGGATAATCTTTATGGACGTATTTGAAGGGCCGTCTGTGTAGGATGTCATCGTGCCGACATGGTGGTTTACATTGGGTGGCCATTCTCGGAAATCACCGAATCTACGGCGAAACTCGGCGTTCAAAAATAGGACGGGCCATTTCGCCATTCTGTCAACAAAAGCCCTATTTTGCCGAAAGAAGCGGATAGAAAAGAAAAGAGGGAAGATAGGCTCCTCCAGAATAGGCTCCAAAAACTCTTGACAGAACGGGCCTCAAAATCAGCCTGAATCGCCAAATATAGCTAATCTAAACTAGAGGGTGGGTGCGTCGTACATCATTCAATCAAGTCAAGTTGAAGTGGGAAACAGACAGAAGTAAGAAATATCCAATAACCTTAGTGAACTAAAGAAGAACGTGAAACCGAGAGTTGTCTCTCGGAGCCATGAACCGCAGAGCATCGCAGCAACCAGCGATAACTCTGAAAACTATTGAGGGGGGAATTCGCCCAGCCCGAATTCCTATCTTGATATATCTAGATCAGTGAGGCCTTGATCTAGGCATTTGTAGAAGGGATTTGCCGAATCTTGAGATTGGGTCCTTGACTTGTAGAAGAACCAATCTCGCTTCGATCCTAATACAATTCTCCCGAGTACTCAGCAAAAAATGAGAGAATTAAACATATGTCTCGAGATGTATGTGCCAATCCAATCGCCACAATACAATCAACGAGTCAAATTGTTTGATGCGTCTTGCGACGCAAAGTGTGACATTAGAAGGAATGCCATAGTGGGGGGAGCCTTTCTGCAAAGTGTTCGTGATGAGTCCAGATCTGTCAGACAAATGCCCTATGCTCACACGAACCATCCTATCGCATAGACGATGAAGTGCAGAAAAGACTTGTAGTGTTTGACAAGTTTTGGTACTGCTGCGAAGTGAGAAGTAAATCGTCTCACAGACCCAGTAGTAGTATCGATCGTGCATCAAACCGCGAGGTATTGAAATGCTAGATCCAACCTTGCCCCCCTCTACCAATCCCCAAAACATTGTCGAAGAGACGTCAACCAATCAAGTCCCAACAGTTAAAGATGGGAATGATTTGTCCAAACGTTAACAATTCCTCCAACAATCAGATTGGTCACTGACTTCCTTGCATCCACATACTACGGCGGCAACATAGCCGTCCATGGTACTTCGATGCATCCAACGAAGAATTACTGAAGGTAGAAATAATTTCAAGCCGAAGAGCAAAACTCTTTCGTCCGACTACCTCCATCTACTTTGAATAAGTGAGAGTATGTCCCTGGCGTAGATGGGAAATGTCTACCCATCCACGACCCGAGTGCGAGAGTCATGTACATGTGCTCACACACACCCCCCCTCAACATTATCCAAAGCAGCATCCTTCTTTTCCAAAGTCACTTGCTTTGATACTCTCACCATGATGAAGAAGTGCATTGCACCCCCAGAACTCCCCGTCGTTGATTTATCCCCCATGCAGCATATAACATAGAATGCGCAGAGGAGGGAAAGGGCTCTTGAGGGAACTCGTAGACTACACTTTTCAATTCATGGCGGTAGGAAGAACAAACTCAGCTTGGTCTTCCACTATTGTCCTCCACAATAGGAGAGTACGGTAGAGCGATGCATGACCAATGCACCATCTAACAACCCAAGCTCAACGCGGAGAGCATGGCTCTCAATCGAGGAATTAATAGTATTTCCCCGTCGTGATAGATTTGCGAATGTTCATTGTTCATGAGCGCATCACTCATCAGCGGACTGCACGGAAGTGATAATAATAGATATCATCCCGTGCACCCACCCCACCGTGTAACCAAAGCCAACTGCTGCATAAATCTCTCAAGCATAGATGTCGCTTTGATACTCTTAAAAACTAGAGAAGAGTATTCCATTGTGTTGTGAAACCAACCAAACCATTGACATAGAACATGTTGTTGTGTCATTAACAAATATCTAATGTCATCCAACCCCCGTCAAACCCACCCAAAGCGACGGCAATCGCTTCAAGGGACAAGTACAGATCGTAGATGAACCAAACTGGCCACTGCATGAAGAATATTGCATGAAGATTATTGGCCTGCTGTTCAATTCACGTTCTTAATCCACAATCTGTATTATTTCACCGTTTCCACCAACACACGCAACATCCATGATATCCCTGTTCATATCCCATCAAAACCCCCCCCCAAAACTCCCGTCACAAAGACGGTTGCGTGTGGACACTGCGAGACAACGGAGGTCATGACGATAGACACGGCGGTAGCAAATCTCCGGGACGTTATATTACACGTCATCACGTCATCACGTCATTACGTCAAGCAGCCACGAAGGAAATAAAGACAAAAAAGGAACCCAGTGACAAACTTTAGTAAGTAGCGCATAAAATTTCGAATCTCTGCCACAAGCAATGCTATTGATGATCAACTTCGACAGTAATTGCTCTGACAGTAGACTGGACCGATGAATTTGCTGACAAACAAAGTTGTAAGCTTGCTGGATCATTGCTTTCTTCACAGCCAAATCTTGTACGTAGTGGATCTGTATGTGGTTTTCTCACAGTGCTTAAAGTGACACATGACGCCACAAAGCTTGACAGACCCGTCCAAATTTCCAGCTGCTGTTCCTCTCTTCACCTTGGCTTTCATTCTCTACTTCCCTCCTCCCCACCAGCTTAACTTGAATGCAGTACACGTTGACGAGGTATGTTTAGTCCCAGACTGTTTGTCTCACCGGTGATATTACCAAGTTAGGCCTCTTATTTGACAACGAGGATCATATGAGTGGGGTAAGTGGTACAAATCCAACATTCTTCGGACGGACAAATTTTTTTCTAGCGCGTCACGCGCGAAGCCCCCACACTACCCGCGGACCAATCCAACGCTAGAGATCTTCAATGATGATGTATGGTACTCTCTAGAGATAGAACAACGTGGAAGACAAAAGTGGAGAAGGGAGAAGGTAAGAAGAATTTCTCCCCCATTTTTTGAACAATAAAGGAGTATTAGATGTAAAAAGACTGAATCGCCAAATATAGCTAATCTAAAGTGAGAGGACGAGGTCTGTTTAGTCCCACAACGATGTCTCATCGGTGATATTAGTAAAGTAGGCCTCCTATTTGACAACGAGGATCATAGGTAGCGTTGGTCTCCACTTAATTATAAGACCAGGTACAAATCCAATGTTCTTTCACGGACAAAATTTAAGCGAGCGCGTCACGCGCGAAGCCCCCACACTGCTGATCATATGCGAAAGTCGTACCACTGAGCCACTAGACGTCTAGTGGCTCAGTGGTACGACTTTCGTTTATGATCAGCAAAAGTACATCAACCAAAAGTACATCAAAGGTTCGGTTTGATGTACTTTTGCTGATCATATGCGAAAGTCGTACCACTGAGCCACTAGACGTCTAGTGGCTCAGTGGTACGACTTTCGTTTATGATCAGCACACACTACCCAGTCGGTACCATTCCAACGGTAGATCTTCATAGAACAGGTTGAACTGGTGCACGTGCAGATGGATTCTGTCTTACTTGGCTGTTTGAACCATCTGGTCACTGCTTGTCAGTGGTAGAACATAGCCAAGAAAATTAGCACATTTAGAGAAGATCGACCGAGGAATTGACCACCTGAAACAGCTTGTCAGTGGTAGAAGTCGCTGAACATCTAACAATTAAACGCGAAGAAGAAATATTCTTCGAGAAGATTACATAAACGGCGGAACATCATCTCCACCTATCTCCACCATTTCCACCCAACTTAACACCAACTTCTGAATCATCGCGTGAATCTTTTTCTACCATTACTCAGTTAGCACTGAACAACAACATATCACCAGTTCATCATCATGATCAGTTTTGCAAGTAGACCGGCTGCTGACGATGACGTTGGCTTCATGTGCGACGCTGGAGAGGTGGCCTCAATTACTGCTGCTGCCTTTTGTGGTAGCGACGCTGAGGCCATGGCACGCACCGAGACCATCAAATCCTCTCAAAAATCTTCCACCGCTCAGAAAGTGCACACAGTCGCATCCGTCAAGAAGAGTAGCAGCTTCGGCAAAATGATGTCTAAAATCTCCAGTAAATCCAAGGAATCAAAATTCAAACGTCAAGTAGTTGATGTACAGCGCCCTGTGACTGCATCGCCTACACCTACACCATCACCAACATCTTCTCACTCCGATGCGTCTCTGCACTCCTCACTGGCTTTGGAAGTTGGTAAAAGTGCACATGAATATCTTGAAGAATGTTTGGTTACTGAAATCTCTGTCCTCGATAGGGCCAAGTTCAACGCCGTCCCCGAGTTCCAGAAGGACCAGTTGAACATTGGACAACATCTGGGCAAGGGTAGCTACTCTGATGTCTTTGAGGTGAAGCTTAATGTCTCGATCTTTGATGAGAAAAGTGATTCTTTGGATGAAATCATCAATGAGCGGTTTGCAGACCTCTGGCTCTCTCCTACAGGACCTCCTCCACCCGTCCATCAGAAGAAGCAAGGAGTTAATACCAAGGTTGCCCGAGACGACTTCACTACTGGGGGGAGAAGACCTTCAAGGGCACGCCGTGTCACGTTTTCCAACTCTGTGCGAGAGCCTTTGACACGTCCCAACCGTTGCGATGAACGCCAGATAATCTACGCTATGAAGTGCCTTCGTCCTCAAATCCGTACAGATACTGAGCAGTTCATCATCGGAGCTGAAGATTTGGTACATGAAACGGCTCTGCTGGCCACGTTGGATCATCCCAATATCATCAGCGTGCACGGCCGTGCAGCGGGGCAGTTGAAAGACGCTTTTACATTGAATGATGGATACTTTATCCTACTTGATAGGTTGAAGAAAGAGACATTGAAGGACTGCATCGGGGACTGGTGGCGCTATCCCGAGTTCTACCTCCAAGGACCGACTGAGAGGCAGATTGATATTGCTCTATCCATTGCAGAAGCTATCAGTTATCTTCACTCCAAGAACATCGTATACAGAGATTTGAAGCCAGCCAATGTTGGTTTTGATAGTCAAGGTGTTGTCAAGCTCTTCGACTTTGGTTTCGCTATGGGTCTTCCTAAAGAAAACCACGTTGACGCAAGTAATCCTGGTGGATTACTCTTTGACAAGTGTGGTACTCCTCGTTACATGGCGCCCGAAGTTGGGATGGAGCTTGGCTATCGAACTGAAGCCGATGTCTATTCCTATGGGATTTTGCTGTGGGAAATGTGCTCTCTCAACAAGCCATTTGCTGAATTCAACAACGCTGATGAATTCGAACGAGCTGTCTACATCCAAGGTGTTCGTCCCTCTGTCAAGAAGCATTGGCCTGCTTTACTAAGTGAGACGATCAAGAACTGCTGGTCTAATCGGCCAGGTCAGAGGCCAAGTATGCAGAGTGTGGAGAGCATTTTGCGCGAAGTGAAGAAGTCCATTTCTGGGGGTGAAAATGGTGTTAGGAGGAGACGCACTACCTACTCGAGAGCAATGAGGCGACTCTCGATTAACATGGGTCACGGTTACATTCTTGGTTGATTTGTATCGAGTACCATGGTAAACAAGTAGACTCTTCAGACTGTCTCTGGAGATGATCTTCTGGGGTTGATGAAAGTGAATTGAAAGTAATGGGAGAACTAATCACGGGGTTACGTTTGGCCTTCCCGCGTAATTTTGAGATGGAACGAGAAACGCAAAAAATCCATCATCCACCACACCTTTTACACCGTCACCATGATGTCCTCCACTCCTGTGGCCACAGTTAAGCGTGCATATTGAATACGCCTAGAATACTCGGCTTGATCAGTCGCATAAATCATCTTATACGCGCCCAAGCCAGGAAAACTCAGTCGATCCACCGTAAATGAATAAAATAACGTCGCCATCGACGGCATAAAATTTACCACTTTCACCTCCATTCACCCCTCCTATGGACGTTTCGGCAATGATATGTTACAAAAGAGAGGATATCCTTTCACCACATCAATGTTATATATACATTGGGCGTCTATTTATCCTTGGGTAGTCCAAACCCATTATCTAATCGATAATCAACCACATTTCACAAGTTAGACAGAATCTATTATTTGCTCCTTAAACGCAATGCTGAAATCAACATCGTGAAGGACCGATAACATCAAATGAGTGGTAATTTATATACCAATTGATCGTATGCGTATATTCGAATACTTCGACAAGTGGATGATGCTTTATAGTGATTATAACACATGGGAGACAGTGTTATGTATGTTGGTTTTGATGTAGGCTAAATATGCAATGAGTTTTACTGAACAAACAAGTATTTCCTCAGAACTCATTGTTATTATCGCTCCCAAGGATGTTTACTATCATAATAATAATAAGCTGATGCTTGTTTGATCGATATGCATCCCGTTTCCATTAGCTTTCGGTTAGTTGTTGCGTTCGACAGAGACGAAAAACATGTACATTTTTTGTATCATCAAAATGATGTCATAAGAGCTTCCATTCCACTCCAAGGGTCAATTAATCGTCTATCACCATATTAGAGTCGATGGAGAGTATTGGTTGCCTTCATTGGTGTTATTGTCACTCCTTATTGCAGTAGGGCCAAAGATAAAAATGAACCATTGATGGACATCGAGTTACGACGTTGAGGATGGTGTTACCGGCCGAAACATCGGTACACTAAGACACCCACGCCTCCCTATGGATATATACACTCGATTGGTGGGCTGCAAGGATCATGCTTTATGTCTCCATGGGTTATGCACCGGCATGACTCTCCCTCCGACATGAACGGCAATGTTTCATTAGGAAACTTCGTGCACGAAACTTTTTATTGAAGGAATACATCGTAACCAATGCTCCGCGTTTTCTGCGCAGGGGTCGGGTGGTATATGATGAAGCTACTGTAAAAAAACGCGGAGGGTTTGCCATGTACTGGTGTAATGGTAGGAGATGTTCTCCGCTGTATAGTGTCTATGGTTGAGGATTTTTTTGAAGTTTGTGCCTTTGTGTGTGATTTTTGCGTGGGGTGACGGAACTTTTCGAAGTCAGGTAGGTGTCTCAATATTTTTCTAATTTAGTCGAGATTAAGAGTGTTTTTTTCTAAGAAACCTGTAGAAATCGCAGAATCTGGAACCGGCACTCAGGTCGCATGGGCACGTACACGCCACTATAGGCCCAAAATTCGAGATTGCTATTGTTGGCCAAATCCATTAGTTAAGTTAGTGATTAACAATAGGCGGACCGCCCATTTAATAATCTGCGGTCGCTTTTGCTGTAGGTGGAGTGTGGGGCGAGTAATTGAGAGGCAAAGTCAAGGCCCAGTTCCACTTTTTACCGGATTTTAAGAAAAAAACACTCTTAAGTGGCGTAACCCCGTGTATAATGTTAAATAAGTGAAAGTAAAGTATGTTTGGGTACAGATTGTCGATACGTATGTACAAAATTAACTCGGCCAGGCCAAAACAAATAAGTTCAAGTAAAAGGAAAAAGGACATCACATCTTAGGCAACATTGTCCTGAAAAAGACAACATTCAGTCGCGACCGCGACACACAACATCTGGCTGGAATTGAAATTGGAATCTTTTTTTTTTTTTTCCGAATTTTTATTTCAAAATCAACCACCACCGTCCATCGATCCAGCTGTTGATCTTACAATACAACTATTGTAACTTACAACCATCACCTTGCTTGTCATACATTGGTTGGCAGCATAGTGCGCACATCTATCACCAGGATCGAGGATCGAGGCAAAAAACTACGTATCTGAGCAGAATGAAATCCCTCAATATCCTCCTCCTCATTGCCGCTGTGACAACGTCAGATGCCTTTTCTCCTCCAACCAATGCGCTGTTGACAACAAAATACCGCGGCGGTGATCAGGGCAGTAAAAGCAACAGTGGAAGAGCTCGTCTGAACATAAAGACATCATCTTCCTCCGAAAACAATGAAGCTGTTGAGGACAGTAATTCCTGTTCAATCCCAATGGCATCATTCAATTTGATCAAGGGGGCTGTCGGCTCGGGAGTATTGTCTTTGCCCGCCGGTGTGGCTGCCATTGGTGATGTGAAATCTGCCCTCGTTCCAGCATCATCCATGTTATTTACTCTAGGCGCAATCAGTGCCTACACCTTTCACTTGCTCGGACGTCTCACTGTAGTTGCCAACAATGAATCAACAGATGATACGTCTGCGTCTAAAGTTACAAGTATAGGACAGCTGTGGGAAAAGGAAATTGGAGCATCTTCATCATGGCTGATAAGTGCGGCTATATTTCTCACATGCTTCGGAACTTGTTTGGCGTACAGTATCATTTTGGGTGATACCTTGACATCATTGGCTCAAACATTTGGGATCAATGGGCTGTTTGCGACACGACGAGCGAATATTGCTGCAATTTCCTTATTGGGAGTATATCCATTGACTTGCCTCAAATCTCTTGCGGCATTGGCTCCAGTTTCCTTGACTGGAATTGTGGGTATTTTGATCACATGTGTTGTCATGGCAATTCGTGCGTTACCTGGAGGTCCGTACTCAACAACTTCAGCAGTGGGTGCTACGAACTACCTCGCTTCACTAAGTGCTGAATTACGTCCCAGCTTTGGAGTTATCGGTCTACGAAGTCCCAAATCACTCTTGGTCCTCTCTTCAATGACAGCGACAGCTTTTCTTGTTCACATGGCGGGGCCAGAGGTGTACCAGACACTACAAAATCCCACACTTGTTCGATTCGGAAAACTTTCGGCTATTGGGTTTGGTAGCACAGCATTGATTAGTGCATTCATGATGGCTGTTGGGTTTTTGACATTCGGGGGCTCGTGCAAGGGAATGATATTGAACAATTATTCTACTTTAGATGCTGGAGCAACCCTATGTCGTTTACTAATGGGAGTTAGTTTGTTAGGATCGTATGCATTCTTGGCCAACGCAATGAAAAAAGCGTGGTATGAAATATTTTACAAGGGTCAGGAAATCAGTGACAAGATTCACTACCGTACATCCAAAATGTTCATTGGAATATTGACCTCGCTTGCCTTGTTGGTTAGTGATGCTGGATTTGTTGTAAGTGTGACTGGAGCATTGCTTGGCTCCGCTCTCATATATATGATACCATCGTTCATCTTCTTGAAATCGACACGAAGGAGAATGAATGATGGCTCGTTGGCATCCACGCGTGTATTGAAGGTCGAAAGGTTATGGAATAAATTTTTGATTGGTCTTGGGGCGATTTTGGCGTTGGCAGGTGCTGGCATGTCAGTTGTAAACACCTTCTTCCCGCACATGCTTTAGATTAGTCCTCTGGCCGGATAGATATAGATTCATCGTCTGGTAGAAAAGTACATTATAGAAATAACAACTATGATGTAGGAACTTGTATAGGAGTCAGGGATTCTCATTCAGTAAAAGATATTACTTCAATACCCTTCATCTAAACGCTGCTGATGATCTCCTGCTGCGATATCACCCTGTCTAGGAGAAGGAGCTACATTCGTCAAAGATTTGTGTTGAGGGACATGAACCAGCTGAGCCTGTGGCAAAGGTCGTACTGCTGCTGCTTCCTTTGCTTTCTCCTCTGCTGCAACTTGAATACCAGCAGTAGCTACACAGCTAATGCAAGTAGCTTCTGGTCCCTTTTTCTTCTGAATTGTTGAAAATGACGTTTCATTCTTGGCCTGATTGCAAATGAAGCATCTTCTGAGCCTTCCACCACCATACAATGGTTCTGATTGTTGATGCTGTTGTTGTTGTAAGTGTTGATTCATAACTCCCGTAGGCTCTTTTCTCTTTTGTCCAACAATAGCGAACGTGGGCATTGTATCAACAAGTGATTTATCATAATCAGCACATTTTAGTGGATACTGATTGATAGGAGGAACTGTGCGTATTGCTTCTTTTAACTGCGATAACTCACACAGAGGAATGTTTGTAAATGTTTCTCGCTTGCATTTGGAAGCATTACTGCTTGAATAATAACAACGCCTCCAATAAGGTTTGCAAACAGTGAGCAAGTCATGGCTACGCCTACAGCTTCGTATCTTTTTGTATAAATCTTTGCTCACATCAAATGCATTCATGTGTAGCTCCTTCTGATCGGCAACGAATGGATCGTCATCGTCATCCTGTACCGCATCTTTTGGACAACCCTTTAATGTAGGATCTGCCCCTTCTTCTAGCAAGTATTGTAGTACGTGATGGTGACCACGAATGGCTGCCATGGTAGTTGCTGTGACATCAAACCATTCCTGTGTTATTGGTGCTGTCTGTGCCTGCATATCATCATTACTTCCATCGCGACTACTTAAACCATTATCTTCCACTGGATAGATCTCTGTCCAAATTGGGGCTTGGTTCATTATCTTGTTTTTCTCCTCCATGGATATGGAGGCTGCTGCTTCCACTATCCGTTTCACTGCCTCTAAATCACCTCGGGCGGCGGCTTTGATGATTGCTGGTTTGCTTTCGTTAATGGGAGGAGGAGGTGTCATCACCACGGTAGCTGAAGTAGAGGTTGTTGTTGCCATCATCGTTACTGATTAGTTTCTATTGCGTGGTATTGATGCCAAATTGTTCACGGTGCGTATCTATGGCATACTCCGAACATGTAGCTTGCCCTGGCGGCTGGCGGAGTGCGTGTGCTATTGATTTGAACCCGTGTGTTAACTTGTATGAGTAGGTATATTTAGCAATAATTCGCACCCCCCCGAATCAAGAATCAGTTGATAGTAACGTGTCGATGATTATCGAGTCGAGGAAGAGGAGCAGAAGCGTATGACCATCGAAAATAGAAGCGATAGCACGATATTCGGCCGTGCCGCAGCCATTCGCTGCCAATTGCTGGCAAACGGATGAAACCAAACGAACACCGCACCCCGAATGTATCACGAGGTGTTAGAGAAGGGAGAGAGGTGGTTATAGTTCGTGGTTGTTATTGTTAACGGTGTCTACAATACTACTTAAGCCTCTCTAGATCGACCGCCATGTGATTTGCTGGTCGGTAGGTGGGGCTTTAGGTTATGCAATCAGGCGTGAAGAAAGGTGAAGAAGCGTGACCGTGAAGCTACGAGGTGATAATGAAATGGCGTGACTAAGTGTGACGAGTGTGACTGCGAGTGTGACTGCGAGTGTGAATACGAGTTGACTGAGCGTGACACGTGAAGCCTCGCGGTGCTTGACCGAGTGTGACTACGAGTGTGAGCGAGTGTGACTGCGAGTGTGAGCGAGTGTGACTGCGAGTGTGACTATCACGCGTGATCTGTTCAGTGAAAGTACTCCTATTTCAGTGCGAAGGTTGAAGGTTGAGCTCCGCCGTCCGCCGACCGCGACCGCCGAGATCCAAGCTGATCCAAGCTATCTACTTATCCCTTCTCTGTCTAACACAACGTTCCATGTTGTTGTGAGTGTAGGACTCTTTATTTCTGGAGGAATAGACTATGTAACGCGGAGGGGGGCGAGACTTAGCCCTTGATCATCCATGCAATGATGATGTGTTGATAGTCTGAGACGTTCTATCTATCTCTTGGACATCTAAAATTGAATGGGACCTGTATTATTAGAGACTTAGGCAATGGGGCAACAAAGATAAATACAGCGATGCCTTTGGTACAGAAGGGGTAGGAAGAAGTAGATCCTTTCTATCGCGGTGGAATCGGTAGTGTTGACGAATAGTTGGTTTGACGGCAGCTGGCTATTTGAGGATGTTGTTCGAGCCAGGATGAGCAACACGTCCCCCTGGTCACGAATCCTCCTCACATGGAAACTCAAGACGAAAGTTTGTGTACAAGACGGGGATGAAAAATGAAAATGAAATCAGTAAGGAGTAAGATCCCGATATCGGAATGTCCGAATATCGCTGACAATAGATATCTCGTATTATAACGCACACCCATCCACGGAGATGGCGATAGGTCGGGACAAGGGTAGGTCGGGATCTTATATACAAGATTTCACCGCGTCATTTTTTAGCTGTCGCTGATAAGTACTTAAGGTCTCTGGCCTGAACGCACCAAAATGGAACGAAATTATTTACTTTAGGTCAGGCAAAACCATACGAACTCTTCCTGCTTTGCGTCAATATCTACTAGCCGATCAGGCTATAATCTATAATGTCTAAGTAGTAGTGTGCATTCTATTCCAAAATGAAGCATATATCCATCATAAAACAGCCACGCACAGCAAATCAATCAATACAACTTCATAAACACAATCAAAAAGATCAAAATCCCAAACACCTTCAAAATCAACCCCCGATTACCCTTGGTCATCCCATAAACTTTCACCAACTCATCATGTCCCGCATCAATATCCAATCCTGCTGCCTCGACATCATCCTCAATCCGTTCTAATACTTCCCCCTGTTGACTAATCAATGTGGACATTTTGGTAAACATGACACCTAATTCGGCAATACTCTTTTCGGCTAGACGAGCGGAGGCGAGTCGGGATTGTGCTGCGCGGTTTTGACGACGTTCTTGTATTTGTTGTTGGACTGTTGTTGCAGTTGTGGAAGAGGAGGTGTCTTTGTTGTATTTGTCATCGTCATTGCCGTGATCAATTTGAATGCGTGATTGTTGCTGCTGCTGTTGTTGTTTGCGTTGTCGTATTCCCGTGGCAAAGGATGATGGTGCAGATGATGATGTAGTTGTTGATATTCCACCATATCCAGCACGTGTTGCAGTGCCACCATATCCAGCAGATGATGCTGTTGCTGCTGCGTTGTTACTAGTAGTTGTACCACCATATCCAGCATAACCAGAATATCCTGATGACGACGATGTATTCTTATTCGCATTACCTCCTCGCCTCTGTACTCCATTACTACTACCACCACCCGATGTAGCTGTAAACAATGGTGATTGAAATTGAGACGATGCATTCTTTGCATTGCTAGTATTTGGTGGTAATCGACTTGGTGGTTGTGTCAATCGTGTCGCAGCAGTACTTGCAGTTGTTGTTCGTGGTCGTAGAGGTCCACGACACGTTCCATTAGTTGCAGTAACAGCTGTAGTATTACCACCACCAGCTATTGCACCACCAGTCGCCAACAACTTTCGTCGATTCGTTTGATCTCTCAACACTTGACTCCTCGTTTCCAACTCACGTTTCAACTGTTCCATACGTTCCTTTGCCAAATGTTCCAATTGTGTTGATACCAATTCATAATGTTTACGTCTCTGTCCGGAACTTTTCATTCGTTTATTATTGGAATTAGTAGTAGTAGTAGTACTACCATCCGAATTTACTACCACGGCGGATGGTGGCATGGTAGTAGTACCCGCCAATCGTACCAATTCACAAACCTGTTTCAATTCCTGCGCTGCCTCTTGAAATTTGGACATGAGTGAATTGATTTGTTGCGTGGGGTCATTCGTATGTCCTCGTTTACGAACGAGTGAGTGTAATTGGGATAAATTGTGGTCAAGTAGGGAGAGGAGGGATTGAGAGTCGGATAGGAGGGAGGTGGTGGAGTCGTTATTGTTATTGTGGTCATTATTGTCGTGGAGATGATGATGATCGAAGGAGGAGGGTGGTGGCGGTGGAGGTTGATAGAGTGTCAATTGTGCAGGATTTATATCTACAAGCCATTCTGGAAATTCGTCATTTTTAGTATTAGTCAATGACTTGGATTGAAATAGTAATGACCCCTGCTGACCCTGCTGCTGCTGCTGTTGTTGTAATTGCTGTTGTTGTTGTTGCAGTCGTTGTCGATGTTGCTGCTGACCAATTTTCAATGCCGTTCGTGCACAAGACAGTAATTCGTTGGTTCGATTGACTGCCTGAGATTTCCACGGCTGTTGCTGCTGCTGATACTGAGACGACGACGACTTCTTCTTTTGATCTGATAGGAGGTGTGGTGGAAGGCCACCGCTGGATGGGGGTGGAGATGCCATGGTTGTTATCTTTTTTATGCTGTGCCAACAGTTTTGGTGTGTGACTGTGTGAGGGATATCACGCTATGTGTGATGTGATGGAATGTGACGTGACCCAGGCTCTACATTTTTTGATTTTCAAATACAATGTAATTTCAGGACATCATCTCACGTGCACCTACCGTGCCGTCAGATCGGTACACTTGAGCACAAGCAAGTCAATAAGTACGATAACAAACAGACCCATTGCTTCACAATGACGAACTCTTCATTGAAAGGCAAGAGCGCTGCTGTCAATCCGTATGCCAAAAAGCCTGTGATTAGCAACCCCTACGCAAAGAAACAACCTAATAGAGCTACTGCTGTAGCTGTAGCTGTAGCTGCCAACAATGTCACGCCAAAGGTCAAACCAGCATTTCCTGCTGTTAAAAATGCTGTCAATAGTAGCAATAAACAATCCTACAATCACCTCAATCGACCTGCGAGTACCACTGTCAAGCCTGCTAGGCCTGTAGCTGTCAGCAATGCCAAGAGACCTCATGGCAAGTCGAATAATCCGTACTCTTCCGTCAACAACAACACAAAGACAAAGGCTGTCACTCCTACACCCAAGAAGAAACAAATACTTCACAAACACAGCAAGCCAGGCTCATCTACCTCAAAGGCCGCTTCAGCAACTACTGCTACTACTGGCAGTGTCAACACTACAAGAGCCGCTGCATCTGCTTATACTACACCAAAGGCAACCACTGCATCAACAAATGCTATCAACAGATCCATACCAAATTCAAAGTTGAATGCACCTCGCAAAACAATGATTCATCCATCCAACTCAACCTCATCATCCAAAAACCATCAAATAATGAAACGCACCACACAATCATCATCCACATCCACCTCCTCCACCACTCGACCAAAATCACTCAAACAATCACTCAAAACTCAAATAGCTCAAATCAAACGTCGGAAACAACTCCTCCTCCAACAAAGAGAATTAGACCAACAACGCAAGAAACGTCAACTTGAATTACAAACTTTGGAACGACAACGACAACGACAACGACAACGTGAGGCACGTCGAATACTACGCCAACAACAACGTCAGGTTGTACAAGAAACAATTGGTCATATTGTAACACGTGTCGAACAACGAATGACATTGGAGGAACGTTTCGGTATTAATAAAGTTCATTATAGTATAGCGGAGGTTATGACTGAAATGATGGATACGATTGAACAAAATGATTTCAAAGAGAAACGATTGATACGTGAAAATAAGGCACGGTTACGACGAAAGATGACTAAGGAACGAAAGGTGATAGTACAACAGTGTTTGAGTGAGGTTGTGAGTGGTGTGGAGAAGAGGGTTTATGGTAGTAGTAGTGTTTCGTATCATCAGGAACAGGTGCAGAAGATGATGCAGATGCAGCAACAAGTGCAACAACAGCAAGTGCAAATGATGATGATGATGAAACAGCAACAACAACAGCAGCAGTACAGTCATCAAAGTATCATTCCTTCGTCGATGCAGTATAACATCCAACAACAACAAGGAGTGATAGTGCCGCACTATGGGTATAATGGAGCGTATTACCCGCTGCAGATGCAGATGATACCTCCGAATACTGTCAATGGCTATCATAATATGCCAATGCCAGCTATGCATCATCATCATCATCATCCCAACATGTCACTTCCGTATCCACAAAATCCTCCTGCATTGCCACCTTCGCAGACACTAGCGAATCCAATCACAGCTACTGTCAAGACAGCAGCAGCAACCAACAAAAAGCCACTGGTTCTATCCGCACAATATTATGCTCTCACCAACCCTCACAGCCCCTACAGATCATCTCATCATTTGCTCCATGGACACAACATATGTGTCATGAAAAAAGACGCAAAGGATTCCTTTGGTGTAACATTGCGATATGAAAGTAAGAGTGTATTGGTGCCACGGGAAGAAGTTGTTGCCAAAACCGTGACTGTTACTGCTACTGCGACTGCTGCTGTTACTACTACGAGTGTTGGTATCGGAGGAGCAGCAACATCATCAACTACTACCACCACCACAACTGAAAAGAAACCTCGACGAAAAAGAGAAACCTTTGGAGTACTTTGTGTAGTCGAAGCGAGCAAGGCTAGGTTTGCATCGTCATCATCATCACAACCAAACACCGACGTAACGAAAGTGAAGAAGGCTTTATTGCAACCTGGTGATATCATCCTTTCAGTAAATGGACGTGATGTGGGTGGGATGACATTTGCCGAATCATGTCGATTCATTTCTACCTCATCTACAAAGTGCTTGGTTACTAACGAGATTCGTTGTGTATTGACTGTAGCGAGAAGGAACGTTCCACTACTACCCGCTACTACTGCTGCTGCTGTGGTAGGTGGTGCAATGTCTGGCACTACCAACAACTACAACAACAACAACAACCTTCGTTTGCCCCATTCCACTTCTGCAATGCAACCTTCTACTCCGGCTATCCCATTGGTTTCATTTAGTATCCTTGGAGAGACGGTAATTGGTGATTTTTCATCTGTAGAATGGTGTGCTGTCATCCGAGCATTTCCAATCGTTTCGCGCGCACTAACGACTGGGATGGCCTTGTTGCCTGTAGCAACGAAGGATGTTTGTGCTACAATCAAAGAAAAGGAGGGGTATAAAACCTTTCTCAATCAACGCAGTGTGGAGTCAATCCAAGCAAAAATGTCCTTTGAAGGAACACGTATTGAAGAAGAATCGAAGCAAAAGGCCAAGGAGTATTGGAAGGCTGCATGGGAAGGTGAACTGAAACATGATGCTGATAATGACAACAACAACTCGTTGGTTGAGAACTACTACCTTACAGATGCGCAACGAAGTATTCTTCGCTCTAAAGCACGACCTACTACTGGTTGTAAGTGTGGGAGCAAGACTCATACCTTCGTGTCCGATCCAAAGTGTATTCTTTTCAGAGACGTGAAGCAGTTTTGTGCACAAAATTCCATCAATGTGCTGGAAGATGAGAAGAAAAAGAAAGGAAAGAAGATATCTACAAAAGGGAAAGGGAAGTTAGAAGCGGCTTACATTCGAAGATTCAACCAGCTTCGTGAAGAGACGGCGGCCACGAAGGAAGAGGCGGAGTTTGTGCTCAAGATGGAGCAGAATCAGTGCATTGGTATGAAGAAGGCTGTCTTTGCGCCAAGCTCGTTGTGTACTGTTGTGCTTTCAGCTGTGGCAGCTGTTATGGATTTCATTCCGAACGATCGTCTTCTCGACCCGGTAGAACCAAAGATGGAAAACAAAATGCCAACTTTACCAAAGCCAGATGTCGATGAGTCGAAGAAACAGTTGGACTCGGATGATGATGACAGTGATGATGAGGATATGCCTTTGACTGCACTTCTTCAACCTCAAACTTCCCTTAAAAGGGTGGCAAATGATTCCAATCTGCCATCTCCAAAACGGCCAAAGCAAAATGAGAGCAGCATTGGTCATAAGTCGAAGGCTGTGCCCAGCGCCTACGTTCTCGGGGAAATTCTTTTGCATATTAGCAAGACTTACGGTCATTTGTTTGTCGAACCTTCTCATCCAAACTATGCTTGGCAGCAACGTCATAGATCCACCATCACGACTCCTTTGCCAAAAGAGGTCATGTTTGCGGGTAATCCAAGAAAGCCAGGCAACCTCTCCTTCGAGAATGTTCGTTTCATGCTAACTGAAGAACGACTTGCACGGCTAAAAAAGAATTGGCTGGGTAATGACGAATTAAAGCTTCCACCTCAGTCTACGAGCGAGGAAATGGATCGATGGAATGACGAATGGACAGTAACACATCTCTCATCAGACGCAGTTACTGGTATTAGGCACGAAATTGATGTGTTGGAGAATCTGGGCATATTGCGGATAAACCATAATGGAAGCGTCGTACTTGCGCAAGGGTGGCAAAGACGAGTCCCGCACATGATATTGAATGAAATGAAGGATGCGTGGGGTTCAGATATGGATGTAAACAACTTACACTGCATTCACGAAAATATCAAATCGTCTTTAGAAGACGTTTGGGAGCACGACGACGATGAATGTGAGTGGCGTTTTGAATCAGACAGCCTCGATGATGATGACGATGTAGTTTATGAAGACGAAGAGTATGAGCTTAGAAGGCAGATCTTTTTGGAGAACTATGACGCATTTGTCAATTCAAGGAAAGGAGTTGGAGAGTTTGGAATTTAGGTGTAATAAAATAATTAGCTTTCCTTCGAATGTTTCTTGTGTTTCTTCTTCGACTTCTTTTGCTTGGCATCCTTTTGCTTCTTTCTCTTTCGCCCGCTCTCTGTTGTCGTAGCTAAGTCGCTTGCAACGGCTTCGGATGAATTAGTTTCTAATACATGCCGCAAGATGCCAAACAGTTTTGATTGATACTGCAAGTGCTGTAGCATGACTACGGTGAGAGCTTCGCAATCTTGAGCTTCACGAACCTGTAGTGATTGTGTCATAACTTGAATCTTGGCTCTTGTTATTGTATCAATGATTCTCCCATGCAAGCTTTCCATTTTGTCGTTTGTGTGACCATTTTGATCTCTGACTTCTAAAATGGCAAGCAACGTCGAGCTCTCACCGGCATCTTCCGATGAACAATCTTCAGCGTACGCTAACTCCATCACTTGCTTTGACGTCCCTTGAAACTCGTCCGTAAAATCTAATGCATACACATCACCTTCTTGGTCGGTGTATGCAGATAAAATCTCAGTTACACTTTTGCTTTCAGCTTCATCACGACGGCGACATAACTCCTCCAGAATTTGTCTTTCCGAAGGTGCAGCTTGATGCTTCTCCGCCAAGGAAGAAATAAAATCCCTTTGATCCAAGTTGATAGTCAAACCATCTTGGAAAATGAAACTGAGTTTGTTGTCTAGTGCATCTCTAGTGGTACCTGCGAATTTCGACCTGTACAAGCTGCATACGCAGAGACGTACCATACACCAGTGCACGCGACATCTCTTGTTTGGATCCGCCGTTAGTGAAGCAGAGTCTATTGGGATCATTGCTATCGTGTGAAGTAATTTCTTATGTGTCGTATTGTTGTTCAAGGGTTGGGTTGAAGCCATCAATTCCTGTGACTGCTTTTGGTTTTGTTTCCGTTCCCACAACTTGATCAGTCCACCTCCCAACAATCCCTTGTAAAAATGATATCCAGCAACACAAACAATCTTACTGGTAAACTCAGGAATCGGCCCTAACCTACACGGCAGCAGCGGTATCTTCATCTGCTCGCAGACATTGGAAAGAGACGCATTCTCTGCATCTGTCATATCACGTACAGCTCCACAGAATAGAAACATGTGTTTCACTTCTTTATTTCTAACATACAACTCCTTTGACCAGCATGGTAGCTCTGAATCACAAGATTCGTGTAGATATGCTGCAAGAACATCGGTTGAATAATCATTATTTGTTGGGTCAACTCCTTTTGCCCCTGATAGGATCTTACGAAATGTTCTCTCAATTCTGCTACTGTCAGGTTGTCCATTACTAGAATCACTACTACTAGCACCACCACCGTCATGTTTCTTGGCCTTGTCCCAAACAGTTTGCAATTTGTTCTTGTTAAATTTCTTCAATGCAACAGCCAGTGGAACATTCAAGTGATGCGACCTTAAAAACTCTAGAGAACATGTAGATTGTAGTATGTTTACTGCATCTCGTTTAGATGCAGGCATGTGACTTGGCAGTTTGTGTTTCGACTTGCTATTGGATGCATTATCAGCAGCCTGATTTGGCGGAGACTCGTCCAAGACACATTTCGTAAGTAATTGAAATGATGTTGATCTACCGCTAACGTTGTGGTTGTCCTGATTTCTGGTAAAGGAACTTCCCATCGTTCCTATTGATGATATATGTTGTTGCGTTCGCAGACGAGTTGCCTCGTTTGCTGCTTGCTTCCAAGCCGTGACAATATCTTTCTCCAGTGGCGGAGGCTGCTGTTCAAATAATGATGATGCAGTCAACTGCTCCTCCTCTCTTCTAGACTTTGACGACGACAGACTCATTCTCATGTAAGAATCTTCGTATAGCAAGATTAATTCGCAGGACCGACCATCCGTAGTATTAGCGGGGGCCCCAGCGGCACTGAAGAGCGTAACTGCCACACATCGCACCAGTGCATCTTGCCGATGACGATAGCGCTTATCATCGCCATTTGGTCTGTAGAGCGATGAGTCTGCGCCGTTGCCGCTGCACAGGAGGACGAATGTAAGCTTTTGCATGTGATCCATGGGTATCAAGAGCCGCCTTGGGATGAAGAAGAGCCAACAGTCTCCATCAACTCACACTGACACGCTATGAGCTTGAGCTCGTCCAAGCTATCAGCAGAGATCTACAGATCTGATGTTGGGGGAATATTTTCTACTAATTCCTACCGCTGGCTCTTCCGACAGACGACATTATTATTTATGAACCAAGCTAAGGAAAGCTAAAACAGAAATAACAGCTGTCTGCATCGGTTTGAAGCCGTTGATCACATAAGTAATGCTTGCTGAACAATAAATATAGTTGTGGTCTGCTGCGATGTTGCGTTTGAAAGTGGTGGCACTGCTGCTACTATCGTCGGGCAGTAGCCTTGCAGTTCTTTTCGATGCGCCACCTTATAATACACGCCCAATATCAATCCACAAAGACTTTATACCTCGCGGCGGAGAAAGTAATAATGGTGGTGTTGAGCTAGAACGACCAAGAAGAATTCGATTCGGTAGAATACACAAACGCTTATGGTTTGGGGCAAGAAAATTGATTGTTCAGAGTACAGTTGTGTTTCGAAGAGGAAGGGTGGTGGTGGAAAGTTTAGTTGATCAAAATTATGATGATGAAATATTACAGGAAGATCACGCATTTGATGAACTTGATACCATTATTTTCGACCATGAGGTTGACACCACCACTTCCTCTAACAATCAATCTACTTACGATGGTGATGATGATGCCTTCTTCACAACCACCAAACCTCCGCGGGAGGCAGCATCCAGAAAAGGATGGAAGAGACGTGCTCTTCGTGCATGGTTACGAAAGATTGAGCACAATTTTCTAAGTCCAGAAACAGCGAGGGCAATCAACACTATACAAAAGATATTGGCGGCTTTTCCTGAGTATGGAGTGGTTGATTTGTTTGGATTGTATTCACCAAAGGAAGTTGTACTTTCCATTCTGGCCTTGTCGAGACTACAACATGTAGTAGCAACTCGTAAAGCTGAGTACGATGATGAGGATGAGGAAAAGAATGAGACTGTGATCGACAAAAGCGTTATAGAAGAACTTGCTTACTACAGCATATTTGCAAATGTGGCATACGGATGGAAAGGAGCAGCGTTCTGTGGTCGAATCCCCCTATTCGGAAATAACAATCGCGCTTTAATGACACGTACAGGGATAGAACAAAACGATATCTTGATGACGAAATGGCATTCGAAAACAAATCGTCCAGCCTTCTTTCTCGTGAGGGATAAAGAGCGTAACGCTATTGTGCTTAGTATTAGGGGAACCTTATCTCCGCGTGATGTCCTCACTGATCTTTGTGCAAGTTGTGAAAATTTCTTGGTAGAAGATAATCCAGAAGTTTTGTCCGCAGCAGAGGAAGAACAGACGATTGCAGCAGACTCTGAGTCATCATTGGGAGATATTGATGAGAGCATAATGTCATCATCTGATTGGGGACAGATTCAATTCTCTCGAGCTCATTCAGGTATGGTTGAAGCAGCTAGAGGTGTTGCAAGGATGACTGCGAAGATCATTTCGGATGAACTCCAATCAGATCCTAACTTATCTTTAGTAATTGTTGGTCACAGTCTAGGTGGGGGCGTTGCAGCCGTTCTTGCAACCATGTGGAAACAACGATTTGCAAATAGAGTGCGATCCATCGGGTTCGGCAACCCATGTGTCTTCCCATTGGCAATTACCAGCTCCTGCGATAATATTATTTCGGTGACGGGAGAAGGAGATCCTTTTGCATGTTTCAGTCTTGGGCATATTGCTAATCTTACGAAAGCTCTGTCGAAGCTTTGCTCCGATGATGGATTTCGAGATGAGATAATGCAACATACCGGAACGACCAACTGGTTGCGGCCAGAAGATTTATCTGAAGAAGATTACGCTTGGTGTGTGAATGCCATGACGTTCTTACGGAAACAAATGAATTCCGAAATTCTTGTCCCGCCCGGAGTGATTTATGTGATGAGTGGGTCACTATTTGATTTTCCTGTGGATGAAAGTGAGTCTTCAGTGAAGAGATACAGTATTCGTTCTGTTGATCCTACTGTATTCGATGAGATGCGTGTCAGTCCGCGTATGTTTGATTTATCGCGTCATGTCCCGGCGAGATATGAAGCTGTATTACAACGTATTGCTGCATCCGTTGAATAAGCGTTGGCGAGTGATAGACGATTTGGATCTGCTTCGTGAGCTGCAATAATGTAAACTAAGTGTAAATTATCGTTGAAACACTTCAATTGTTATCATCGTAACTATGTGTACCGATAAATTAATATAACAACAGTAACATGTCAGTAATGTCTGCATTCTCGTATACAACTCAAAGATCCAACTTGGCACAATCATGCTTCTCAAATCCACCAATTAATTGTTCTGTATTACCAATCGCCGGAAAGAAATGAACCTGACCACGCACAGCACCCTTGGCAAGAGCCTCTTCGCTATTCGCCTGTTCTCCTGGGCCAATATTCCATTGATCTTCCGGTGTTTGAGTTTCCTTAAAGTAAATCAAAATGGGAAAGTTCTGACTTGGGAAGACGTCGTAGTTTACAAAGCTTTTGTATGCCCAAACATTCTCTCCGCCGACGACTACATTCTCGCCTGTCGACTCCAAATTTGATTTGACCAATGAGAAGTTGTCGTCGTCGAACGTGAAACTGGGCGAGCAGCGATTGAGTTATGTTATTGAGCGCGTGAGATGGGCAGGAATTATATCATGTATTGAAATAGAGACACGCAGCTAGCAGCTAGGCGATGTGTATGATCTTACCGCAATGTAGTTGTTTGAAATGCCAAGAAAAGACCAAAAAGTGTCAAAGGGATTCCTCCCAAAAACGCTGATAGCTTCGACTTCAATGGAGATCCGGGTACGCCAAAGGCAGCTCCTAGAGCCAACGATCCTAGTGCAAGATTATAGCTCGGCTCTACGATTTCTGTCCCAACAGCGAGGCTAGTGGTGGATGTGGTTTTTGAAGTTGTTGTTGGCCGGGCAAGATCGACTCTCTTCGATGTCGAGCGAGTTACAGTGGCAGGGGAAGACGACGAGGCAGTGAACGACTGCACTGGGCCGCAACTTAGTAGTAGAAGAAGGGAAGATTTCAATAGATTCATGTTGGCGTAGGTAGGTGTGTTCGATGTCGAAGTGGCGGTGTTGATCTGCGTTATGATGTTGATGAATCGCACTTGAAGATCGTAAGTATGGTAGGAAGGCCTTGCGCAAAAAGATTTGAAGCGCATAAATGAGTACTGATTCCGAAAGATTTGGCCGAGACCTGTTGAGAAATTTGAATACTTTTTGAATTTTTTTGAATTTCAACCCTCGCACCTCGCACCTCGCACCTCGCACCTCGCACCTCGACAACAACCGAACCTCATTGCCAATGCACTGCGATTCTAACAAATACAATACACAAGACATGTCAGCCGCAACTATCCTCGCTGAAGCCTATGGCGAATCTGCCAATCTCTATACCGACGTTCTCAACGTCTCTTCCGATGCAACACCGTCCCAACTGCGCAAAGGCTACTACAAACTCTGCCTCAAATACCACCCAGACAAACTATCACCAACTCTATCCCATGATGAGAAAGAATTGGCCAAGAAGAAATTCCAAGCGATATCATTGGCATACACTATTCTAAGTGATGAAGAGAAGCGAAAAGAGTACGATGAGACTGGTGACTTGTATGATGACGATGAAGATTTGCCAAGTAAAGAGGGGATGAAACAATGGACAGATTATTTCGATGCCGTTTTCCCAAAAGTGACAACCGCAGATATTGATGCGTTTGAAGTAAAATACAAGTGCTCTGATGAGGAAGAGAAGGATGTATTGCGATATTATGCGCACTTCAAGGGTGATTTGAACAAAATGGTCGAATGTGTCATGCTGAGTTCGGATGCGGATAAGGAACGATGGGTGAAGGACTACATAAATCCAGCTATTCAGAAAGGCGATGTAGAGGATTACAAGGATAAGATCAAAAAGACCATTGGGAGCGCTCCATCAAAGAGTAAAAGAGCCAAAAAGGGAAGAGGCAAGAAGAAAGCTGATGAAGCAGAGTTGGATGATAGTGATGATGATGATGATGTACCCATGGCAGAAGTTGTTGATGAAGAAAAGCAAAGTGCAAAGGTAAAATCGTCCACCAAGAACAAAACCCCCAAAGCACCTCCTAAGAAGAAGGCCAAGACTACAAAGAAGAACAGCTCATCTGAGGATGATCTCATTGCTCAGATTCGTGGAAATGCCTTGGCTCGTAACAGACAAGCGGGATTTGATTCATTGATGGCTGGTTTGGAAGATAAGTATGGCGGTGGTAAGAAGAAAAAGAAGGGTAAGAAGGCAAGTGGTGGTGACATTGATGATGCAGAATTTGAAAGGATTCAGGCTGGAATGATGAAGAAGAAGTCGCGACAGAAGAAGTAACTTGTTGTGAGCATTGACCTCACCTTCTTCTTCATGCCTGCCGCATTCATTAATAGTTAATATTCATAGACATGTGCCTTATTTTAAAGCTTTGATTCGTTTGTGGAAGCATGCTGAAGCAACAAAGGTGCAATCTGCTTTCTAGAACCTTTTGGATTTCCTTGCCGAAACACGCGTATCTTCATACCATCTTGCGAGTAATCGTTACAATCTTCTCGCTCGGCCATGTCCAAATCTGAGGCGTCAGGATGATCCAACAGAAACTGGGCGAATGAATCTACGACATTGTCATCATTACCAGCCAACAAAAGCTCTCGCTTCGGCTTGTCATCAAAAAATGTAACACCCAATACACCAAATAGATTCACATCTTCTGAAGCGATAAATGATTTCATGCTGTCTATGAATCCATCCTTGGTGAGTAGATCATCCATTGTAATGATCACAGACGACAATCCAATCGATGATTTATCATCCACTACGAATTTCTTGTAATCAATCCTCAAACAATTCATTGCCGACATTTCCAGCCAAAATTTGGGATCACTTTTGGCACCAATCAATGCATCGAATAATGCTTTTCGATCTGGCGTGTTGCATCTACCATTTGGAAATATTCTATCCAGAGTAGCCCCATCCATCAGTGACGGCACAGTGTCCGCACAAGATGACCAATCGGTTCGGCTCAGCAGTTGTTGTATCGCTTCCTCGTCACGAGGTGTACCCTTCTTTGCCTCTGGGAGCATATTGATGGAATCAAGAAGGATCACACCCAAGAGTGACAATCCTAATGCACCATCAATCTTTAGAGACGAGTCTGAATCTGACATGCTCTGAAACAAACGTTCGGCAACAAGCGTACAAGTGCTTGCAACGGTAGCATGACCATTCTCAAATGCAATAATACGATTTACGGAGTCTACTTGTTCATGGTGATTCTCATCTTTGTGATGGTCGACAATTTCCTTTACCATTGAATTTAAATGAGAGTACATGGGGCGTAATCTATTATGATCCACCAATGTAATTGTCGTATCCAGATCAGTCGAAGCACCAGAAGATGATGATGGCAAGAGATGCTTTGTGACAACATCATCATCAATATAAATCAGCTTTTCAACATTAATTCCCACCATATCCAGAAGTAAAGCAGCATCCCTTCTTAGTTCCATCTCTGCCCGAGGAATGCTTACAATGGGAACCTGAAAGGTATTGTCAGATGGAGATTTAAAGTTGGATGACGTGACATATCCAAGTGTTAGCGCAGAAATGATCGAATCGGCATCGCCTGCTTCATTCCCTATAATCACGCTGTTGACTCGCTTTGTTGCAGTCTTATTGCTCTGGTCAGCATCCGCTAAAGATGCTGCTGGAACACTTGACTCCAGAAATGATGCAAAACTTGTATTGCCAATCTGTTGTGATTGATGCGTGATAGTGGCCGATAATGCCGATGACGATGACAGAGCCATCTTATTATTGAAGGCAGAAAATCGAATGTTGCGTGCAACGAAAGGCGCAAACGCGTCAACTGCTGCCAGTGATCTGAGCAATGTTATGGTTGCAATGATTACTTGAAGGAGTAGCAGTAGGGATAGTAGCTGCCTCGCCATTGTTTGGCTGGCAGGCTGAATGAGGCAACGGCGTTTGAATAATGTGCGTTGCTACTTTTTTACCACATACAGAACAATAAGAGAGGTTCCACTGGTACAAAATTCACGTAGAAACTGCTCACCGTAGGAATTCAACCAAATTTGTAGGAATTCAAAACCTTGACGAAACGTGACGCGCCCCCTTCCCGCCAATTTTTTTATTAGTAAAATGCTCTAGCTTTGGGTCCGAGCGTAGCGTAATGGAATTTCAAAAGGGTGAAATTTCACTACTGCAACTTTCGTGAAATTTACAGGGTGAAAGTTGCACCAATTTTGGCCAACAATGAAATTTCACAAAAATTCTGGCGCGAACGGATGGTACTGAACCAACACGTAGCACAAAAATAACCTAAGACCCTTCATTCCACCAACCACCAAACCCCAAAGAACACCACGCACCATCCAGATGATGAGTTTGTCAACTCAGCGGAGAGTAACTCTTCACCAAAATGCTGGCGACTAACAATGCAGTATTACTTATTCCTTCGTAGTAATTCAGCTTACATGCGTGTTCCTGCATTGGCATGTACCAGATGATTTTGGGCGCGGATGGCTCTTATTTTGGGTGCGGGTATGTGCACAAATCAACTTTTTGTTCACTCTGCCGTCTACCACGCTGTCATAGTTTGCCTGGCAATAACAACAACAATTCAATAATCTTCAACAATAATGCTTTTGACATGAAGGATCCAACTGGTGTTGCACTTCTTCGAGGGAAGGAAAACCTCCGTCATATCATGGATGCGAAGAAGATGCTTGGAAAGAAGCTTGCTGACAGTCTCTCTTAGAGTGATGTGTTGACTGCAGAGTGCAAAGTATTACGACTATCTCAGGATAAGCTAGAGTGAAATTTAATCCCTTGAAATTTCTGAAATTTCTGAAATTTCAACCTGCAATTTTCAACCCCCTCCAAAAATGGTGAAATTCCATTACGCTATCCGAGCGGCCAAAATTAAGTTTCAGGGAAGTGGTTTACATGCTATTCCCGAGATACTATCCTTTAGGTGACTATTATGTGAGTATATACTGTCCTGGGTAGGTCATGAAAGCGTATATTTTCGTCGAGCTATGCATTTGAAGATACCCTCTAGCTTCATTCTAGTCATGATGGCTGATGGCCGGCCAAATTTGTCTAGCAAAAAGCTAGTGTACTCTCACATGCATTTCTCAGCAGAGAGTTGGAATTATCGGCCAACCAACATATGTACAGAACCCCCATTTCGGTCGACAAAAGGATGGTAGTACCTTTAAAGCCGGTACATCAACTCTTTCAATCTCGATTTTGGCCGCTCGGACCCAAAGCTAGAGCATTTCACTAATAAAAAAATTGGCGGGAAGGGGGCGCGTCACGTTTCGTCGATTTTTTTTTACGTGGATTTTGTACCAGAGTTCTACGTACGGGGCGGGTGAGCGTCTGGAACCCCGCTTATACTTTTGCACGGGAACGTTTACATTTTTGGCGGTTGTGGTGTTGGACAGACGACTGAAGACGGTGTGAATTGTGAATCTTTTCCCACAAGGCTTGGGTACGATACATACCATAGCGACAATGCTCATTCCTTCTTGATTGGCACAACACGTAGCAATCAGCTTACAACATCTCTAATCTATTGAGGCAAACAATTCACCAATTCATCAGGTCATCTACCTTTGTCTCTCACGGCTACAGCAACCATGTCAGAAGAATTCACAACAAATGCCCATGATCTCGCCGAAGCAGCAAAACTGCAGGCCCAATTATTAGAGCAGGATAGCAGTAGTGCGAAATCATCTTCCTCCTCCTCCTCAGCTCATCATCAATACAGAATACCATCCGTATCCATCGACAGTGGAGCCTACAAATACGTTCTAATCACTGCACTCCCACCAAATAATAAAAATAAACCAGAGGTATTCGTCCATTCCAAACGAGGGGCACAATATCACCGTAATGTCGCTGAACCGTTGATCCCCATCCTACAACAAGGTGGCTACACGGACATAAGAATAAAGGGTGGAGGTCGGATATACCGTTGCGATGAAGAAAAAATAATCAAGCTCTTTGGTTACAGCTATGGGTTTGGAAGGGCGGATCATTCCTTGGCGAAGGATGTTGTGGAGAAGAGTGGCAAGTTTGTTGGATATACGATTTCGTGGTCGAATGATGGTTATTGAGATGATATACTGATTAAAAGTACTGATGAGAGAATGAGGACGCAAAATATACTATAGCAAGATGTGTTAGCATGATGATGTGGACATTGAGATAAAGTGCAAAAGGCAATGTTTAGCGTGCAAAGATGGTTCGTTAGATGTTCCTACCAAATTTGATGAAATCAACTGCTCTCTCATTCATTCATGAATTGAACAGATTTACTCTACACAAATGAATGAGATCTTTCTCTCAGTATATGAACAAATGAAATAGAATAAAATATCATCAAAAGCTAACCAATATCATCGTAATGTTTGTATGATGAGATCCAAGGAGTCCAAAGGAGCAGAAACTTACACTGACAGGTCCAATAATTTGAGACTGCCCTAACATCACTTCTAAACCTCACAACGAGTGAAAGGCTCCTAGTTTACCATTACGTTATACAGAAAGAGAGGTAAGACATTCATAAGTTAAACGCAGAAGCTACGCTACAGCCTGGTAGTTGACCTGATAAGTTCCAATTAGGCTAACAAGAGCGCAACTGTCAAGCACCATATCGTATCAAACGTCGTCAACATGCGCATGAGTCGCTTCTAGTGGCCCATTATAGTCGGTGGCGATACTATGCAAGCACACTAGGACCGCATCAACGGGTGCTCGCTTTGAAGCGATGCTACAGTCTCGTAGCTGATCTGAGAGGTCCAGTGCCAGCAGGGCAGCAGCACCACATCCAACCAAATCGTATCTGTGTCCTTTCGCATGCGCATGAGCCGCTTCTAGTGGCCCATTATAGTCGGTGGCGATACTATGCAAGCACATTAGGGCTGCTTCAAGGGGTTGCTCGCTTAGAAGCCATTCTACAGCCTCTTCAATGATCTGAAAGGTACATTGCGGGCTTGCCGGCAGCACCACATCCAACCAAATCCTATCTATCGTCGTCAATATGTGCATGAGCCACTTCTAGTGGCCCATTATAGTCGGTGGCGATACTATGCAAGCACATTAGCACTGCGCAGACGGACAACTTATGTAGAAGCGAACTACAGTCTAGTAGCTGATATGAGACGTCCAATTCAAGCTGGCCGGCAGCACCACATCCAACCAAATCGTATCTATCGTCGTCAATATGTTCATGAGCCGCTTCTAGTGGCCCATTATAGTCGGTGGCGATACTATGCAAGCACATAAGGGCTGCATCAACGGGTTGCTCGCTTAGAAGCGATGCTACAGTCTCGTTGCTGATGCAAAAGGTCCATTGCATGCTGACTGGCAGGACTACATCCAACCAAATCGTATCTATCGTCGTCAATATGTGCATGAGCCGCTTCTAGTGGCCCATTATAGTCGGTGGCGAAACTATGCAAGCACATTAGCACTGCATCAAGGGGTTGCTCGCTTTGAAGCAATGCTACATTCTCGTAGCTGATCCGAGATGCCCAGTGCGAGCTTGCCGGCAGCACCACATCCAACCAAATCGTATCTATCGTCGTCAACATGCGCATGAGCCGCTTCTAGTGGCCCATTATAGTCGGTGGCGATACTATGCAAGCACATTAGGGCTGCATCAAGGAATTGCTCGCTTTGAAGCAAAGCTGCAGTCTCGTAGCTGATCCGAGATGCCTAGTGTGAGCTGGCCGGCAGCACCACATCCAACCAAATCCTATCAATCGTCGTCAATATGCGCATGAGCCGCTTCTAGTGGCCCATTATAGTCGGTGGCGATATTGTACTATGCAAGCACATAAGGGTTGCATCACTGATTTGCTCGCTTGGAAGCGATGCCACAGTCACGTTGCTGATCTGAGATGTCCATTGCGAACTGGCCGGCAGCACCACATCCAAGCAAATCGTATCTGTGTCATTTCGCATGGGCATGAGCCGCTTCTAGTGGCCAATTATAGTCGGCGGCGATACTATGCAAGCACATTAGCACTTCGCAAACGGACAGCTTATGTAGAAGCGATGCTACAGTCTCGTTGCTTATCCGCGAGGTCCATTGCGGGCTGACCGGCAGCACCACATCCAACCAAATCGTATCTATCGTCGTCAATATGCGCATGAGCCGCTTCTAGTGGCCCATTATAGTCGGTGGTGGTTCTATGCAAGCACATTAGCACTGCTTCAAGGGGTTGCTCGCTTAGAAGCGATGCTACAGTCTCGTAGCTGATCCGCGAGGTCCATTGCGGACTGGCCGGCAGCAGCAGCACATCCAACCAAATCGTATCTATCGTCGTCAATATGCGCATGAGCCGCTTCTAGTGGCCCATTATAGTCGGTGGCGATACTATGCAAGCACATAAGGGCTGCATCAATGTGTTGCTCGCTTTGAAGCGATGCTACAGTCTCGTAGCTGAACCGAGAGGTCCTCTGCGGCTGGCCGGCAGCACCACATACAACTAAATCCTATCTATCGTCGTCAATATGCGCATGAGTCGCTTCTAGTGGCCCATTATAGTCGGTGGCGATACTATGCAAGCACATTAGCACTTCGCGAACGGACAGCTTATGTAGAAGCGATGCTACAGTCCAGTAGCTGATCTGAGAGGTCCATTGCGGGTGCCCGACAGCACCACATCCAAGCAAATCGTATCAATCGTCGTCAATATGTGCATGAGCCGCTTCTAGTGGCCCATTATAGTCGGTGGCGATACTATGCAAGCTCATAAGCACTGCGCAGACGGACAGCTTACGTAAGAGCGATGCTACAGTCTCGTTGCTGATGCAAGAGGTCCATTGCATGCTGCCTGGCAGGACTACATCCAACCAAATCGTATCTATCGTCGTCAATATGTGCATGAGCCGCTTCTAGTGGCCCATTATAGTCGGTGGCGAAACTATGCAAGCACATTAGGGCTGCATCAAGGGGTTGCTCGCTTTGAAGCGATGCTACATTCTCGTAGCTGATCCGAGATGCCCAGTGCAAGCTGGCCGGCAGCACCACATCCAACCAAATCGTATCTATCGTCGTCAATAAACGCATGAGCCGCTTCTAGTGGCCCATTATAGTCGGTTGCGATACTATGCAAGCACATTAGGGCTGCACGAAAGGGTTGCTTACGTATGAGCGATGCTATAGGCGCCTTAATGACCTTATCAGGTTTCAACAATTTCCACATCGTTTCAATCGTCGTCAATATGCCATGAGCCGTTCTAGGCTTTACTAGTGTCCCATTTCATCTTACTTTTATATATTGGTCCTCTGCAGCGAGGTTTTAATGTAGATTATAGTGTTACAGTATAGTCAGAACGGATAGAATTGATAATTAGTGCGTCTGCTCATGTGAAATTTTCGTTGTTGTAGCCTCTCACGCGTGACAATTAGTTGGTAGAAGATGTAGTCATTTTAGCTACATAATATAACTTCAACATTGCTCCGGATTTACGCATCCATCAATTCTACATGTATAACCATCTTCTTCATTTTTTTTGACATCTGCACGATATATCTCACTTTTATAACCCAAAGGAACTGCAACCCCTACACCAAAAGGTAACCAGAGGTATTCTGGAATCAAGTTCGGGACCAAATTTTTAAGTATTGAGCTACCCCCGAATGGTGCATAAAGTGGGTTAGTAGCCAAGCGACACTCCGGTTGAAGGAATCCGATGGCATTATGTATCTCTTGTTGGCCTCGTTTGAGTGTTGACTGATCTGCTGTCTCCAATATTGCGGTTGGTGCAAGCTTTGCCCTAATACAAAATTGCAATGAATTTGTCTCACCGTTCTCATTTCTCGGTAATACCGCCTTTGCGTCAAAAACTACTTTTCCATCCATGAAACCCGCATTCATCAACTCAAATGATGTTGCTGATAATAATGCCGATGTCAAACCTTGCTGCTGCTGCTGATCTTCGAATGATAAATTCGGCAATGCTGCCGCATTGCCTGGCAAGAGGGGAGTGCCATTCCGTATTCGTCTCCTCTCTGCTTCCATACTACTCTGTTGCGCAGCGTCTCCCAAGGTTACAGCAGCTCCAATAACTGAATTCTGTACAAGTGATTGTAAGATATTCCGCAGCCAAAAGCGTAAGAGTAGTGAATTACCAATGTCACTCGATGCAATCGCCAGGGAATAGCTGATACAAGGTGGGCGCGGCGAGCCAATATAGCGACGTATTCTCTCTTTGATAGACCCAATTTGTTTGCGAAAATCATCACCATCAAGACAGCCAGTAATTCTTAATAGAAAGACAGTGATTATTGTCGACTGGATATATTTCCTAAACCTCCAAAGAAAGAATGGTAGCACAGGTAAAACAAATGGAAGGTACCCAAGATGTAGATTGACGCCATATAAATCCAGCTTTCGAAAGCTTAGAAGCTTGAATCGACTGATGCAATCTCTTGCTGATATAGATATTTTACTGACGTTTCCTTTGAGTATTGATTTATTGGATACAGCATTCATGTTAACTTTGAGAGATGAGCATTGCGAGAGGAGAATATGTTTGATGAGCCATCGCATTATGGTTTCGACTGCCGTCGCCAGGCGTGGCTTCTGTGTGGTAGTATTTGTCGAGTAGTCCCTTTGAACCTTTCCGTCAAACGATTCACTCATGTCACCTGGAACAGGTAGAGCACACAGCAGGTGATGTGGATAAACTTTTTCACCTACGGCTATTCGACGAGGATGCTTATTATGTACACAGACGGCTGATGGTGCAAACGAACACGCCGTCGGCAGTAAGAGGAAGTAGAAAGAGCCTGTTATCTTCAGGGCAGACATCATGTTGACTGAGGCACGGCTGGATGGTGAGCTACCGGTTTGGTGCTTAATCTTGACACTACTACTTTATCGGCCGTTAGGTAGGTTAGGTCCATCATCCATCATGGTTCATGCATGGTCGAGAATTTTGTGGACATTTTATGGCGGGAAGAGATAGAGTTCGCGGACTTTTTTCTGAGTTCGCGGACTTTTCCCTCTGCCTCCTGTGAGGCCTCCTGGCTGGGCTGGGCTGGATAGAAACCAGATGCAAGGTGCGGTGATATTATTATGACCGCGGTCATAGTGAATACACGGGAGTAGGTGTTGTGAATTACATTTGTAGTCAGAGAGAGACGGCAGCTACTCGATTAGATCGAACATTTACGAACATAAGTTGGATGTTGGATGGAGTCATCGCATCAGTCATAATCGCATCAGTCAAAAAGAGTACTAAGTATTTTTCTCTTACGTGCTTGGAACTAACACCTTGAACGGTAGATACAAGGAGGAGACATTAACCATGAACAAATCTGGAGGAATGAGACGTGTGCGGCGATCAGCCGGTGCCGCTGCGTTTGATGCAGCTGTTTCTGCAAGAGACGACAACAGCGCTGCATCTGACAAATATAAAAAATTCAACGCAGCAAGAGCAAAGGAAATGGCGAGGGCAGTAGGCGGCGGGCCGGGTGGCGACTCAGATCAACTACCATTCTTATCCGAAAAATTGCGTCTGACAGAGCAGCAACCACAAAATAACAATAGAAGGGGACCGATGATGGATTCCGATCACTCTGGTGGACCACTCAAAAAGAAAGCTTCTTCAAAAGCCCCTTCGTCAGGCAACTCGATTGGATCGTTACAAAGAATGCAAATGGAAATTAGTGCTGCCAATAGAGGAGACAAAAATAGACAACCTCAATTACAAAAGAAGAAGATGAATATGGTATTGAGCGCATTTGGAGACAGCCCTCGTCTTTTTAGACGAGTAAAAAAAGTTATGAAATGCACAAAGAAAGAAGACGAAGATGATGCTGATGACCTGGACTCATTATATCTGTCAGACGACTCTAACCCAAAAAGTACGAAGACCTCAAAAGTTATCTTTGCAATGGTCTTGATGGTGTTACTTGTATTTAACCTTGGCCGACTCAAAGGGCGAGAAAAGGAGAAGGTTCTATTACTAAGTATATTGAACAACCCGAAACTGCGTGGCCAATTCTTACCAAATGGAAGTGACTCTATCTCGGAGAACCAGAGCGACAATATCATTCAAGAAGAAGCTGTGGAAGTATTATTTCCCTCCTACTTTTCAAGTCTGTCCGATCTCACAGAAGAATATCGACAAGAGAAGGAGACTCCCTACTTCTGGGATGTTCACTTCTCAGGAGAAAGTATTGCAGAAGCCATCTTTTCTCAATGTCACAATCTAATAATGGCTGCTGAGTTCGGGCTTCGACAACCTCAGTATACTGAACATGAACTTGCAAAATTCAATCTCGATGGGAGTAGATACGTTAATGTAGAGCTCACCACAAAGGAGGGCATCTTGCGCGCTGCGAACTTGGGTCTTGCAGAGAGCCATCTTGCTGATGTCATCATTAGCCCTTACCTCCACAACATCGCATCATTGGTCTTTACAGCTCAAAATCCCGGTAGACTTTTCGCTTTGTTCCGGCACCCGGTAGATCGTGCTCTGTCTATGTATCACTATCTCTCAAAAGCAACTTGGGATCCTATGTATTCCCCAGAGGTCAAAGATATGACTATCGAGGAATTTGCACAAAGTGGGTACATCGAGAACAACTGGATGACTAGATTTTTAGTTGGGAAACCGAAGGGGAAACTAACGCATTTAGATATGCTCTTGGCAAAAAAAATTGTGAAATACAAAGTCCTCGTGGGACTATATGATGAACTAGAAACTTCAATGGCAAGATTCCAGAGATATTTTGGCTGGAAAGATTCAAAGAGAACTCGGGCTGATACTGCCAAATGCCGCTCAAAAGCTATATCTCGAGGAGACAAGAATCTGGGGCACCCAACTAGTATCAAAGATAGAGAAGCATTTGCATCGCTTCAGTCTAATAACTCGAACGCAGCTGAAGAAGTCATAGTTGGAAATCCAGCGTGGAAAGCTATTGAACGACAAAATGTGTTTGACTTGGAACTGTATGCATTTGCACAAAGAGTTTACGCCTTACAAGGTGAACACATCTTCAATGTCGCTGCGTAGGTAGGAGTAGAAGAGATTTCCATTAACGGGTCAACTACAGCTTGAAATAATTAGAAACAGTATGCAATAGATAACTATTTAAGGGAATGCTAAGTGGGTTGATGGAGAAAGTACTTTGTACCACAATTTCTGTTTTAGTACCACAATTTCTGTTACTCCTGAGTACCTTCGGTACGAAAGTGTTGCTTGAGCGCGGCATGGTTTGAACATAAAAATACAGTTTCTTGTCATCAGTCCAGCATTGGCATCGGCAAGACTTACTTCAATCCCGTCAAAGGTCATCCTCGGTAGCGCAACAGGTCATCATCAGTATCTTCACAAGAAAATTTAGATCCCTGTTCGTCGGAACTAGTAGAATTATATTTCAAACCATACATGAGTACCACTCCCCTCCGTCCCGTCAAAGTCTACGATAACATCTAAACTGGTGAACTGATAATGCGGAGCCATTGTGGCTCGACTTTGCATACCCATCATCTTATAAAATACAAAAAGCTACAGGCAGCACATAAACTCGTTTCGCCATGGTAAATCAACAGTATGTCAAGCTCGGCGCGATCGGCCTGTGCATTGTGGCTATCACTATCGGCGTAGGGATGGGCGTAAGCACAAGGAACAAAAACAGAGCTGCAATCACCGTGGCCAAGTCTACTTCAACTGATTCTGATCTTCCTTGGTGCCCAGACGAAACTCGTCGCAATCTAATTGTGCCAGGAACAGAGACCATTTACTCCGCTAACGATAACGTAAGCAGTGGAACCGGAACGGTCAGAGTCAGGAATCTGGGCCTGACCTTTCAACCAGACACTCCAACGCCAACAACTTTTATGCCAACAAACGCAGATGATTTTCTCAATCCGCCCATGGCAACTCCTCTCCCGTCAGATCCCAAGCCATCAGCTGCTATTACTGTAAGTATAGAAAATATTCTTTGTAATTGTATACTTCCATCAGATATCTAATATTCGTTTTCTCATTACAATATCGAAGACGGCGTGTAGGACCAAGAGCCCAAGTCCCAACATCGACAAGTGCGTCCCATCTTCTAGACGAGGACTTGGAACAGAAGTTACTCTTGCACCAACTGCATGCACTTGTCCTCCAGCGCCTACGCCCAGGAGAAGGAAGCTTGGCATGGAAATCACTTCTTCGCAGTCGCCATCGCCTACAATTTGTTCTTCCATGAAACCGGTGCGGACAGATGCACCAACGGGCGCTCCTTCACCATGTGACGGAACAGATCCAGACTGTCCAGAAGTACCTGTGGTTGTGACTCCTCCACCTTCACCTTCACCGAATTCATCTGTGTGTCCGCCATGCCCCGGTGATAGAACTACCTCCCCAACACCTTTTCCAACAACACGCCCGACGACGAAGCCACCCACACCTGCCCCAAGCAATACTGTGAACTTGCAAACTCCAGCACCGACTAAGAAGCCAACTCCAGCACCAACTAAGAAGCCAACTCCAGCACCGACTAAGAAGCCAACTCCAGCACCGACTAAGAAGCCAACTCCAGCACCGACTAAGAAGCCAACACCAGCACCGACTAAGAAGCCAACTCCAGCACCGACTAAGAAGCCAACTCCAGCACCAACTAAGAAGCCAACACCAGCACCGACTAAGAAGCCAACACCAACACCGACGAAGAAGCCAACACCAGCACCGACTAAGAAGCCAACACCAGCACCGACCAAGAAGCCAACACCAGCACCGACTTGGCCGAAAAAGCCTTCCCCACGACCAACTCCATCCCCGACAGCTGAGCCATCACCTAAGCCAACTCCTAATCCCACAAAGAAGCCGACTCCACGCCCAACGCCATTGCCTACCTTAGACTGTACAAATGTTGCTAATTTTGACTGCGACGAAGCCGTTGGCGATGATCCAGCCGGCAATTGCTCAGATGAAGTCAAAGGTAAATGCCCAGAATTATGCATTGAAGAATGCATCTCTCCTACCCCAGTCATCGTAACTAAGCCAACACCAGCACCAACTCCTGTTGCGACGAGTGTTCTTTCATCCCTCGGTAGTAATGAAGGAACCGTCACAGTTTCAACCGAAACCACGGGACCACCAACGATGCCTGATCGCGTGCCTTAGTTGAATCCATCTCCCGATATAGATATGTTTGGTCTCTATGTTCATGCATGTTCGCCTCCGTTCTGGTCTATCGATTAGAGCTATGGGAGGTAAATCAACGTGACGAGCCCAGCCAGTAGATAATTGCTTTTTGTTTGATTTGCTGCCACTGTCCTTTGAAGGGGCATGTAGATGTTAATACCTTTAGAGAAAAATTGTTTGACATGCAATCTATCACAATTCTGTAGGCGTGGTCTGCTCATAACTCTTCTCTCTTCTATCTTGACAAGATGGCATTCAAGCCCTTTTTCAAGCAACGCGACCAAAGTTTGTAACCTTCTGCATTTGGATGAAGCCTATCAGGCATGTAGACATCTAATTCATTAATGTCATCGAATGCAAACATTTCTCTTCCACAATTTATCACAGGGGTATAAGAATGCATTTCTTCACTCGCACCAACTTTGCTTGCCTCGTCGTTTGCAGATAATAGTATTATGCGACTATTCTTGAAATCTTCCCTCCAACCATGCATCAAATTTGGCAACGCTCGATTAACCTTATTGATAGCAGGCATGAAGGATGTATACGGATCCAAATTTTCAACATTCTTGCACCTCGGAGGACACATCTTGACTGCTCTAAAATCATCTTTGCGCGGTAATAACTCACTAAAGAGCATGGCCGCTGGAGTATTTGGGAAATACTTTTCATGCAATTGTAGAATTGTTCTCGTAGACGCATCCATTCCCCTGAGCGTTTGCTCTGGAAGCATCCCCCCTCCGAGATTGTTGGTTCCCATCAGCAGTATATATATTCTTTCCAGTCTTCCTATCGGGAACAGATCATCACCTTCGTCAATATTATCATTATTTTCTGCTCTGGCCAACAACGGCGATACTGGAAATTCTCCATTTTCAACTCTCCAAATAAAGTCATAAGTTCTAGATCCACTGATGCCCAAAATCAGAGGCGGTTTCAACGCTCGCTCCCCCCAATCAGATCTATCCCCAAAAGTAGTTGCAAATACGTCTCGTATAGATTCATCTTCGTCAGCAGTCCACATCCTATGCGGGCCAGGAACATTACCGAAGGAGGTACCATTCCAACCCTCAGTTATACTATCACCATAAAATATCAACTGCGGCAAATAGTCGTCAACTTGATTCACAGACAAGGCATCTGATTCTTTCACGCGCTTCACTAACGTTCCATGCAATGCATGCCAATCCTCTTCCGCTTCCGGCCAAGGTTGCGGTTGTGTAGGATCGAAATCACCAATGTACTGGAATGGACGAGAACTCCCAGTTAGTGTTTCCATGTTTTTGTTGTTGGATTCCCATGATGAGCTGATTGGATTGTCGTCAAGACGTTTATGATTTTGTGCACCACTCTTAGTGAGAAGGAACACTGCCGCCAGTGCAAAAGAAGAAGCGATTGCAGCGCATCTGAGACGACTGCGATTTGCGGATGACGAGTCATTCAGAGATTGGCCGGCAGTGATGGGAGGTAAGAGAAGGCTCACCTGTTTGCGTCGTCGGCGCGGTAGAGCGGACGAGCTAGCTGCGTTCTCAATTCTTGCCATTATCTTTCTATTAAGGGAGGAACACTATCTCTCTAGAGTAGCAGGCGGAGAGCAGGCGGTCATGGTCATGCATAAGTAAGGAAGAAGCTGAAGATGATCAAGATTCTTTCGTGAAGATGTAAAAGATGCGAGATGAGAGATGCGACAGTGTGAGGAGATGCGTGTCTCTCTAGATAGAGCCTCTTTTGACTGTGTACCGAAGAAGATAGATAGAAGAAGGATAGAAGATGTAGAGAGAAAGAGGTCCTACCTACTGAAGCAAATAATTGTACCCTGGTACTTATTCATGTGGCTCTAAGCTCTACTTATCTGCTCTTGAATCCTAACTTCATTTCTTACGGAGCTTTTGGCAGCGGTCTATTTGCTTGGGCAAGACAGAAGACAGGTTTTTAAAAGCAATTCACATTCTATTGATTTGGTCGTGTTGCGATGTCACTCTTATTGGAGGTAGGAGTACTACTGAAACACGCTTAAAAGGAATCTTACGTGTGATTCCAGGTATCCTGATCATATTTTGCTTGTGGAGATTCATATCATTCATGGTTTCGTACAATCGACGTGTGAGATTCAACAACACAAGCTGCAGCTGCACTTAGCCTGTCATACGTTGAAGAGTTGGAAGAGAAAGAGAAGAATTGCGAAGACGAACTGGAGAGGTTTGTAAAAATTGACAAACTAATCCACGTCTTCATCTGGCTCTGGCCTTTGGACTAAGACACATTGAGGATGTTCTCTAGCTCTAGAGGGGTGTGTGTTAACAAGTTTGTGTTAGATGAAAGTAAGAAGATTACCACAACAAAAGCACCTACAAAAGTACAATAGTAGAAAGCAACAGTTGACGCGATCATACGACTCGGTGGTGAGTCCTCTAAAGCTTGTTGTACTAAACAAAGAAGTTACTTCATAAGTAGAGGAAGATCAGGAAGTGACACAAGCCTAATACAATGGACAGACTGAAACAAGAGTCACCAAGACAACAAGAAGCGAATCGGCACTTGTTGAATCTTGATCTTGGCATGAAAAATTGGTTATCGCGAATCGCCAACACGAAACACGACACAAGCGCAGAAGCTGTACTGAAAACACTGAACGACTTAACATAATTACCCACAACTTATGCTGTACTCCTTTAGTATCAACTGAAACTACGATATCATTTAAAATACACAAAAGTTCTTTTCTTCACAATGAAAATCGAAGCCGTCCATTAACTTCGCTGGTTAGTGTAGATGCATTCATTGCCTTCAAAATTAACAAGAGAAAGTGTTTATGTAAAAACAGCATTATAATAGACCACCATGACCTCCGAAGACAACAACTCAAATAGTGGCAATAGGTCGCCACACCACAATCTGAAGAACATCCCTGCTGAATGGAGTGAACGTGTAACTCCGCTAGAGCGCACATTGGTGCCTAGATTCGCTGCTCGTGCCTATCACCTCCCAGGGAACTCCCTCTGCGCTGATTGGTTACAATACATGCTCAACAACCACCCCGTCATAGGTATTTGTTGTCACCATCACCTTCATCCGTTGAAAACAAGACAGAGGTGTATAATATTTCTTGGATCATTTGCCTTTGGAGTAGCAATAACAAATATTTGCTACTTATGGTTCATATCGACGGGGAGAGATGCAGAGCAGGAAGTATTTTCTATTGATTTGAATGCACAAGATCCTGCGCATTACTCAGTCACTGCGGGTCTAGTGATGTTAGTTACCGTTGGCAGCGGACTCCACACTATTTTCGATAGGTTCATCTGGAGTGTTAGTGCTTGCAAGTGTTGTCGTGCAGGCGGGACGTTTGAAACCAATTCCATAAACAGTCCAAGGAGAGGAAGATGGCAGGATTTTGGCACATACCTAGTTGTGCTGCTTGTTGTATTAGTGTGTGCAGCTGCGTCATTTATTGTGATTGTGAGGGTAAAGATGGATGACGAGGGTCAAACGGAGATCCCCTATATCCAGGACAACAACACAACACTCACCGACATAGTTGACAGCGTGAAAGACTTCGAATTAGAAGATTTCTCTTTCATGAAAGCATACTGCATAGAGTTTGGAGTTTCATTGTTTGTATACTACCCATTCTTTGACACGGTTCTATTCAGTGGTGTGCTGGGATGCTACAGACTGCCTTTACTGGGAGGACGACCATACGAAGTCAGAAAAGAAGAAAAGAAAAACAATGCAAAATCAGGTGAGAGAAGAGTGAGTACAGTGGAGATGGCATAACGTTTACAAAATGAATATAAATTGCATTTTGGATAGCACTTCATGCGCTGCTGCATTGTTAAAGTAACTGGAGATTTTTGTTAAGACCATTTGCTTATTGAATCCATACTATTGATGACAACGATTCCTCCAATAACTGCTGCTAACATGGTTATTGACGTCACCCACCAGTAATCATTGTGTATTCCAGCAGCAACATCGATAACAACAGGTTGTGGTATATCAAATTTCTTGTCTGCACCGAGTTCAGACGCAGTTGGATCCGTCTCGAGAATGTACTTCCTCTCAAGTAAGCAATCTAGCGGCAAGCACTGAACGTTTGCATTTGCCGAGTACAAGACTGGCTGTTGTATTGCAATTGGAACAAGATCACCCTCAGTTACACCTGTTTGATAAAGAATGGGTGAGGGATATCGTAAGTGCAGAGTTGTTCCATATTCAATGTGCAATTCAAACCCCTCCGCTCCTTTATTGTGAGAGTGATCAAAATCCAATGAAGCTGAGATGTGGTAAGCAACAACATACTGCCGACTTGCAAATGAAGGTTGTTCAATATCTATCACTTCAGAGGATGTGAATTGTATGTTGCACTCATCTTCCAATGCCGGTGTGTCCAATGCGGACGCGCGATTAGATACAAACTTGGCCCTGCACTTGACACCATCTGGAGAGTCATTTGTATATTCCACGATCAGCGGATCATCTGCATCGATGAAAACATCTTCCGTGATTGGAAGTAGTACAGTGGCATTGAGTTTCATCCTGTAACGAGCTTTGTTGTCGTCTGGTAAGTCTGCAAAGGAGAGATGAACAGTCTGTCCAAATGTACGGTGCATTCCCCCCTCTTTTGATAGACGGCCCTCTGCTATCCCAAGAAGCGGAAACGACGATCTCTTAGTATTCTCGTCATCACCAAGCTCACTGGGCATAAAGCCTGTCAAATGAAACGGCGAAAATGCGTCAACACCTTTGTATCCGTCTAACAAAGTTTCTTTCTCATTATCTTCCACCACTTGTAGGCTACGGTGTTGGCGGTACGATCTTTTGCCATCCAGCAACACATGTTTTGAATGATGCGAATCTAACGACACTGATGAATCCAGAGCAAGATAATATACCGGTGCTACACTTCCAAATGAATCGATTGATGAAATCACTGCTACATGATCCAGGCAGTACTTGACCTGGTCCTTCTCGATGAACCCTTTCAGATAGAGTTGACTACAACATGATTCAGAATCATAGCCGGTTTGATAGACATGTCGGAAACACGCGAGATGGTGCCGTATTAAATCCAACGAGCCACTGTTTCTGAAAACTTGAGTAGTGTCTGCGATGCCTGATATTAGGTACGCGGCAGAATCAGCCGTCGATAGTAGGCATGAGGTGAACAAAAGTAGTAGTACAAGCGTCATCATGGTCATTATTTTGTGGATTTTTCGAGATGGAGGTACATAAGCCCAGACAGACCTCAAATCCGTCGGCCGGGCCCATTTTTTTTAGACCTCCACCATGACGGCCGCCTAATAAGCCCCTATATTTTATTCTCGATAACTTTTATTATGAAGCAGATATATACTATACCATTGATACTTACCTGTAGAGTATGTTTAGGAGAGCATATGGTATCAAAGAATCGTAGTAATATCTTATTTTCTCGCCGAGATATGCATTTTGGGGTTTACTATGAGCTTGTCTAACTTTACTGATGGACAAATTTGGCAGGCATGCCCATAGTAAACCCCAAAATGCATATCTCGGCGAGAAAATAAGATATAAGTACGATTCTTGGATACCATATGATCTCATAAGTATACTCTACAGGTCTGCATCATTGGTTTAGCATATATCTCCGTTATAGTAGAAATTAAAGTTATGGGCTAGTCAGGCGGCCGCCATGGTGGAGGTCTCAAAAAAATGGGCCCGGCCGACGAATTGGTGGCGGGAACGGAGACTGTCTGGGCTTATACTACTTCGGTACAATGTAGATAAAAATAACTTTACAAGTATTTTAGACATCGATATATTACCTATACTCCTCTAGCTTGGAAGAGAGAGATAGAGAGATAGACTTAGATCATAGATCAAAAACTTTTATTTCACTTGCTGATAGCATGACCAACAACTACTCTGCCTTTTCCTTTTCAATTATATATTTCTTTGCCAATTTCCTTGTCAAAACTTTCTTTGCTATTGCAGGGAGATACTGGTTTAAGTATAAAACTATCAATTCCATTCGGGGTGCAATCCATATTTCATCATGCTTGGCATAGGCAGACGCTACAACTCGCTCTACAACAAAATCTGGATCAAGGCCTCCCTCGATATTTTTATCAACAACATCTTCGCCAAACTTGACATCAGGTGAGCTTGTTATGGCGTTACGAGCAGCATTAGTCCTCGTAGAACCCAGCACCACGTTCAAGATTTCGACTGGGTTCCCACTTATATACTGTTCGATCCGGAAAGCTTCGAACCAACCATGGATAGCAAATTTGGCTGCGCAATAGGCTGTACGCATCGGGGCTCCAATCTTACCAGCTACACTTGACGTGTTGATAATTATTGGATTACACTTGGGGCTCTTCTCCCAACATGGAAGAAGCGATTTTGTCAATTGTACGTAGGAAAGAAAGTCCACATTCATAACGTGCGTATCCACGCAAAAGTTTGAATCCCGAGCAAATGACCTTGTCGTCACCCCATCGTTGTTGACCAATACATCAACGCGATCATCAAACAAAGCTAGAGCCTCCTCAACTTTGGACGGGAGAGAAGCAAGATCGGTGAGATCCATTGGCAACACCTTTACTTCGATACTCTTATTTATGCTACCGCACTTTTTTGCAACTTCCTCAAGGACACTTTTTCTTCGTGAGGAGAGGATAAGTTTGACGTCATCATGGTGTGAACACAGATGGAGAGCAAGAGCTCGGCCATACCCCGACGATGCACCAGAAATCCACCACACTTTGCCTGCAAACGCGTCCCTTGGTGGCGTTGGGGCAAGGGACGCTGCATAATTGACATTCTTCTTGATTGCGAAAGCAAGCTTGAACATGGAGATTGAAGCTGCACCAATCACTGAAGCCATCGCCTTGCCATCGCCGTTGTTGAATCGAGCGGATTCGTGCCGTCATGAGGAAGAGTGAGTTTCCTTAGAGGCCTGGAGACGAAGTTTTGCAATGCAATGAGATATTTGTGAATGTCATTTGCAATACCACAGCTCATTAGGCAGTTCCGTCAAGAGTCAAGATAGATGGTCCAAGCAATCGAGCAGATAGCTAGCGAGACGAAGTAGTGAGGACCAGGACGCGCCAAATTTGTGGAGAACAGGTACATAGGTACAAACGATACCACCCGCCGCACAACCAACGTGGCTCTCATTTTTTGCATCAATATTGCATCAGTCTCTCCTTTCATTACAACAACACACAAAAGAAGGACAGCGACATCCAAAAGCACCTCTCTCCTTATCTTTTATTCATCACACAATTCTTAAGAGGTGCGTACACGCTGATGTTTACGAAGCGGCCTTTGCCTTGGCCAACTTAGCCGCTGGTGGACGCGTGTCAAGCCATCCAGATGTGGCGAGAAATGTTGCGGTATCGTTTTGATGCGATCGTTTGCGGCCATTCAATCTTCCACAGCCACAGGGCATGATATATATGGTGGATGCATTCAAATCTGCTGAGTTATTGGGTTTGCGGTGACAGCAGGAGACGTCAGATTGAGAGATGTATCCATATACACTGATATTTCTTCCCTACTCACAAAACCGACTTCCCTCACTGTTTTATCACTCACAACAGAATATTAATGATGATCTACTCTATCTCCATCTCCTTCACCATTGGAGCTCTTTTCTTTGTGCTGTCAGCTTCATCGGAAGCCTTCTCACACTCAGTTAGAGTTAGTGCCACCCTCCAACTCAAATCAGATCTATTGTATCGCAAGAATAGTCTGATCGATGTGGAGAACGTGGACCCCACCCTTCTTTCTCCTACGAGCGCCCAAGTCAAAACAAACATGACTGCAGCTTCCAAGAAGGATAAACATTTGGTCAAGATCGATTTCAAGAAAGACTTGTCTAAGCTACTCGATGTGGCAATGCCATACTATTCTCTAGAAAATGAGAACGCCATTGTCGATGGCACGACCGGTGAATGCCGTGGGATCATCTGCACTGTCAAAAGAGAAGCTCCTATTGGCCGTGACACGGGTGATATCTCTTTTTTTGAATTCTTGAGAGCAAGTGGTGTTATCGGCTCTGCAGCTGTAATTCTCGCCAAGCCTTTCAAGAAAAGACACCATTTCCCAGCCGAAAATTACAGTGTTGATGTCAACCCAGCACATGAAAATTGGTTGAGAGCAGAGATTTCAAGAATCGTGGGTGGTCAATCTTTCTTCGATAATGCTTCTGATCCAGTATTCTTAACTATGTGAGTACATCGTTTTCAATCCAGATGCTTGTTCTGCAGAGCGTTTACTAATATTCTTCACTTGCCTTTTATTCGACACTCTCAAATAACTCAGGTGCAACAGCGTATCAAAAAGGTCTGCAACAGTGTCTGGCGCTTTGAAAACAAAAGACACTGTTTGGTACATCAAGGCGAGTGGTTTCGTCATTTCTGCGCCTTTATTCAAGAGGAAATTTCCCCCTCCTTCTACTCCTACGAATTCACTCTACACAAGTGCAAATCCCTATGAGAATTTGAGCAGTAAACTCCAACAAATCAAGGCATATTCATCTCCCGACAAAGACTGGATTTGCTTGGAAGGAACATTGCCTCCAGTTACATTTGACGATTGCAGCGGTCACTTTTACGATAATCCATGCCTGCCCCATTCAGTGATGATCTTTCACAGCTGTGATCTTCTTGGTATGGCGATCGAAAAACTCACAGGCGTCTACGTTCCTTTCAAGAAAATGGATTATGGCCAGGATTATAGCTTGGGGCTAATGTCTTTCGACTGCACGCCAGAAAACTTCCATTTCCCCCATACTTTTGGATTGAAGTTTCAGGCAAAGGTCTACTGCTCTAGTGGCGAGATGGGCAAGCCAGAGTCCACCTATATTGTCGAGTTCAGTGCTGTACAAGATGTTACTGAGTTAGTCTGCTTCAAAGCTACCGGCCGTTTCGTCTTAGTTCCACCTTCTTCACCTGACAGAGGTTTGATCAGTTCTCACAACACGACTGAACCTGTGGCTTCTATGTAGATGTGTTCTCCACCATTTAGATTAGTTTTAATGCGAATATTTTGTAGAGAAACCTTTGTTTGTCAAGTGCCATTTCATTTTTGAACATTGTTTTGAGAACGGCTTGCAACTTAGCCTCATCTTCTTATGGTGTGTTGAAGCTCTTCTCACCCTCTTACAACATAAGTAACTCTAGCCGATCTCCCACGATACACCCCACGAAAAGTCCCACCTTTGAAGGTTCCGCAAAATATGGACTCCCATTATTCAAATCCGATCCGAGAGAGAGACGACAGGGAGTGTTCCAGGGCCGGCATAGGGCACATAAAAGAATCTGCTGCTGTAAGTAGAAGAGTTCCCGTAGGTTCCCGTGCTGCTACACTCCCGGTTATGACGCTCATTCAAAATCATTCTTTGCATCCATCGCCTGTGAGCGTTGAGCGTTGGCTTGGATTCCACATGGACACAATTTGTGGTCGCCACTGCGGCAATGATTTTCGCAACAGTTATCGTAAATGATATGAAAATTTTTCGCATTGATCGAGGTATTTCCGGCTTGACTCTTAGCTTGGCTTCGGCTCAATGTTAACAATATTATGATATCCGTAGAGAGAATCGAAGGGTTCGTGATTTGCCTCTCAAAGCGGCCTTTACCAACGACGCTATGCCAACCACGTCTCCCCTGACTGGCCTCAAAGCTTTACCATCGATTCAACATCCCTCCGTCCGTTACCGTGATGGCCTTCCCCTTTCACTTCGCAACTTGTCTTTGAAGATTGATTGTCACGGATGGTATTGTTAGTTCATGTTATGTACTTTATAACTTGCTTACAAATATACCTTTTGATTGATGAATGGCTCATCGTCATATCATATCTCACCACTGCTACGCCATATTCAGGACATTTTCGAGGTGGTTAATGTACTTTAATGTATCCCCTCCAAACCATATCGTCGATCCATCTACGAAGCTCTACTACTACATGTATTCACGTACGGGGTTGAGACGTCACCTCCAGAGGATACATTCGTGGTCATTTGGGCAGCGTCAGTTGCTTCGCAACAGCATAGGGTGTTGATTTTCGATGAAGATCTCATCACCAGTGACCATGACCAAATAAGGTGAATTCAGTACAATTGAAAGGTTTCGAAAAAGAAGTTACATTACATATCCTACTACTTCTTGTCTTCTTCATGGTTGTTACAAATCGCATAGAAGATGTGCGACGTGGATGTCACATCGTCGATAACACAAATAAAGAGCTCGATACTATTACTTTGCTCGTACCTGTACTACTGTATTTTTAAAACTGTACCTCGGCAGAACACAACAACAAAATCCTCATGAAAATTCTCACACCACTCCCTACTTAGAATTGAGAGCCTTCGGTAACACTAGCGAGCAATGCCACCAATTCATTCACAGTGTTGAGACTGTCTTGAACAGTCTCTAGTTCAGTTGTATCAAGGGCTGCAGAGTCCGCAGCTGTTAGAAGAAGGTCGACGGAATCGCTGAATTTGCCAATATTTTCTATGGAACACAATTTTTGAAGTGTAGATGGGCGTTAGCAATGATTTACAAACACAGAAAAATAGAAAAGCAAAGAGATGTTACATACCCTCAAACGCTTCCGACGATCCCCCACTAATGACATCGTTGGTAAAAGAGTCGTTCGAGAATGTAGCATCCAAAAGATCAGTGAAGACTGCGGTGGCATCTGCTGCAGTGCCGGAAGAAAGAATATCACCTACAACTACAAATTGAAAGTGTAGATGAAGTGCACAATGTTAGTTTGCATGGGTCAGGAAGAGAAAAGTGCAGGTCAAAGTTGGTGAATGACGTGTGATTGATAAGACTCACTCTCATCGGCAGTAGGAATCTCGACTTCCGTTTCCCCGTCATCGCCTTTAGATTTTCCAGTTTTCGAAGATTTCTTCTTCTTGGACTCTGGCTTCCTGAGCCTCTGACGCTTGGGCTCGTCATCTTCAAGCTTGCGGCGACCGCTGATGAGAATTGAAAGAGCGACTTGCATTTGATTCTGGATGTTGGCAATAACAACATCCACATCCAAACCCGGTGGGAAACCTTTGAAGTGGACAATTCCATCAACAGGTGCGTCCCAAGTAGTCACGAAAAAATCTTTCGTCTGTGTAGGGAAAAGAAAACGCCGCGTTCCAGTTTGACGTTGTGAGAAAAATATTTTGCAGAGAACAGGTAGCAACAACTTCAATTCAACGTGAAAAGTGGTTCACAATTACCTTGTCGTCAAAAAAGAAGCCCCATGGGGCTTTGATACCAGTGATAAAATCGGTGTTAATGGGGCCAGGAGCAGGGCGACCGTCAACGTCAAACTCCATCATTTTGACAATGTCGTTGTCCCAGTCAGCAAAGAAGATATTGTCCTTGTTGCTTCCTGAAGGAATGAAGGAGAATCCTCCTGCATAATACGCATCGAGATCTGCCAACTTGCTAGCACCTGAGATTTCCCACTCGCTAGCGTTTTGCGACAGACCAACCTCCCAAAAAGAATTGATAGAGGTGCACATTAATTTACCATTACCGGTCCCGGGGTCCTAAGGATATGTATTGAGTGTGAGGAAAGATGCGGCATTGGTATAGGCTTATGAAATGGAGATACAAATACAAAAGAATATACTTGATTGAGCTCACCGTGATAACCGGTGAGAAATCAACACCATACGCTCCTTTAAAAATCTCTCCTGACCCCAAGTCATCCGTGATCCCCAAATCACGGATGCTCTCAATCTTCGTAACGTCAGTGAAGGCTGGGTCCGCAAAACTCATTGTATTGGGATCATGACAATCGTCCGTTGATGAGTAAATGTACTTTCCGCCCACAAAGTTGGGCTGTTGAGTCATCATATCCATGTATGGCTCTACGAAAAATGTCTGATCAGCACTGGCGAAGTCAAACCCATTGATCCTTCCTGTGGTAGCTGTTGTTGGAGAAGAAGTGTCAGCTTTTGCGGTTTGAAGTTATGAAGTATGTGCACATAATAAGAGAGAAGAGTCATACAACTTACCATTACGCAAGATCGGGACAGATGCCATAGAAGAACCGGAGAATTCAGAATTCACTATGAGCAAAAGCGTATCATCAACAATCGATCCACCTCCAAGGAATCCTCCCAAGGTTGACGCAGTTTCATATGATCCCACAAAGGTGAAATTACCGTTGGTTACGGTTTGGGAGTTGACCTGGGGTGCAAGAAGAGCGGCGGCAAGAGCGAAAGTGCGGAACTTCATGATGGCAGAGTAGGCAGAGATCCAAGGAAGCTGAAGCTTTCTGTTGAATTGAATTGTGTTTTGTGTTAATTGTGAGTTGCGAGATTTCTGGAGAGATTCACACATGACGTGAAAAAAAAAAACGCAGCATTGGATGCGTTAGGCTTTTGACGTGGAGGAAAAAGAGTCGTGGCTGGGTAAAGACTTGTCGTGGGTAGAGTGTTGAGACTTGTCGTGGTCGTGGGTAGAGTGTAGAAACGAAAGACTTGAGGCATTTCAAGTTCATTCAGAAAGCTGCATTTTGAGAATACAAAGGTAAAATTTGGCTCAGTCACGTCTGTTGACTTGTTGACGCGTATCCTTCTTGTTAATATAATGAAACTGAGTTGGCTTGAGATTGAGAGGTAAGTACATACGTACTTTTACCTGTCGTTGTCAAAAAATAAATGTATCGGTATTTGGGGTGCCGGAGATATTTAATTTAAAGGATCGGTATTTGGGGTGTCGGAGACATTTTAAAGTTTTGGGTTCCCTCCTGGCCAAAACCACTAATTAGTGGTCATACGTAGGGGGTAGTTAGAGGACATTCTAACACCTCCCAAACCCTAACATTCAAGGAATACACCACCAAAGACCTCTACAACAGAGTCCAAGCCCAAAAATCCGCAATGAAAACGCCCAAATAGAAGTAGAGATAGCTATATACACACCATAAAATCGCTATTTTAGTGACCACTAATTAGTGGTCGAGAATTATGTGTTGTTGTGTAATTGTTTATGCTTCCCCCAACAAACAGTGCACATGGGAACCTTCTTATGATATGTGGAGTAGGTTTTGACCTCTATGCGGCATGTGGCACGCCTATCCTTGATGTACTGTGTGCCAACCTTCTGCCGACATTTTGTAAAATCTGGCTTGAATTCAAGCACGGGCTTGACCGTCTAGCTCGCCTGTTGGGGCGAATAGGAGAGCAGGAAGCTTTCCTGCACTGCATATGATGTTGTTCTAACATTTACTTGGCTGATTGACGACGAAAATCACGTTGGGGTGGAGAATTCTCAACTCTAGTATGCGATATCTTGACACGAGAAGGGCGCAAATTAACGCAAATTCTGCTGAAATGAGGTGTAGGCGCAGGTTTAGCGGAGATAACAGCCAATCAAAGGATATCGTCGTGTACATTAATGTCGTTGTGGTCGCTGTGCAAGAGATCACCATCGGATTTGCATTACTTATTGGCCAAACATACATCATAGAGTGGTGATTTGGTGCTGATGGATGCCAATTTTTTTTTGGAAAAAATGCGCTACACCACAACCTGGCATCACCTGCAGCCGCCCTGTCATTAATTTGGACCATTCCACCAACAATATTCCTATAATTAATATCATATGATGCTGTCTTTGTTTTTATTCCATTTAAAGCGGTTGATTTGTCGAATAATTATTGAATATTGCCATTATATTTGTGTCGATAAATCGTCATCATCGCATCCCCGTCGCTTCAATTCATGTGAGATGCTAACCAAAACGAACTCTCTTGGGTAGATGGGCCGCTTTCCATGTCCCCATCTGTAGATAGGTTGGCCGCTTTGGGTAGGGATCGTTGTTTTCGAGTAGAATACCGTCGTATGTCGACTGCAAATAACTTTGCATGGTGGTTGGGACATCATCCGGTTGCCGGTGAAGTTTGTGCATGATTGTTGTAGGATCCAGGCCATCTCGATGCTCTTCTTCGACCACCTGGTTAGCCACTCATATTGTGACTGTTGTGGTATGCTTTCTGATGGGTAAAAGCATCTACTAAATGCAGATACGACGGCTCGTATGCTGGGCCTCTTTCGCCATGGTGATGGTGTGATGAAATGTGAGTTCTACGGGTGGCAACATTTTTGATATCAATTCCTACGTACCCCCAAGTTGAAGTTGCAAAACTTCCGAAAAAAACTCGTCGGCTGTTCGCCAAATTTGTCAGTAGGCTAGTGTTTGAACGTTAATAGGTTGGGCCCTCTCCAGGGAACACGTGAGATAATAGGTGTACGCCTTGTCAAGACATTGAAGAGGGTGCCACCTGAATTTGATAACGTTTGAGTGATTATAAGGGGGTCGTAGGAGATCGTAAACTGACTACTAATTAGTGGTTTTTCCGCTAATTAGTGGCCCCAGGAGGGAACCCAGTTTAGTAACCGAGACAATTCGAGAGTCAGAGACAATTGTGAGTTCTTCTATCTACGATGCCCACGTTATCTGGGAAATAATAGCTACTGCAGCACATGGATAAGTAATGTCGCCTCTATCTTGAGGGCCCACCAGACGTACCTACTTTGAAATTTCTGTTACGCACACATTCACAAATACGCCAGGTTTCTTGGGTGCGACACGTGCTTCTGCTTAGATGGTCTCGAGGAGCAGGTAATTGCGAGGATCAATATGATGAAGTTGCTGAGTCGGTAATGACGAGAATCCTGACGAAAGACGACGAAAGATCCAACTTGATGACGTATCGGCAGGAGCCTCGGCGTTTCCAACAACCGTGAGATCAAAGTTGTTTGAAACGACCAGCAGCAGCATCGGAGAAGCTTTTAGAGTATTATCTGTGTGCCAGTGGGAAAGACCGTACAGCTTACCCAGTTGCATCTCTCACAGAAATTACGCAAAGACCTTGTGAGTGTATAGTGTGCTGGGTAGGTGTTGAAAGCGTATATTTTCGTCGAGATATGCATGTGAAAGGTGCTCTCTAGCTTGGTACTAGCTTTGATGGCTGATGGCCAAAGTTTTTTACATAGCTAGCAAAAAGCCAGCGTACTCTCACATTAGCGTAATGGAATTTCAAAAGGGTGAAATTTCACTACTGCAACTTTCGTGAAATTTACAGGGTGAAAGTTGCACCAATTTTGGCCAACAATGAAATTTCACAAAAATTCTGGCGCGAACGGATGGTACTGAACCAACACGTAGCACAAAAATAACCTAAGACCCTTCATTCCACCAACCACCAAACCCCAAAGAACACCACGCACCATCCAGATGATGAGTTTGTCAACTCAGCGGAGAGTAACTCTTCACCAAAATGCTGGCGACTAACAATGCAGTATTACTTATTCCTTCGTAGTAATCTTATTTTGGGTGCGGGTATGTGCACAAATCAACTTTTTGTTCACTCTGCCGTCTACCACGCTGTCATAGTTTGCCTGGCAATAACAACAACAATTCAATAATCTTCAACAATAATGCAGCTGCAACAGAACAACAAGTCTTTTAGTATCAAAAATGTGGTACAGTATGTGGAATCAACTGGTGCTATTTCTGGTCGCATCACGTGGTTTGAATGTTATGCAGGATCATCTGACTTCTATCGATTGGTTGCTAAGCCTCTAATGTCTATGGGAACTGTCGGATCGATGGATTGTGAGCGTAGGGCCAAACCTCTGAAGAACAGCATTCTTGTGAAGGATAGGAATAGGATGAAGGATCCAACTGGTGTTGCACTTCTTCGAGGGAAGGAAAACCTCCGTCATATCATGGATGCGAAGAAGATGCTTGGAAAGAAGCTTGCTGACAGTCTCTCTTAGAGTGATGTGTTGACTGCAGAGTGCAAAGTATTACGACTATCTCAGGATAAGCTAGAGTGAAATTTAATCCCTTGAAATTTCTGAAATTTCTGAAATTTCAACCTGCAATTTTCAACCCCCTCCAAAAATGGTGAAATTCCATTACGCTATCTCACATGCATTTCTCAGCGGGGAAATGGAATTTTCGGCCAGCGAACATATGTATAGAGTCGACAATATAGTCGACGAAAGGATGGTAATACTGGAAATGCATACTAATCATCTTCCTGAAACTTAATTTTGGCCATGAGAGCTGCTCTCTAACTGAAATCTCTAACAAAATTGTGAAAAAATTCATAGGGAGCCAAGATCCGCACTTGCTGCGGCCTTTCACCTACCCATTTTCCTCGATTCCAGCGGAGCGTATCGCTCTAGTAGTTAGGCACTATCTCTTGGACACTTCCCGCTCTTTTGGGGGATAGCTTGGTAGCCGCAATGATCATTGTTTTGTCAACTTCCTCACGTAGCTAACACCAAACAACAATCATTGCTTTCATCATTTTGTTTTCTCCACCATCAATAAAGGGACCAGTAATTCCCTCCGCCCCACTGGCTTCGTGTCGAACTCACCATCCGCGTGCGTCAGGTGTGCTACGGCGACCAACAACCGAGGACTTTTTCCACCATCCATGCCCATCCATTAGATATCATCAAAAATTTTCTTCAGCCTACCAGCACAACTTAGCAGTAAATCAGTGCCCTCATGGCACTAAAAAATAAACTCTCTCATCGAAACATATCAATGGCCTTACGGTCCCAACAATCATTTTCTCGCTGAAGTAAATCAGTGGCCGTCACGGCACAAAAAATCAATTCTCTATCTCAGCTGTTCCCTCCGACCGAGGGTTTCAGTTCTCTTATCTTCATTGAAGTAAATCAGTGGCCATCACGGCACAAAAAATCAATCCTCACTCTCAGCTGTTCCCTCCGATCGGGGTTTCAGTTCTTTTATCTCCACTGAAGTAAATCAGTGGCCATCACGGCACAAAAAATCAATTCTCTCTCTCAGCTGTTCCCTCCGATCGAGGGTTTCAGTTCTCTCTTATCTCAACTGCTCCTCCGGTCGAGGGTTTCAGTTCTCTCATCTCAGCTGTTCCCTCCGATCGAGGGCTTCAGCTCTTTTATCTCAGATGTTCCCTCTGATTGAGAGAATCAGAGTTCTTACCCTTTCGCTTAAGTATATCAGCGGCCTTACAGCGCCAAAAATAATTATCTCAGCTGTTCCCCAAGGGAGGGGTTTCAGTTCTCTTTGTTCACTGCTCCCGAGAGGAGCTCCAGTTCTTTTTACTCGCTGTATCCTCCGTCCCTGGAGGGGTGTCAGCTTCTTCCTAGCTATGCCTCGGCGTTTAGTTTCGGCTCTCCTTTTCTTATTCATCATGGGGCTTACTCTACGTTTACAAAAGTAAGGTCAATCCAACATTTCGTTCTTCTTGTATTCTCATCATTTCTTTATTAATCTTGGGTCTCCCTCCACGGTTGGGGTCAACCTAACAATTCAGTTCTTGTCCTATTTTCATCATTTCTTCATTTTACTTTGCTGCGTTCCAACGAACATCGACGTTTTAGGACATGGCATCATTAAATTACTTTGTTCCGATCTACCCCCATGTATGTGAGCGGGGTTGCGGCCAATCTATCTTTTCTTCTACTCGTTCTTCGAGTTAATCAGTGGTAGGAGCACGAAGACATTCTTCATTACTCAATTTCCCCTTTTGGTCTGCATGGGACATTCGAGTTCAGACTTTCATCATAAGTATACCAGGGAAAGCAGTTCAGGTCCAGAGCTATTATGATAATCCGCTATCCTGAGGCGGGGCAGTCCCGACTCAGATTCTTTAGCTCCAGTTCTTATATTCCCTGCTCCTGTGCGGTGGAGCACTTCAGTCTTCAGATCTTTGCTCCAGTCTGCTCCCAAATAGGGCAGTGGCGAGTGTGAGGCTGAACAGATAAAGAAGGAGCCGCACTTGGCTGAGAACTCGTCGGAATGACTTTGAGGGCGATGCACTAGGAGTATGAGTAAATGATGCCCAACAGATACTAAGGTAGCAGAACTCGGCCACGATGATGCTGCGCATTTTAGTCGGAGTGAAACTTGGCGGAAACACGACTTTGTAGCCCAGAGCTTTTTCTCCTTAGAGTTTTCTCATTTCTTAGGCAACTCGAGCTTCTTCTCTTATCTGATCTGAATTTGGGAGGTTCGCCTCTTTCGATATCATTCTTTTATCTGGGGCTCCTCTTCCTTAGGGGCAATCAGGGGTCTCCTCTCTCGGTCGTGCATGCGAATACATGTCTCTCGTTCTTGTTTCTCAAACTCAAGATCACGTATCTTCTGGCATCCGCTCCAATATATGGACCAATATCAGATAAAGTGGTGTTACTATATTTTGTGGGTAGTTTTGGGCTTTGACTAGTATTTGGACTTAGACCTTCTACTGGTCATGTTCGTTCTGGCTTGCGTCGTGGTCTTCCAAGATGCATTTCTTAAGATCGGGTATCTTATGATACCCATATTTTGTGGGTAGTATTTGGGGCTCGGCGAATAGTGGACCTTGTTCCAGTTGCGTCATGGTCTATGGGAATCAGCTCAATCTATCTCGCGATGTATCTTCCTTTGTGTCATCTTTGGTTTCGCAAGATGTCGCCATCCTTTCTATCATAACTTCGCACTTGCGTCGATGCATCGTGTCTCTTTGTGTATCCTTTCTATTACTTATGCCTTCGGCCTCTTTCTGAACGACCATGTCTCTTTCTCGGAAAAATTGGCTAAACGTCATCTCATGATACGTCTTCCTCTTGTCACTTTCAGTTCCCCCCAGCTAATCTCCGGATTCATGCTCTTGCGGGCACCATCCTCGGTCTTGGTTTGCTGACGGCTTACTGTATATCAACCTTTTCGGGACATAAACAGGAGCACGTTAAGGGACACTTACTACGGCCATAGGCTATGCACCAGCCTATATCGATGAGTAGATAAATGCACAAGCTACACGGTAGAACAGCTTCGTTTACTACAATTAGTGAGCCCGTCATCGTCATGTCGACAGCTCACAAAGCTACGAAGCTAAAGATCTTGAAGATTCTCTTCAAGGGTCATTTCGCTGGGAATCCCAATAGGTTATTCCCAACACGCTCCTTCGATTGAAGTGAGGCTCGGCTCTGATTTCAATCGACTCTTCAGTATGATCGATTGGGTATCCCATTAGCTTTGCCCTATCTATTTTGAATGGTCTCCCCTGTTTGGGTTTGGCCATGACATCGATCCACATCTTGTCAGTATACTCATGCTCAATCTCAACTAATCCTTTCTCCACTTGATCTGTGATGTAGAAGAATCTTTGTTCGATATGCTTAATTCTCTTGCTGCTAGATGAGCGTCCATTCATCTCCAACAGGATTGCACTTTGGTTATCTTGTTTCATGATTGTGTGTTTCACATCGAAACCTTGCGCACGTAAGAAATGCACTGACCAAAGGATGGTTGGTAGTGCGTCGTGTACTCCGACTATCTCAGTTTCAGTCGAGCTTCTAGTATTCATCTTTTGCTTCATGCACATGGTTACTGCCGCTCCTTCGCCTAGAGTCAACCCCGCTCCTGTATGTCCGCGCATGTCTGGATGTACTCCATGAGACGCGTCTACCAGCCAAGTAATGAAATCCAGGTTATCGATCTTAAGGCGCAGCCTCATTCTCCTTGTTCCTTTCAAGTATCGGAGTACTCGTCTCAGTTTGAGCCAGTCATCTACTTGGGACTCTCTTCGCCCATGTTTGGAGATGATACCTCTCGTTGTCATGCTATCTTTTGTGGGTAGTATTTGGGCTTTTACTAGTATTTGGACTTTGATCTTCTACCGGGTCATGTTCGTTTTGGCTTGCGTCGTGGTCTTTCAAGATGCGTTCCTTATGAAGAATCAATCTAATCTCGTGACTTCTCTTCCTCTTGTGTCATCTTCAGTTTCGCGAGATGTCGCCATCATTTCTATACCATCTCTTCGCACTTTCACTTGCGTCGATAAGTCTTGTCTCCTTATCTATCCTTTCTCTATTATTTCTGTCTCCGGCCTCTTTCCGAACGGTCATATCACTTCCTCGGTCTTCGAATGATGTTTCTCCCGGGGAAGCGGCTAAATACCATCTCACAATAGGATACATCTTCCTCAATAGGATACATCTTCCTCTTGCCATACTCTTGTGTAATACCGAGGGAGCAGCACAAGGCCAAGACGACGCTATGCAGTTAGACGGAGTTAAACTTGGCTTATTAGACCTAGGCGGATTTGACTTCGTAGCCCAGCGTTTGGCTGTTTAGAGTTTTTCTTGGGCAACTCGCGCTCTAAGTACTCTTCGTTCCTCTCAATCTTCTTCTCATCTGCTCTGGAGGTTCGCCTATTCGATCTTCTCTTATTCTATCTACCATCCCCATCTCTCTTACTACTTCTCTGTCCCTAACTCCATTCTGTTCTTATCAGCGATTCATCGTATAAAACTCTCTCCTCTCCATCATCTTCATCTTCCTCCTGTATCTCCTCTCGACTACCTGCTTCGAGGCCATTCTCCATCTCCTCTCTCCCTGCTCGCCTTTCTTTATATCTCTATATCATTCTGTTCTCATCAGCTATTCCTCATACACATGTCTCTCTTTCTCCTCTTTATCGTCTTCGTACTACGCCTCCTCTCGACTGTAAGATTGAGGTTATTCCCGTCAACTTTACCCCCTTCCTCCAACTTCATCTATCTGGGGACGTTATGTCCCCACTACATCTATCGCGTTCATTACTCTATCCTCTCTGTCATCATTATACCCCCACATTTCTTGACGATCGGCATTGAGTGCTTGGCTTGGGCTTCTGAGCTGGTCAATTCTTTGCTTTACAAACAAATTTAGTATCTACATCACAGGTCTTTTCATCGTCTTCTGCTTGTCCCTTATCTTCTACAAGTCCTCCTCATCGACATTTCGGGAGACAAGATCTCAAACACTCGAATACGCGACGCGTCCTGTTCACATCATCATATCCTCTTAGCGTGCGTGCGACTAGCTTCCTTCTTCTCATCCTCCTATTTCACAGAATCTGCTGCTCTCACCCTTTAGCCCATCTGCGTGTTTCCTCAACTACTCAACTCCGATTTCGGTCCCTTCTCGTTTCTCTGACTCGGCCTCCTTCTATCTCATACTTGCCACATATCTGTTCTCTTTCCCCTTCTCTCCGATCGTCTCCCGTGTTTTTCTCTCTACCTCACAAAGTGTACGCATCTTCTCTGAGAGATCACATTCCTTCGACTTTTGATATGTATCCAAAAGCTCGTCTCCGCAGTGAACATTTCTCCGTCGTACTCTCCCTGTTGAATCTTAGTCCGCCTCGGCCCGACGTTACTCAGTCAATTCGATACCCACTACGCCCATCTCTAATATCAATAAGTCAAGTCCACGGTGTAACTAATATTGCTCTTCTGAGCTCAACTACACTTCTCCACAACCACACCTTCGTCATTCAGCTCGGAGCTATCTACTACTTTCACGTCCATCAACTCTGCATATCTCGACTCTACACTTCACAGGATATTCCTGAACCAAATTTAATCGAATGGATCCCTTTCGATCTCGAACTCCTTCAGCTCATTTGACTCCAATACCAGCCACAGACTTCAGTGGTATACCTCTTCCATACCTCTTACTTACCCGGCGCGCGACGCCTCGACAGAATTTATTCTACCGTATCCTCTAGAACATTCAAACCAGACAAAATCAGTCTTTTTCTCGGCCTTCATCTTGCGTATGTCTGTTTTCTCAGGCATTTCCTTCCTTTCCTTCGCCACCTACATCGTGAATCGGTGGTCACTCTCCTCTACACTATTCTACCTACGTCACTTCCCAATCACATTTTATGAAGTCACTTGATAAACGCTTTTGACTCTCAGACTGAACAAACTCGACTCAACATTCTTCAGACGCCCTTAATGGAGAGTTTTTCTTCCATAGCATCGTTGCATCTTGCCGACCTGTATTGGCCGACTCGCACGACTAACCTATTACTATTACATGTGTACATCTTTTTACCTCCATTATCGAACGGTCCGAGTTGGGTTGCTCCAAGCTCTACCACTAGTATCCGTCCTCCTTCGTCACCCCTATCGTCTCCCACCCCTCTCCTTCTCTCTACTTCAATATTCTCAAATTATAATTCTACTCTTCTACTTGAGAATCGCCTTCACAATCAGTACTGCAGAATTTCGGTTATCTTCTATATTGCTACATTTCTACACTCCAATATCTTCTTCTTTTCTCTTTTGTTTCACCATGCTCTTCCTTTGTGGCTTGTCACGACTTGAGTCCTACGGTTCTTCGCCGTTTTTTGTGTCGACCACGACACTCTCTTTCATTCTGACAGTTCGTCCCCTGCTCGCCACATCTTCGCATGATGGTTGACACTGTCGAAGTCCATTTCGGACTTTGGCTCTCGAGATCAGGCACTAACATAGTGTTCACTCTGTAGAGCCTAATCACTTGAGATTCCAAGCATACTACTAAAGCAGTATTTGAGTCTTCTCTAGTTTCTCTCTTTCCAATCACACGTGACAGCCACACAGGAGGATCAAGGCGCGACGCCGGTTTTCCGTAGGAAAATCATAGGGAGCCAAGATCCGCACTTGCTGCGGCCTTTCACCTACCCATTTTCCTCGATTCCAGCGGAGCGTATCGCTCTAGTAGTTAGGCACTATCTCTTGGACACTTCCCGCTCTTTTGGGGGATAGCTTGGTAGCCGCAATGATCATTGTTTTGTCAACTTCCTCACGTAGCTAACACCAAACAACAATCATTGCTTTCATCATTGTCAACTTCCTCACGTAGCTAACACCAAACAACAATCATTGCTTTCATCATTTTGTTTTCTCCACCATCAATAAAGGGACCAGTAATTCCCTCCGCCCCACTGGCTTCGTGTCGAACTCACCATCCGCGTGCGTCAGGTGTGCTACGGCGACCAACAACCGAGGACTTTTTCCACCATCCATGCCCATCCATTAGATATCATCAAAAATTTTCTTCAGCCTACCAGCACAACTTAGCAGTAAATCAGTGCCCTCATGGCACTAAAAAATAAACTCTCTCATCGAAACATATCAATGGCCTTACGGTCCCAACAATCATTTTCTCGCTGAAGTAAATCAGTGGCCGTCACGGCACAAAAAATCAATTCTCTATCTCAGCTGTTCCCTCCGACCGAGGGTTTCAGTTCTCTTATCTTCATTGAAGTAAATCAGTGGCCATCACGGCACAAAAAATCAATCCTCACTCTCAGCTGTTCCCTCCGATCGGGGTTTCAGTTCTTTTATCTCCACTGAAGTAAATCAGTGGCCATCACGGCACAAAAAATCAATTCTCTCTCTCAGCTGTTCCCTCCGATCGAGGGTTTCAGTTCTCTCTTATCTCAACTGCTCCTCCGGTCGAGGGTTTCAGTTCTCTCATCTCAGCTGTTCCCTCCGATCGAGGGCTTCAGCTCTTTTATCTCAGATGTTCCCTCTGATTGAGAGAATCAGAGTTCTTACCCTTTCGCTTAAGTATATCAGCGGCCTTACAGCGCCAAAAATAATTATCTCAGCTGTTCCCCAAGGGAGGGGTTTCAGTTCTCTTTGTTCACTGCTCCCGAGAGGAGCTCCAGTTCTTTTTACTCGCTGTATCCTCCGTCCCTGGAGGGGTGTCAGCTTCTTCCTAGCTATGCCTCGGCGTTTAGTTTCGGCTCTCCTTTTCTTATTCATCATGGGGCTTACTCTACGTTTACAAAAGTAAGGTCAATCCAACATTTCGTTCTTCTTGTATTCTCATCATTTCTTTATTAATCTTGGGTCTCCCTCCACGGTTGGGGTCAACCTAACAATTCAGTTCTTGTCCTATTTTCATCATTTCTTCATTTTACTTTGCTGCGTTCCAACGAACATCGACGTTTTCGGCCCTCGGGGCCCCCGTTCATGGAGTGCAGAGCAGCGTAATAGGGGGCCGCAGGTGCCCTTCTATTACAGGTGGGAAAATTCATTATTTTTCACCCCCATTATTCTACAGAGTTATAGGTAGGAATCAGTACATGTGTTTTTTAGTGAGAAGGTTTACTTTAGGGACACGTAGAGTCCTCGGTAGAGACTACCGGCGTAGGATCTGTATGTGTTCCTATGTAGAAAGCAAGAAGTACCTGTTGAAAGCGAGAAATTGACTGTACTAGATGCGCTTTTTGAGCATCTATATCGGTCTGTACGAGAAAGAAATACAGGTTTTACACGGGCGTTAGTCGATTTAGTTTTTGTCTTTCTTCGTCGCGAGAAAATGTCTTTTTGTAAAACTGTGCTTGATATATCGAATCGTGCGCTTGCAGATGTTTTACTGATCACCAGATGCAGACGCTTAATTGAGTTGTTGTATTCTTTGTGGTGAGAAAGTGTCTGTTTTGTAAAACTGTGCAGTGATCAATTTTACTAATCACCAGATGAAGATCCTGCGAAGTAATCACTTGGGATTTCATGATCCTTCTTCGCTTCTTTCCACTTCTTGTTCGGGTTATGATGTCAGTAATCCTGGTTGTCAGGTCTGTCCTGTCTTTGATGAAATCGCCCTTGATTGCTGCTGCGTATGATGTTTTTGTGATTTCCTCTAACTTTCTCTTGCTATACCTCGTCTTCGACTCTTCTGCCTTCCCCTCCAAGTATTTCACCCAATTTGCTCGCTTCTTGTACGATTCGCAGAACTGGCCATTTTGCTTTCTCTTGCAATTTTTTAATCGGTTCGTTGAAATGTTGCTTCCGGTCCAGTATATGGCACTGTCCGACGGGTATGCTTGATCTTTGGAGCCAAGTGTTTTGCCTCTGCTGGTAGCCACGTACATTGTTCCAAGAAACTTGCTAATCTCCCACAACTCATCTGCTGGATCTATTATCATGCGGTTCCAGCGGTCTCCTTTGTCGAATCCAGCTTCGAGTCCTTGACAGCGGTGGATGGTGATGGCGTAGGCAATTTGCAATGGCATGAATAATGCGGTGCAGCATCCCCTGTTGCAAATCTGCTCGTAGGGTGGGATTGGCACGTGCTGTGCGCAATAAGTTGGGGTAGGATGCATTTGTATCAGTATGAAATGAGTTAGTAGTGTTTTCGCAGAGAGTGGCAATTGTCTTGTGTCTTTCGTGTGTCAACTTTTACTCACCGTTGGGTTGTTCTTGTCCCATGGGTCCTCGCCTGGTGGTGGTTTGTATGTAGGGAAATCCACAACAATGTACTTCGGTAGGCTAACCTCACCTTTACCGTTTGGTCCAACGGAGCGATCCTTATCGTAAACGATCTCGACTACTACCCCAATAGCTGAGACGTACAATCCTGAGTTGGGATCGATGTTGGCTGACTCCAAGCAAACATGTGCACCTACGCACACATCAAAGGTGTAGAATAGCCTCCTGCCGTAAAAGTGCAACTGGTATGCTGTGTTATTGCCCGCCATCCTGCTGCTGAATTGACACCTGAGCCTAGCTATTGGTACTTTCAGTCGTTCGTGTGTTTTGATCAGCATGTCTACGTAGGCAGTTGCATTTGTTTATTAGGTAAAATTGTTCAGTGATCGATTATACTAAAATGATTCAATAAGCAAGCGATACTTAGTGCGGCAGTGCACATGCACACAAAATAAACTCACATGATAGTTGAATCAGGAGAGGCCTTCTCTCCGACAGGTACCGGTTTAGACTTTTTCGTGACAGCACCTTTCTCGGACAAATCCGGTTCATCATCATCTTGAACAGGCTGATCACGGGAGCCCGAATGAGTTTTGTCTTCAAGTACAAGTTTCCCGTTCTCATCACTGGTGTGAAGTTGAAGGTTGAAAAAAAAACTTGTAAGTAAAAAGGAAAGACAGAATTTGTAAAACGGTACAATGAACAAAAATACCAAAATCATTGAACCACACGAAGGTTAACCTTCTCTCTTACCAAAAATGCTCACAATTTGAAGTGTACGGCGCTTGGCTTGTACCTCCTTTCTGAGCAATAGCGGCAAACATTAAGAAGTTGACCGCTGCAGACACCAGATCATCTTTGTCAGTAGAATCAGTCTTACCAACTGGGACATTCGGGTAATGTTCAGACAGTTCATTCAGGATGTACTTGATTGACCCGACTTCAAAGACGGAAAGAGCAGAAAAGAGCAGTTGTTCCTTCTCCAACTTGGCAACGTCAAACCCATCGCCTAATGCAACAGACGCTAGCAGCAAGAAGATACGATCGTCGGTACGCACCAAACGCCAATTGATGTCTGTTACGCTCAATGCAATGACAGGAGCCGACGGTTTAGCGGCAGTCTTGACCCCTGACGAAGTAAGACGTGCATCGACATTGCTCCGATTCCGCACGGCACGGAAGCCCTTACCATTACTACCAACGGTGGATATAACTGGATTTGTGTTGCCAAACTTCATTATTTATTCGGACAATGTAGAAATGTGATGATGTAAATGATGCAATGCATAATTTATGAGAGCTGTTGAACGGCTCGACAACGTACAAACTGCCTACATAACCGCCGCCAACGCACCAGCGCAATAATCAGCAGAGAACAATGCAATCAATAACCAACCACGTCATGAAGTAAACGAGTTCCTTCATAAGCTACGTCGGCAACACAAGATCTTGTGGTTCAACACATCGACAACACGTCGACAAAAAGATTCAGCTCAACACAAGACGTCGACGTGGAGTTAAGAACTGACGTATTGATCAGTACGTGGCCAAAGATCGGCAGTTATTCAAATGCAAACACGTCGGCAACCAACGTCGGCGTCTATTTAGACTTGCATCAATAGACGACTCGGCAGATAATGTAATTGAGCCAATGTCGACCTGAGTACTTGCTGCATGAACTTAAATACTTTTTTGTTCATTGGATTTTGCCAACACCTGACTTCTGGTACTTTGTGACGTAAGACGATTGGAATCAAGTGTACTAATTCCTTAAGTAACGAAGTTTACCACGTCACTCAGAGAAAAAATTAAGAAAATAGAGGGTGACGGGGATGCACACCGGAAAGAACGAAGAAGCTCATCGACAATCTGACTTAATTAGCCTGGAAAAGTCCTTTTTAGCACAAATCAAGCGATTTTTAGATCTAAATCATAAGATATAGCATCTAAATGACAATCAAAATGGGCATTTCAGCGGGGATGGGAGGGGGGAAAATCCCAACACTTCAAGTTGAAGTTCCGGAAGTAATTCAGAGCAAAGCACGTAGCTACGCTACTTTGGATCTCCCCGATGGAAAAGATATGCCTTGTACGCTGGCCCACGCCCACGAAACGCCAACAAAACTTACGACCGTTAGAACAATGACAGCTACCACGCCTTTTCTCATTCTTGAGACCTTTTGATTCAAATTTTTTGTGGCCTGTCTCCATGCAATTAGAACCGCTGATGAAGGTGGCTAAGCTCCACCGAAACTCGTAATTAATGAATCATAAAGAGTTCGGTTATATTGCTTACTACCATCATCTGGAAAAACTCCTAGCTTGTAATAAGGACTTCGTGGCTTATTGCATTCAAGACATTTCTTTTCACATTGATAAAGATTGACAACGTCATTGCAGAGCAACTTTATAGCCGTATTCTATTGTAAAGAGACTAATTGGTAAAATTGTGCACAGCACAATTATACCAATTAAGGCCAACGTCATTGCAGAGCAACTTTATAGCCGAATTCCGTTGTATAAAGACTACTGACAAGCCACACAGCAAATGGCCAACAGCAAGATGACGACACAATACTTTACAGGCCCCGAGGGCCCGCGCTGAACCTGCCACATACACCGCTGCACGCCACCACTATTGCACCATTCTGCGCGCCCCTGTTTATAGGACATGGCATCATTAAATTACTTTGTTCCGATCTACCCCCATGTATGTGAGCGGGGTTGCGGCCAATCTATCTTTTCTTCTACTCGTTCTTCGAGTTAATCAGTGGTAGGAGCACGAAGACATTCTTCATTACTCAATTTCCCCTTTTGGTCTGCATGGGACATTCGAGTTCAGACTTTCATCATAAGTATACCAGGGAAAGCAGTTCAGGTCCAGAGCTATTATGATAATCCGCTATCCTGAGGCGGGGCAGTCCCGACTCAGATTCTTTAGCTCCAGTTCTTATATTCCCTGCTCCTGTGCGGTGGAGCACTTCAGTCTTCAGATCTTTGCTCCAGTCTGCTCCCAAATAGGGCAGTGGCGAGTGTGAGGCTGAACAGATAAAGAAGGAGCCGCACTTGGCTGAGAACTCGTCGGAATGACTTTGAGGGCGATGCACTAGGAGTATGAGTAAATGATGCCCAACAGATACTAAGGTAGCAGAACTCGGCCACGATGATGCTGCGCATTTTAGTCGGAGTGAAACTTGGCGGAAACACGACTTTGTAGCCCAGAGCTTTTTCTCCTTAGAGTTTTCTCATTTCTTAGGCAACTCGAGCTTCTTCTCTTATCTGATCTGAATTTGGGAGGTTCGCCTCTTTCGATATCATTCTTTTATCTGGGGCTCCTCTTCCTTAGGGGCAATCAGGGGTCTCCTCTCTCGGTCGTGCATGCGAATACATGTCTCTCGTTCTTGTTTCTCAAACTCAAGATCACGTATCTTCTGGCATCCGCTCCAATATATGGACCAATATCAGATAAAGTGGTGTTACTATATTTTGTGGGTAGTTTTGGGCTTTGACTAGTATTTGGACTTAGACCTTCTACTGGTCATGTTCGTTCTGGCTTGCGTCGTGGTCTTCCAAGATGCATTTCTTAAGATCGGGTATCTTATGATACCCATATTTTGTGGGTAGTATTTGGGGCTCGGCGAATAGTGGACCTTGTTCCAGTTGCGTCATGGTCTATGGGAATCAGCTCAATCTATCTCGCGATGTATCTTCCTTTGTGTCATCTTTGGTTTCGCAAGATGTCGCCATCCTTTCTATCATAACTTCGCACTTGCGTCGATGCATCGTGTCTCTTTGTGTATCCTTTCTATTACTTATGCCTTCGGCCTCTTTCTGAACGACCATGTCTCTTTCTCGGAAAAATTGGCTAAACGTCATCTCATGATACGTCTTCCTCTTGTCACTTTCAGTTCCCCCCAGCTAATCTCCGGATTCATGCTCTTGCGGGCACCATCCTCGGTCTTGGTTTGCTGACGGCTTACTGTATATCAACCTTTTCGGGACATAAACAGGAGCACGTTAAGGGACACTTACTACGGCCATAGGCTATGCACCAGCCTATATCGATGAGTAGATAAATGCACAAGCTACACGGTAGAACAGCTTCGTTTACTACAATTAGTGAGCCCGTCATCGTCATGTCGACAGCTCACAAAGCTACGAAGCTAAAGATCTTGAAGATTCTCTTCAAGGGTCATTTCGCTGGGAATCCCAATAGGTTATTCCCAACACGCTCCTTCGATTGAAGTGAGGCTCGGCTCTGATTTCAATCGACTCTTCAGTATGATCGATTGGGTATCCCATTAGCTTTGCCCTATCTATTTTGAATGGTCTCCCCTGTTTGGGTTTGGCCATGACATCGATCCACATCTTGTCAGTATACTCATGCTCAATCTCAACTAATCCTTTCTCCACTTGATCTGTGATGTAGAAGAATCTTTGTTCGATATGCTTAATTCTCTTGCTGCTAGATGAGCGTCCATTCATCTCCAACAGGATTGCACTTTGGTTATCTTGTTTCATGATTGTGTGTTTCACATCGAAACCTTGCGCACGTAAGAAATGCACTGACCAAAGGATGGTTGGTAGTGCGTCGTGTACTCCGACTATCTCAGTTTCAGTCGAGCTTCTAGTATTCATCTTTTGCTTCATGCACATGGTTACTGCCGCTCCTTCGCCTAGAGTCAACCCCGCTCCTGTATGTCCGCGCATGTCTGGATGTACTCCATGAGACGCGTCTACCAGCCAAGTAATGAAATCCAGGTTATCGATCTTAAGGCGCAGCCTCATTCTCCTTGTTCCTTTCAAGTATCGGAGTACTCGTCTCAGTTTGAGCCAGTCATCTACTTGGGACTCTCTTCGCCCATGTTTGGAGATGATACCTCTCGTTGTCATGCTATCTTTTGTGGGTAGTATTTGGGCTTTTACTAGTATTTGGACTTTGATCTTCTACCGGGTCATGTTCGTTTTGGCTTGCGTCGTGGTCTTTCAAGATGCGTTCCTTATGAAGAATCAATCTAATCTCGTGACTTCTCTTCCTCTTGTGTCATCTTCAGTTTCGCGAGATGTCGCCATCATTTCTATACCATCTCTTCGCACTTTCACTTGCGTCGATAAGTCTTGTCTCCTTATCTATCCTTTCTCTATTATTTCTGTCTCCGGCCTCTTTCCGAACGGTCATATCACTTCCTCGGTCTTCGAATGATGTTTCTCCCGGGGAAGCGGCTAAATACCATCTCACAATAGGATACATCTTCCTCAATAGGATACGTCTTCCTCTTGCCATACTCTTGTGTAATACCGAGGGAGCAGCACAAGGCCAAGACGACGCTATGCAGTTAGACGGAGTTAAACTTGGCTTATTAGACCTAGGCGGATTTGACTTCGTAGCCCAGCGTTTGGCTGTTTAGAGTTTTTCTTGGGCAACTCGCGCTCTAAGTACTCTTCGTTCCTCTCAATCTTCTTCTCATCTGCTCTGGAGGTTCGCCTATTCGATCTTCTCTTATTCTATCTACCATCCCCATCTCTCTTACTACTTCTCTGTCCCTAACTCCATTCTGTTCTTATCAGCGATTCATCGTATAAAACTCTCTCCTCTCCATCATCTTCATCTTCCTCCTGTATCTCCTCTCGACTACCTGCTTCGAGGCCATTCTCCATCTCCTCTCTCCCTGCTCGCCTTTCTTTATATCTCTATATCATTCTGTTCTCATCAGCTATTCCTCATACACATGTCTCTCTTTCTCCTCTTTATCGTCTTCGTACTACGCCTCCTCTCGACTGTAAGATTGAGGTTATTCCCGTCAACTTTACCCCCTTCCTCCAACTTCATCTATCAGGGGACGTTATGTCCCCACTACATCTATCGCGTTCATTACTCTATCCTCTCTGTCATCATTATACCCCCACATTTCTTGACGATCGGCATTGAGTGCTTGGCTTGGGCTTCTGAGCTGGTCAATTCTTTGCTTTACAAACAAATTTAGTATCTACATCACAGGTCTTTTCATCGTCTTCTGCTTGTCCCTTATCTTCTACAAGTCCTCCTCATCGACATTTCGGGAGACAAGATCTCAAACACTCGAATACGCGACGCGTCCTGTTCACATCATCATATCCTCTTAGCGTGCGTGCGACTAGCTTCCTTCTTCTCATCCTCCTATTTCACAGAATCTGCTGCTCTCACCCTTTAGCCCATCTGCGTGTTTCCTCAACTACTCAACTCCGATTTCGGTCCCTTCTCGTTTCTCTGACTCGGCCTCCTTCTATCTCATACTTGCCACATATCTGTTCTCTTTCCCCTTCTCTCCGATCGTCTCCCGTGTTTTTCTCTCTACCTCACAAAGTGTACGCATCTTCTCTGAGAGATCACATTCCTTCGACTTTTGATATGTATCCAAAAGCTCGTCTCCGCAGTGAACATTTCTCCGTCGTACTCTCCCTGTTGAATCTTAGTCCGCCTCGGCCCGACGTTACTCAGTCAATTCGATACCCACTACGCCCATCTCTAATATCAATAAGTCAAGTCCACGGTGTAACTAATATTGCTCTTCTGAGCTCAACTACACTTCTCCACAACCACACCTTCGTCATTCAGCTCGGAGCTATCTACTACTTTCACGTCCATCAACTCTGCATATCTCGACTCTACACTTCACAGGATATTCCTGAACCAAATTTAATCGAATGGATCCCTTTCGATCTCGAACTCCTTCAGCTCATTTGACTCCAATACCAGCCACAGACTTCAGTGGTATACCTCTTCCATACCTCTTACTTACCCGGCGCGCGACGCCTCGACAGAATTTATTCTACCGTATCCTCTAGAACATTCAAACCAGACAAAATCAGTCTTTTTCTCGGCCTTCATCTTGCGTATGTCTGTTTTCTCAGGCATTTCCTTCCTTTCCTTCGCCACCTACATCGTGAATCGGTGGTCACTCTCCTCTACACTATTCTACCTACGTCACTTCCCAATCACATTTTATGAAGTCACTTGATAAACGCTTTTGACTCTCAGACTGAACAAACTCGACTCAACATTCTTCAGACGCCCTTAATGGAGAGTTTTTCTTCCATAGCATCGTTGCATCTTGCCGACCTGTATTGGCCGACTCGCACGACTAACCTATTACTATTACATGTGTACATCTTTTTACCTCCATTATCGAACGGTCCGAGTTGGGTTGCTCCAAGCTCTACCACTAGTATCCGTCCTCCTTCGTCACCCCTATCGTCTCCCACCCCTCTCCTTCTCTCTACTTCAATATTCTCAAATTATAATTCTACTCTTCTACTTGAGAATCGCCTTCACAATCAGTACTGCAGAATTTCGGTTATCTTCTATATTGCTACATTTCTACACTCCAATATCTTCTTCTTTTCTCTTTTGTTTCACCATGCTCTTCCTTTGTGGCTTGTCACGACTTGAGTCCTACGGTTCTTCGCCGTTTTTTGTGTCGACCACGACACTCTCTTTCATTCTGACAGTTCGTCCCCTGCTCGCCACATCTTCGCATGATGGTTGACACTGTCGAAGTCCATTTCGGACTTTGGCTCTCGAGATCAGGCACTAACATAGTGTTCACTCTGTAGAGCCTAATCACTTGAGATTCCAAGCATACTACTAAAGCAGTATTTGAGTCTTCTCTAGTTTCTCTCTTTCCAATCACACGTGACAGCCACACAGGAGGATCAAGGCGCGACGCCGGTTTTCCGTAGGAAAATCATAGGGAGCCAAGATCCGCACTTGCTGCGGCCTTTCACCTACCCATTTTCCTCGATTCCAGCGGAGCGTATCGCTCTAGTAGTTAGGCACTATCTCTTGGACACTTCCCGCTCTTTTGGGGGATAGCTTGGTAGCCGCAATGATCATTGTTTTGTCAACTTCCTCACGTAGCTAACACCAAACAACAATCATTGCTTTCATCATTGTCAACTTCCTCACGTAGCTAACACCAAACAACAATCATTGCTTTCATCATTTTGTTTTCTCCACCATCAATAAAGGGACCAGTAATTCCCTCCGCCCCACTGGCTTCGTGTCGAACTCACCATCCGCGTGCGTCAGGTGTGCTACGGCGACCAACAACCGAGGACTTTTTCCACCATCCATGCCCATCCATTAGATATCATCAAAAATTTTCTTCAGCCTACCAGCACAACTTAGCAGTAAATCAGTGCCCTCATGGCACTAAAAAATAAACTCTCTCATCGAAACATATCAATGGCCTTACGGTCCCAACAATCATTTTCTCGCTGAAGTAAATCAGTGGCCGTCACGGCACAAAAAATCAATTCTCTATCTCAGCTGTTCCCTCCGACCGAGGGTTTCAGTTCTCTTATCTTCATTGAAGTAAATCAGTGGCCATCACGGCACAAAAAATCAATCCTCACTCTCAGCTGTTCCCTCCGATCGGGGTTTCAGTTCTTTTATCTCCACTGAAGTAAATCAGTGGCCATCACGGCACAAAAAATCAATTCTCTCTCTCAGCTGTTCCCTCCGATCAAGGGTTTCAGTTCTCTCTTATCTCAACTGCTCCTCCGGTCGAGGGTTTCAGTTCTCTCATCTCAGCTGTTCCCTCCGATCGAGGGCTTCAGCTCTTTTATCTCAGATGTTCCCTCTGATTGAGAGAATCAGAGTTCTTACCCTTTCGCTTAAGTATATCAGCGGCCTTACAGCGCCAAAAATAATTATCTCAGCTGTTCCCCAAGGGAGGGGTTTCAGTTCTCTTTGTTCACTGCTCCCGAGAGGAGCTCCAGTTCTTTTTACTCGCTGTATCCTCCGTCCCTGGAGGGGTGTCAGCTTCTTCCTAGCTATGCCTCGGCGTTTAGTTTCGGCTCTCCTTTTCTTATTCATCATGGGGCTTACTCTACGTTTACAAAAGTAAGGTCAATCCAACATTTCGTTCTTCTTGTATTCTCATCATTTCTTTATTAATCTTGGGTCTCCCTCCACGGTTGGGGTCAACCTAACAATTCAGTTCTTGTCCTATTTTCATCATTTCTTCATTTTACTTTGCTGCGTTCCAACGAACATCGACGTTTTAGGACATGGCATCATTAAATTACTTTGTTCCGATCTACCCCCATGTATGTGAGCGGGGTTGCGGCCAATCTATCTTTTCTTCTACTCGTTCTTCGAGTTAATCAGTGGTAGGAGCACGAAGACATTCTTCATTACTCAATTTCCCCTTTTGGTCTGCATGGGACATTCGAGTTCAGACTTTCATCATAAGTATACCAGGGAAAGCAGTTCAGGTCCAGAGCTATTATGATAATCCGCTATCCTGAGGCGGGGCAGTCCCGACTCAGATTCTTTAGCTCCAGTTCTTATATTCCCTGCTCCTGTGCGGTGGAGCACTTCAGTCTTCAGATCTTTGCTCCAGTCTGCTCCCAAATAGGGCAGTGGCGAGTGTGAGGCTGAACAGATAAAGAAGGAGCCGCACTTGGCTGAGAACTCGTCGGAATGACTTTGAGGGCGATGCACTAGGAGTATGAGTAAATGATGCCCAACAGATACTAAGGTAGCAGAACTCGGCCACGATGATGCTGCGCATTTTAGTCGGAGTGAAACTTGGCGGAAACACGACTTTGTAGCCCAGAGCTTTTTCTCCTTAGAGTTTTCTCATTTCTTAGGCAACTCGAGCTTCTTCTCTTATCTGATCTGAATTTGGGAGGTTCGCCTCTTTCGATATCATTCTTTTATCTGGGGCTCCTCTTCCTTAGGGGCAATCAGGGGTCTCCTCTCTCGGTCGTGCATGCGAATACATGTCTCTCGTTCTTGTTTCTCAAACTCAAGATCACGTATCTTCTGGCATCCGCTCCAATATATGGACCAATATCAGATAAAGTGGTGTTACTATATTTTGTGGGTAGTTTTGGGCTTTGACTAGTATTTGGACTTAGACCTTCTACTGGTCATGTTCGTTCTGGCTTGCGTCGTGGTCTTCCAAGATGCATTTCTTAAGATCGGGTATCTTATGATACCCATATTTTGTGGGTAGTATTTGGGGCTCGGCGAATAGTGGACCTTGTTCCAGTTGCGTCATGGTCTATGGGAATCAGCTCAATCTATCTCGCGATGTATCTTCCTTTGTGTCATCTTTGGTTTCGCAAGATGTCGCCATCCTTTCTATCATAACTTCGCACTTGCGTCGATGCATCGTGTCTCTTTGTGTATCCTTTCTATTACTTATGCCTTCGGCCTCTTTCTGAACGACCATGTCTCTTTCTCGGAAAAATTGGCTAAACGTCATCTCATGATACGTCTTCCTCTTGTCACTTTCAGTTCCCCCCAGCTAATCTCCGGATTCATGCTCTTGCGGGCACCATCCTCGGTCTTGGTTTGCTGACGGCTTACTGTATATCAACCTTTTCGGGACATAAACAGGAGCACGTTAAGGGACACTTACTACGGCCATAGGCTATGCACCAGCCTATATCGATGAGTAGATAAATGCACAAGCTACACGGTAGAACAGCTTCGTTTACTACAATTAGTGAGCCCGTCATCGTCATGTCGACAGCTCACAAAGCTACGAAGCTAAAGATCTTGAAGATTCTCTTCAAGGGTCATTTCGCTGGGAATCCCAATAGGTTATTCCCAACACGCTCCTTCGATTGAAGTGAGGCTCGGCTCTGATTTCAATCGACTCTTCAGTATGATCGATTGGGTATCCCATTAGCTTTGCCCTATCTATTTTGAATGGTCTCCCCTGTTTGGGTTTGGCCATGACATCGATCCACATCTTGTCAGTATACTCATGCTCAATCTCAACTAATCCTTTCATCGGTGTCATCAGGCACGTGACCTTGTTCGACAAAGTTACTTTTGGCAAGCGGGTCATTCTCGTACATATTGTAACTTTCATCCATTTGATGCTTCTCTAATCCATCACCTGATAACAATGAGCCAAACAAAAGGAACAGGACTGTTATGATCATAAGCTTCTTCCACCTCGCAAAACAATTGAAGCACGTGTCAGTGTTGCGATCGAAATCGATATCATCGTAGCGCGGCTTCTTCCTCCTTCGACTGATGGAGTATTCGACTTGAGACGGTTGCACCCACAGCAACTTCCCAAGAAAGCTAGTAGAGCTAGGTATTCTCCGACTTGAATCATTGGTTGTAGAAGAAATACTACCGCCGTTCATGTCATTCATATTACTTTTTGCTGTAGTCAATGGTGCCATCTCAATAGCGTCGTCATCATCATCGAAGTCATAGTTAAAATCACGCTCCTCGTTCTCCTCTAATTCTTCTCCGTCACCACCATTTGCACTATCCTCATCATCTCTCACAGAAATTACGCAAAGACCTTGTGAGTGTATAGTGTGCTGGGTAGGTGTTGAAAGCGTATATTTTCGTCGAGATATGCATGTGAAAGGTGCTCTCTAGCTTGGTACTAGCTTTGATGGCTGATGGCCAAAGTTTTTTACATAGCTAGCAAAAAGCCAGCGTACTCTCACATTAGCGTAATGGAATTTCAAAAGGGTGAAATTTCACTACTGCAACTTTCGTGAAATTTACAGGGTGAAAGTTGCACCAATTTTGGCCAACAATGAAATTTCACAAAAATTCTGGCGCGAACGGATGGTACTGAACCAACACGTAGCACAAAAATAACCTAAGACCCTTCATTCCACCAACCACCAAACCTCACCAAACCCCAAAGAACACCACGCACCATCCAGATGATGAGTTTGTCAACTCAGCGGAGAGTAACTCTTCACCAAAATGCTGGCGACTAACAATGCAGTATTACTTATTCCTTCGTAGTAATTCAGCTTACATGCGTGTTCCTGCATTGGCATGTACCAGATGATTTTGGGCGCGGATGGCTCTTATTTTGGGTGCGGGTATGTGCACAAATCAACTTTTTGTTCACTCTGCCGTCTACCACGCTGTCATAGTTTGCCTGGCAATAACAACAACAATTCAATAATCTTCAACAATAATGCTTTTGACATGCGCCGCCAACGCCCTTTGTGGCATGAAGAACTCCCCCCTCAACAACCCGGCTGATCATCAGTGCATGATGTGTGAAGGACCAATTCATGGTGCCCTTTGCGGTAAACTCTACTGTGAGGAAATTGTGGGCAACCCATCCTACAAAAACCCTGCAGGGGATCTTAATGATCATGCAAAAACACTTGCCAACTCCCATACCGCTCTCATGTGTCTTCACTGTGTCCAACACAAGCTCACCGCTGCGGCCCCAACTGCCGATGCTGCCGATGCTGCCGTCGCTGCTGTCGATCCACCTGCCGTCGCTGCAGTCGATCCACCCGCAGCACCACCTGCTGCTGTGCCTTTTGCAGCAGCTCCGGATGCCAAAAAGCAACGAGACTCAACGCTCTATTCCCAATACGAAATCACGCCCCAACCCAATGGCAAGTTACGTATTGTATGCAAGCACTGTCCTAAGTACAACAAGTTGCTAGCGACATTTAATGCAACAAGAGCTAGAAAACATTCTCTCCACGAATGTGAAGGGTTGACATGCCCTCACACAAGGAGACAAATCGAAGGAGGGGCTCAAGCGAATAAGAAACAAGCAACGTATCTTGCACTTCAATCCAACCCAAGTGAAACTGTTGCTGCCATGCGTAGTAATCATGGCCCCGTTGCGGTGATTGATCTACTATCCAACTCTGGGGACGTTAGTGATGTCACCAAATCCACCTCCACATCCGTTCCCCCTCGCAAGAAAACAAAGCGTGTACCATCTGCACAAACTACTATGGAGCACACGTATGGTAAGAGCATGAACCAGGCATCTGCTGACATTGTACTCATGCACGAGGTACGAGCCATTGTCGCTCGTGGCGAGCCATTGAGTCGTCTATTGGATCCTTGGGTGCAAGCAAGCCTACACCAACGATACCCTGCCATCTTGAAGTTCATTCCAAGTGATGTTGAAACAATCTATGACAAGTATGTCATTAAAATTGATAAACAAACGACATCGGAGTTGAAATCATTTATGGCAAAAATTCCCGGACATGTAAATGTTGCGATGGATGGAGTCACTGTCTTGGGCAAACAAAAGGTACGTGATTTATGTTCTGTACAACAAGGTCGATGCTGGTATCAGCCACCTTGCTCTTCACAGCCGTCGTCTCATAATCACAGAGCTACATGAAATGGTGCGCGCAGCGATTTGTGAGTGCATGTTGTGTATGGTGTGAAGTGCGGCGCGGGCCCTCGGGGCCTGTTTTTTTTTGCGCAATGTACCCGTCTATTAATTTGCTCTGCAATGCTTGTTGTTGTAACATAAATTTGTCATGATGACAAAATTATTCTGTGGATTTCGATTTGGATTTTTTTTGTAATGTATCCGTCTATAAAGTTGCTCTGCAATGCTTGTTGTTGTAACATAAATTTGTTATGATGTCAAAATTATTTTGAATATTATAGTTCATTTGAATCTTTTATGGATGCAGCATCAAGTCAAGATAGGATAGAGGCCGAAGCCGTCAAGAATTGATGGCAAGACATTTGAATGGTTCTGTCATTGGCTACGAGTTAAATGGAGGGGAGTTTTGCTGTGCTACTCTTTAGAATATTTTAACAAGTTGGTCTCTCGCACTTATTTATTTTTTACTTCGCTACTATTTGATATTCACATGTACTTGTTCCAGCTAAGGCTTGTTACTGCATTTTTCATCAATATTGGTAGCGCTAGGCATAACTTTGATAGTTTTTCTAGATATCGACTCAGCAGTCACTTAGCGTTCGTCAGTTTTATGCCTTTGATTGGTTAGATCGGGTGTGCCGTTTTTGATACGATGTACATTATTGTCCCTGGAATGTTAGTTTCGTTTCGGGTCTCTTTGAAGTAGTACCATTTTGGTGTATGTATTGTTGTGCCATAGTGCCTCATTATATCTTCTTGCTTTGCCTCTCTTTCTTTCTCTATCCTTTTTGTAATAGCTATCTTTGCTCTTGTTTTGCTCTGTTGTTCTTGTATCATAAGATTTCGAAGTTGCGTTTTTGTATAGATTGGTAACTCCATTCCAAGGACAGTCTGTAAGGAGCTCCACTGGATATCCTTATTATTCTGTTTGTACATCTTGTTTGTTTGCTCTGGAGTGTAGCATTCCTTGGTAGGCTAGTGAGTGTGTGTTCATTATTTGTGTTAGGTGTTAGCAAGTACTCATTTCTACGTAGTTTGGAGCTTTTCATTTCTTTCCTGCTTTTGTGTGTTTCTCGTCATCTCGCCGATGTGATACACATGTTATTTGGCGTCATTTTGTTGGGCTTTTATGTTGCTTCTCATTTCACAGTTCTACTGTGTTCATTCTTGTTACTTGTTATGACATTTCTATATTCATCTTTAGATCTTAGCGTTCGACGACGATGTGTGAAACGTCCGATACACCGTTACAAGCTGGTGTCCATGATCATGGCTCTCAGTAACTATAATTGCAACCCAGCGGGCAGCAATTTCTGTAATGTCAATGATTTATCATGGTCTAGTTCAAATCTTCACATCTTGGGCAACATCGACGTGTCAGTATTTTTCGGTCTTGATCGTAGATCGCTAAATGTGTTCCATGTATGCGGTGGCATCTTGATTCGAACCCAATTTGCTCGTCAGTTCGCTCTGAGGTATCGAGTGCTGGGTGACATAGCGTTTTGGCGCTTCTGGGATGTTGTTATCATGCAGTCCGGTTGGTATGTACTAGAGGTGAAAAGATTTAATGATGTTTTCAATAAAGGTGTGTACTCTCACATTTGCTTAGTTAGGAGATTGCCTTCATCACTTTGCTCCAGCTGTTCCCAGATGATTCATCGTCGGAGATGTGTATTATGTTCTTTACATCGTGATTCTTTAAGCAGCTGTGATATTGTGTACAGCGCTATATCAGAAATTGACGTCTTTTTGCGTCATAAATACAACAAAGTAGGCATATACGGTGACAGGCCACGACGTGCTATGAGCTCTGCGGTCAAGTTCAGTAATGAACAAGTTCATCTTTTTCGGCATAAGCTTCAGTTTCTTCGTCGCATTATAGCAGTTAGAGATCCAGTAGCAGATATCCTTCTTCTTCTTTTAGATATCTACGCGTTGGCAACTTGCCTCTCTACATCTGTTCCTTTTGATTTTGATGCTCGCAATATACGTTCTGTTGCAGATCTTCTCGAGTCTCAAGTTAGGTATTTTCTGCAGTCATGTGTGCAGCCTCAAAGGATAGAAAGTCTATTTTCCGAAATTGACGAAGTTGCGCTTTAAGTTAGTTCTTTGTTTTAATATTTAGCACTATAACTATTCGTAATTGTCCCTGTATTGTACCAGTCCTTGTTAGGCTCACACTCTTGGATCTTCTGGCACACAGTCATAGTAATTCGTTCTACGTTCGATGCTGTGATTTTCCCCATATTGTACCAGTTCCGGTTGTTCTCATTCACTTGGATTTTCTGGCACGTAGTAATAGTAATTCGTGGTACTGTCGTTTTGAAGTTCAGTGCTGGTGGTTTTCGCTAGAATTGTCAAAGCTGGCAGCTCTCCTTCTTCTCCAAGTACTTCTGTGCTCCAGTCTGTACCCATCGCACTGATAAGTGTGACCTGAATGTTTAGCGTTTCTGCAAAATTGAGCATCTTATCACGTACAGTAATTGTGTCTGAGCCGTAGTTGTTTTCCCAGTCCTTCCACATCTGCCTCTCTTTCTTGTTCAAGCCGATTCTACCAACGTCTCTGCTGTACTCATTTTTTTTTCTGTTTTTTGCGTTTTTGTACGCATTATCCAATACTTCTCTCATTGTAGTAATGTCGCTTTTGTAGTCACCTAGAATCATCCCAGCCAAGTGTTCATCGTAGTACTTTTGTTCTTGTCCGTAGTTCTCATTGCCATCAACAATTACTGTAGTAAAATAGTTTTTGAGGTCCTGTACCAATGACAATTGATCTTCCTCGGATAGAGCATTCCAATTCAGTCCCAAATCCATCATTCGTTTGCTAACAAATGTCTTGTCATCCTCGTCGTTACCAGTAGTTCCCACTTCATGACTGGTAGTCACAGTAATCAACGCTTGCTCGTCGTCCACTGGATCTTCTTTCTCTTCCTCTTGTTGTTTTTCGCTGTCTTTCTCTTCCTCTTGTTGTTTTTCGCTGTCTTTCTCATCCACTGAGTCAATATTTTCCTGCGTTGCATTTGTAGGCTTTGCTTTCTTGCTTGCTCCGTCGGGTGTTTCGGCTGCCTTCCTCTTCTTCTTTTTCTTGTACTTTTCGTTGATGGCCGCTATCAAATCATTATTCTCCATCATAATACCGCCTTCATATGTCTCTCCATCAAACATAGCATTGCAAACGTCACTTAAGTTCCTTGCTCCCTGTCCGCCAGTGATGTCTTCCAATTTCATAGGTGTTGGCTTGTCGTTTTTAGCTGATGCCTTCTTCGTACAGAACTGGTTCGAGAGAGGTGCGTCTTCTCTTTCATGAAACTCAATATCACCGAGTTCTAGCTTTGCCACTTCCAACGCGTCCTCCTGGTTTTTTGATAACACGTCACATGTCATCCTAATACGCATGGTGCCACCGAACAATAACAATAATGCTAGTTCGAGGTTCTTTGGGGTCTCGGTTCGCTTGCTGTTGAACAGTTTCGGCCATGTTCTAATATCATTTCCTCCCTTCAAGGACTGCATAGCAGAAGCGAAAGCTTTCCGAACTCTGTCATCGCTTCTTTGTTCAGATTTGGTTTCAGTCAGATACCTTTTGAATTGTTTCGGAAAGAGCTCACTGTTTTTGTTCGTGAAATGAATCTCGGCAATACTTGAGTTTAGCCCATATTTCTCGTAAATTTCCAAGAACTCGTACACCAATTGTAATCTCATCATCTCACCCAATCCATTCTTGTTGTATGTTTTCTGAACGCTTTGTTCCAATTCTTTCTTCTTCTGGAGGTTATTTCGTCCTTGCTTGTCGAAGTACGAATAGCCAATGATCTGTACCATCGCTATTGCACGTACAGTCAACAAACCGTAGCAGCGAGCTATGGTATAGAAGTGTAAACTTGATTAGATTTGTCGCGACATAAAAATGCATTGACGACAAATTTATTCTTGGTTGCTGCTTACCTAGACATTCTTTCACAACCTTCTCTCCCATATTTGAAAGTTCCCGACTGAGCGAATCCAAGGCCTGTTGGAGTAGGTCGAGGTTGTTGTTCATGTTTGCCGCTATCATCCATTCTGTAATGAAGTGTAGGACAGTCAGGTCGATGCTCTTCTCTGAATCTGGATCGAACAACTCTGGCAAATCCAATCCCAATTTTTCAGCGAGTTTCTCGTTCAGCTTTACCATAGGTTTGTTAGTGTTGCCGTAGAATTTGTTACATAGGAGTAACGCCCGCTTCTCCCTCTCTGAGAAGCTCATGACTGTCGCATTGGCAGTTCCAATTAGTTCAGACATTGCTCTCTTCACACTCTTCGCTTCTGCATTTAGCATAGCTGTGTTTGCGTTCATCCATGCAGGCAAGTCGATCCTAGCGTCTGTGTCTTCCTCTTTGAAGTGTAGTGTGGACAGTACTCGTTTGAGAGGTTCTCCAAACGGAGATGAGTCGTTGACATAGTCGTTCAGTATGTTGTTTGATTGAAAAGCACCATCTTTCGGGTCGAGAATATCTTTGTTGGACTTCTCCTCGATTTCCTCGCCATCGCAGTAGAACGAACCGTCAGACTTTTGTGCGATTTTGTTTTTGTCGGGTGAAAACCTGATTGCTACTTGAGAGTACCTAATAGCTAGTGTTGCTTGAGACGATGCATGTTTTTCATCTGCAATTGTCTTACTAATGGAGAGTAGTAGCTGCCTCTCGAGTGTCTTTGCTGTAGCAAGCTCTGTTGCTTGTAATTTGGACCCGAGTACGTCGACATATATCGGAGTTTGGAAATGAGTGACCAGTGATGTACTACCAGCGTGTAGTTCTTCCAATGGGTCAACTGACTCAACGCCTATATCTTGACCTGTCAAGAAATGATCTTCCCCTCTCCTCGCAATCTTGATGGGTGAATCATGTCTGGGTTTGCATTTAAACAGAGCAGATGCACCAGTGATTACGCGATGATTGCCTTCAACGCTAGCCCAAAAGAACGACAAGGCGCTACTGAATGCATCGCGGAATATCAACATGCCATCGACCCCATCTCTGTCAGCTGCTTGAACCCTGTCTTCCTCTCCTTTTTTGAACCATCCGTTCTTTCTTGCGATACGGAGTAGTGTTTTTTGACCGTTCACTGTTGTAACATCAGCTTTAAGAGCTTCCTTGATCTCGGTACTTTCGATCGATGCTTTGCGGATAGTTGCTATAAAATTTGTTACAGCTTCGTTCACTGCAAATGGACTCACACTCATTTTACCTGATTTGTTTACTCCATTAAGAGCAGTTTCAAAGGCCGACACAGTTTCGCTTAATTCCTGTGGATGAATTGCATTGTGACAATGAATACAAGATTGGGTTGTTAGTGACATGAACGTAATAAATTTGAACTCATTACATTTTTATTTCGACTGTCCTCTTCGAGTTAGTTCAGAATAATTTTGCTGTCAACACAAATTTATTTTGAAACGACGCAGTTTTGAACACTTACATAGCTATTGAAGTCCTTTTTGTCGAAGCCAGATTTACAACAGAAATAAGCGACCATTTTGTCGTTGCTGAATGATTTCATTTCTGTTTCTGAATGCGTTGTAAAGGATTTTAGTAGAGTGTCAATCCTCTTGTCTTGTGGAGCTGCCTGGTTAACGTTCAGGTTGATTATGTTGCCGTCTGTAATGTTGACGAAACACAATACAACACCAAAAGCCATGTGCACTGTTGATGCTTTGGTAACGTGCGAATCGAACAGATCCTTCCTCTCCTTTTCGTTGATATCTAATGTAGCGATGTGCTCGTTGACATTCTTGCTGGGTTTGATGGACGACGCTTCCGTGTTGTTGATGGGCTTGTTTGCAGCGGTGTCGGCAACACATTCAGCAGCATCATTTGGCGGCATGGTCGCCGTCGTTGTGGTGGCATCTTGGTTGGAATCGTCGTTTGCAGCTTTTTTTGTATTAGCTTCGACGGCGGCGGAAGCTCTTGTTGTTGTTGTCATGATGATGTTATGTTTTTTGATGTTTTTTTTTTTGTTATGTTTGCGCTTCGATATCGTAGCTGGTCGGTGCTGCGCTGTCTCGCTCTTGTGTCTGGCTGGAAGTTCGGTGATGCGATGATGTGGTGTCTTCTTGAAGTTCCTTAGAAGGAATGATGATGTCAGTTTGATCATGACACATCAGGATATTTTACACGTAGGAATTAGTATTGTTTTTATAAGCCATTCTCAAAAAAAAAAATTGTCCGATAATTTATCCGATTTACTTTGTAAGGTGTGTATTGTGTTACATTTTATCTGCAACAAGCCAATAGGGCTATTAGAGCACAGCTAGATCGCTCTGATGATGTGTTTTTCTTCACGTCTTTTGCCCATCACAGTTCTCTATATCTGTCAAGTTGACACTGATATTCTGTCCGCGTGTTCTTCTTCGTGTCATCTATTGGTGATGATGTGGTCAAATATTCTGCACGTGCACGTGTGTTCTCTGTGGTATCTGTTGGTGATGATGTGGTCGAAGTCGATATTTTGTAAGATATTTCAACATAGGAATCAATATATGTTGCCTTGGTCTGCTTCATTTTGCTTCTGGCAGTATTTTTCGCCTTTCCTCAACAACATTGTTTTTGACCTCTCATATTTTTTTGTCAAAATATTATTCAATTCGATTACTACTCTGCCATTACTATGAAATTTGGATTTACAAACGAGCGTGCTACCTCCAGCACTTCTTCTTCTACCACCAGCCGCTCCACTCGAAAGCTTCGTAAGCGATCTCCAGCAGAGGGTGCAGAGGCCGCTCAAAGCGTCAGTCTCACCAAAGATCCGCAATCATCCGCATCAGCTCCACATCCTTCTAACTCTCCTATTGGTAAGTTTGATGTGTACAATGTTTCCTGGAAACATCTCATCATCGACAGCGCGATTCTTCGCGATATGGCCGAGTCATCTTTCGGGGGTTCCATGGATTCTGATTTCGACGATCCGTTGTCGACGCTTCGTTCGTTGTTCGAGTCATGCTCCGAGCATGAATTGATGTATGTTAGTGCTACGATCGGTATGGAAGCCATTCGCAACGACAAGGTAGTTCTTATCGATGAGATCATTAAGACAATGTCCACGAAGAAGCAGCTATCTTTCGGTTGCACCCAGCTGCAGTCTGGTAGCATCGTCTCTGTTTCGCCAAGAGAAAAAGTCGAGAAATGTGATGTGAAATCGTGAGTGACGTCATAACATATTTTTGTGATCATGCCAATTTTATTTTCTCCGCGATTTTTTATTAACCTCAATTATCCTTTTTCTGACAGTGCCGATCGCACGATGGCTGCCCCTCAAGTTCATTCTCGCACAACTCACTCCTCTGGTGATGTTTCATCAACACCAACTAAGAGTGATGGTGATTTTGTCAACAATAAGGCGTCGTAAGTACTTTACTGTTTTATACGTTCCTCTCATTTATTGTGCTTGTCCCGCTAAATGTTTCGCACCATACATCTTGTGTATCCTACAATATAAATATGTGCTCATGACAAATTTATTTCTCTTTTCTATTATGCATCGAAGTGATGGGTATGAGCCGTATTATCACGACGAGTTGACAAGCGGTCAATGGCTCCGGAAGACTCTTATTAGAAAGAGTGGCTCTAATATTGGGAAGGAATACTACAAATTTATTGCACCGACAGGTCGCATTTTTAACAGTCTCAAAGCTGCAAAGGAGTTCGACGCGTCTATCAAAAATGAGTCTTCTCATAAGCTAGCGTCTGCTGAGGATCTTCCAGAGGAAGAAGAGCCACATAGCCCTTCGCAATTGTTGGCGGATCAAGCCAAGGACGTCATAAAGTCGATTGCTATGGTTGTACAACCTCCAATTTACTATGAAGTTGTGAATGTCAGCGTCGACGTCGATAACATGGCTTGTGATGATCTTGTGAAGAAACATGGCTTGTCCTTAATTACAACTGCGGGTAGAAACTACGAAACTAAGCCCGGTGACGAGACAATCGATCTGCGAAACACTACATCCATTCCGTATATGACGAGTTGCGTTTTGAATGATTCTACAAAAGCTAGTTGGCACGGTACTGAGGCACTTTTTGTAGATTTCATTCAAACGATTCTTGATCATGTCGACGACGATCATGATTACTTCAGTCAAGTGACACCAGTTCTCCGTCAGTTCCTTCTCGAGAGCAGCAATTCATACAAGAGGGAATTACACACAATCCAGTGGTATTACACCTTGTTTGACTCGTTTAGCCGTATTTTTGGCGTTGATATTGGGCTAATTCTTCCTCCTGACGGGCTAAAAGATTGTGAGGTGTCGAGATTAGTGCGTTTTCCATTTTGTGTAGAATCCCGCGATGCCTTTTCGCCCGTTATTGTGTACAGGCTGTTGTTCGATCGGACTAAGATTGAGAATCGCCTTGGTGATGGTGGTTGTATTGTTGCGGGTGTATCAGTGTTTGTGTTCAGTAATCGTGAAGAGTCCTCTGAGGTAGCTTCACCTGCTGGAGGTGGTATCAGGTCACGCAGCGGCTCTGATCGTTCAGACGAACCATTAGATTACAAACTTGAGATGTTCTTTCCTGATACAAAGCGCTTGAAATCGGGTTTTGGCAATGATAGGGGACCATCTCTATTCGACTGTTATGCCAATGGCAAATCAAGTTTCGGTGACAGATCGCATTCATCTAAAGAGGCTCTTCCAAATGAGATTGATATCAGTGACACCAAAATGTCGGCTCGAAGTTTGTTTACAACCCCCAACAATCGTCAATCTGCTAAAACTTCGAAGGAAGACTCAGACATGATCGAGAAGTTACAGGCAGAGATTGAAATGTTGAAAGAGAAGAACAATGCGACTCAGAGCACATCAACTGAGTTAATTTCGAAAGGTGAGTTACAAAAATATCAGGGAGATCAGACGAGCGAGGGTGGTGAAGTGTCTTCTGGCGTAGTCTCTCGTGGTGGATGGGGGGGCTTAGTGTCTGGCGGTAAAGAAGCTATTTTGAAAGTTGCATCTCCAGTAAAGAAGCGGAAGAGCAGTCGAGTAGCCCTGCAAGTCAGTCCTCCAATCTTCAACAGGAAAACTGGTGGACAAAGCTGCTTCATAATCTTCATGGAAATGGGTGTAGATGCATGGTGGCTCAAGTCTGAAACCATGACGTCTGTGTGCGAAACATTCTTCAAGCACGTTCACAAGCAGAACGAAGTTGCCAGTTGCTACGTTTTCAATGAAACCACTATTAAAGCTCTCGTCTTTGGTGGTGACAACAATATTTCAAAGAAGACACGTAAAAATGGGGCTACCTACCCGATCTACAAGATGTGTTGCATTATGAACTTCCCAGGAAAAGGCTTTCCAGTCGAAACGCACTTGACTAAGTTTGAATCCAACATCAAGAGCATGTTTTCCGATGCCACAGTCCCAGCGGTCATCGCTCTCGATGCGATGAAAGTATCTTCGTCCAATCTTTATAACGGCTTCTTCAACGGGGAGTATCGTCAAGGATCCATGAAGAATGTCACTTACAAAGATGATGATGAGTTGTGTAAAGATATCAAAGCTGCATTGGAAGCTACTTTCAAAAATGGCTTTGGTACAAAGACGCTTAACCAACCGCTCAATAAGCATTTAACTGACTGGGGTATCAAGCAATACTTGACTGAAATTGGATACACCTCTTTCGATGACGTCAAAGATTGCGACAGGAATAGCATCTATCGTGGTCGCGACTTTCCGATTTGGAGTGCTATTGAGGAGGACATTGTCAATTAGTGCATGATTGATGATTAAATTATGGCTTGGGAGTACAATCTATGCAATTGGGTGAAATGTTGCTTTGTTAACATTCTAGGATCGAATTCTATACTGACATATTCTGTTTCCCTCCTACTTTTTTCATATAATCCAATCATCTGGCTGGATCGGACTAACTACCAGTGTCGTTTACTCCACCGGGTGAGCCATTAGCAGACATCTCAGTTCCAGTTGTGACACCTGTAAAAGATACAACATCGTCCATTGCTAGTAGACAAGGTGAGTTTTTGTACTTGTACGAGTGTCACTGGTACGGTTTACGCTTCTGAAAATAAATTTGTCCTCACGACAAAAATATTTTGAGGTCCGATACTTCACCTCATCGCTGACAATTTTGGTCTTTTCCCAATGTTACTTCCAGCTCCGAATATATCGTTAAAACATATTATATTCTTCGTGACAACCTGGCTTCAGAAAATCCTATGTGTCAAGCAAGTCCGAAACATAGGCATACCGCTGAAGGAGATCAAGAAGCAAAGTATGGTCGCTGAACAAAATTTGATAGACGGTCATCGCGAGACGAAGCTTCGTTTCATTCCGAAACACAAATCACAGGAACTTGTTGCCATAATCGTGTTAGTGTCACTTAGCAACATAATGGACTTACAGAAACACTCCTTAGACAGTCCTGTTTGCCACACCATTTGTGACAGCTTGGTCAGTTCGGGTATATCATCCCTGGAGAGAAGAAAATTGCCCGAGGCCAAGTCTTCATTCCGCGAGCAGGTCTCAATCGCTGTAAATGCCAATGTCAATCATTGTTTTGCGTTGTCGTTCAAGACGAATGACCAAAGACTCTTGTCAGCAGACAGGTTGTCTTCGGACCTATCGTCGAGGTTGTCGAATCTGGCTAATGGCCGTGACATTCCGTCGCTGTCGACGTATTTTGAGAACTCTCTTAGAGACAACATTAAGAGGAACGCTGTGGTAGTACACGGTATGGATTTTGCAACACTTGAGCCGGAAGAGTGTTTAAATGATGCGGTTCTCAATTTTTGGTTCAAATGGGTGACTACACCAAGGTGTCCAGAGGACAATACGTCTTCAGTACACATTTGCTCAACATTCCTTCTTTCGAGCGTATTGAACGATGGATACAATGAGAGATACCAAAAGTGGCTAAAGAATGTCAACATCTTTGACAAATCGATGGTATTGTTTCCGGTGCATCTAGCTCATCATTGGAGTTTGATAGTGGTGCTGAATCCGAAGCTCATAAATCAGACTAAAAGACGATGGAACGATCCAATGTACACAGGAGATGTATTTGCCATGATCCATCTGGATTGTCTCGGGTGCGGAACGGTGCATAATAAGCAGCATCTTGCGAGAGCCGTTCGAGGCATACTCAACAAGGAATGGGATAAGTACAACAACAATGCTCTGGACAAAACAAACCGACCTTTCAGTCATCGGCACGAGTCATGTAAATTATATTCTCCCAAAGGTGAGTCGTACTCATAGTATGTATTATTTTATCCTGTCATACACTACTGATGACAAACTCACAAGAATAGTACCTTCCATCAGTTCTCGTGCAGACCAACAGCTATGATTGTGGTGTACATGTCTGTCGTTACGTTGTGAACCTAGTGCGGATGTTGAACGATGCAGAGGTGAAAATGCCTAATGTGAAAATGACGGATGTGATAGACAATTTCTCCACCAGTATTAGTGGTCACGAGTTGTTTGGCTATACTGAATCCGACATTAGTAGGATGCGGACTGAAATATACAACGTTATGGCCCATATTATGAAGTCCTATCAACACCACCGCATACACGAACCTAGGTCTGATCATGATCCAGTCAGTGATAGCGAAGAAGACGAAGAAGAGGTGGAAATTCTTGACAGACAGACTTCGGAGGGCTCTGACGTAGTAATGTCAGATGCACAGATCATTGATGATGCGTCGTATCAATTTCAATCGGACCAAGATGACCATCTCTCCGTCGATACAGAAGGTAAGTGCTCTTTGTCTAAAGCAAATACTTATATACATCATCAAAATAAATTTGACATCTGTACAAAATTATTTTACAACCATCAACCTCAGGTGACATCCATCAAGTTCGATTGAGCTCCGACGACAATTACAATTACATTCACGTCGATTGTAACTTCGACTGCGACGATGAAGTTCAGCCAGCATCCAGCGACTTAAATACATTCGTTCAGATGGGTGACATCATAGAATACAGGAGCTCAAAGCAAGACGTACCAAGGAAGGGCGTAATTGTCGCCATTGGTGATCCTACATCAGAAGAGATTATTCAGATATCTGACGGCACGTGGCTCATGAGAAAGGTCCACCATGTGAAGCGGTTGGAAATCGTTCGACCATTGGAAGACAAGAGGTTGGTGAATCCTTCGCCGAAGTGGAAGGGTCTCGACAAAGTGGTTGTCATTCCTCCGTACGAAACAGTCGATGAAAATGACAGTGATTGCGCCTCATTAAAATCGGAAGTGACAGAAGAATTTGAATTCGACGAATCAGCATCTAGCAAGGAAGAAAAGATTCCCATGCACACGTCGAGGTCAGAAAAGAATTACAGACAAAGAACATCGAGTGGAGTGACTGGGCATAACCACTGGTACAAATCACGACGAGTTAAGAGCGGTGCAGCATATCTAGACCAGAGGCGCGACACAAGAAAGTACATTAGCTGGGCCAATTCAGGGAATGATTACGAGAAGGCAAGGTCAGTCATAAACCAGTTATACTTTGATTCTCTATGTTACGGTATTGTGGATAAATTCTACGAGAAGAAGCCGTATGATGCTCCAACCTTCAGAGAGTACCAAGAGAGGGTCACAGTAATGAAAAAAATGGTGGATTATCGAGCGAGGAATGAATTCAAGAAACTGAACATCACGCTTGACGTAACATTCATGGACAACCCTTGCTATGGTGAGCGTGGCAGGTCGAACGAGACAAACCGAGCTAGACAAACTATAGAGGAGATGTTGAAATTCGAGCATAAGATGAGAACGCTGGACCTACAAACCTGCAGTGTTTGCCTGGAGAACAAGTTGGTATTTAAGGAAAGGAGCGTATGCGAAACATGCAAGAAAAAGAATCACTCAGAATCCTACTTCCTGGAGAACAACCTTCATCCAGTCTGGTACGAACGTGACAGCGAAGGATGCATCAAAATGGGCGAAGACGGCAAACAAGTCGTGAGGTACGACATACCGGTCGAGCTGAAAGACCTGACAATGGCTGAAAAACTGCTGATTCGACGGTGTTCGCCATTCATACCATCGATGCACATCAAGGACGGTATCTATGGTATCAACGGCCATTGCGTTTGCTTTCCACAGGATATCGAAACTATGTGCACAGAACTGCCTCAAACCAAATCGAACATGGTCATTTTTATCCGCCACATGAGCGATCATCACGAGGGCATTCAGAAAAGTCGTCATTACAAAGTGAGAAAGGAGAAAGTCCTAGCAGCTCTGCGGTGGCTCAAGATTCATCATCGCGGCTACCACGACATTACAATTTCGGAGTCAAATCTTGATTGGATAAAGAACGGTTCTATCTACGATGTGGCAGAGACACACACTCTGAAAACGAAGCGAAGCAGAAGAGATGTTGTCGCAAATGCAACTGAAACGCTGTCGGGCAACCAATGTGATACAGAATCTAATGACGATGACGTTGAAGTCCAGACAATTCACCCGAACTACAAAGGTGATTCGCCCAACGCCACCCAAACGAAAGTCATCAAAGATTTCGTAAACATAGCGAAACAGACAGGCCAGAAGGATAAGATTCTCAACTTCCCTCCGATCGATCACAGCAAGCCCTTGAAGTAAGTGAACAATTCTTCCCAGTGCCATGTTTTTTCACCTCAATATGCCATGCATTCTTTGAACTGACCATTAATGTTATCCAAAAATTGCGTCATCGTCTACCAGTGAGTTCGACGCAATGGTACAAATTTTCGTGAATGCATATCCGTGTCTTTTCCCAGGCGGTATTGGTGACGTGTATGACCCAATACGAGGAAAGGTGAAAGACATCCATAGCTGGGCAACAGCATATGATACGGTTCAAAGATGGAAGGTTCATCAACGATCAAATGTTTTGCTTGTATGTCTTCAACATGCTGCAAAGACACACAAACAACACGCAGGGGAACTTCTTCTACAAGGACAAGAACTTCCTTGGTGCTAGCGACAGAATGCCTCCGACGGTGGAAGAGTTACAACAACAGTTTGCGGCAGGAGACATGAAGTATTTGAACAAGTTGCGCTACCTCGCAAAGGGCATAAGAGGATCAGACAGTTTCTGGCGAGGAAAGACGGAAGAGTTGGAAGCGTGGATAGACTTCCACATATCCCGTGGACACGGTCCTCCCACCCACTTCACAACGCTGTCATGTGCAGAGAATTGGTGGCCAGATCTGCGAAGGCTAATGATCAAGCTCGAGAAACAAGCTGGTAATATCGAGCATGCCGAACTGCTAGCAAAGAAGGACTTCGTAGCAATGACCAAATCCGTCAAACGATTTACGTTGTACGTGAATGATTTCTTCATGAAGAGGTCGAGGGTGTTTCTCGACACGGTGGTGAAAAATGCTCTTGGTATTGAGCACTACTGGGCGAGGGTCGAGTTCGCACCAGGGAGGGGTCAGATTCATTTACACTTACTGGGAATTGGTAGGGACAAGTCTTATTTGTATGATTTCTATCGGGCTAAGTCGGAGGAGGAGAAGGTTAAGGTCATGGAAAAGTACGCCACTGGAGTGTTGGACATGACAGCCGACATTCGCGTAAATGAAGACCACGTTTCGGACAGGTCGCCCGACTCGATCAATCCACTAATGCACCGGTTTTGTGAATGTCCTGATAAAGGAGAGGACGTTCGACTGTTATGTCAGGAATGCATGGTGCACAAATGCAATAATTACTGCCTTGGTGACAACAGGAAGCATGAGCCACGAGAGTGTAGGTTTGATCATGGCAAAGAGTCCGAGTACGGCAAAGGTGACACACCCGGAAAGCCGCTCTGCAACATGTCGGTCATTGTCACTGATCGTAGAGGCTTAGAACATTTCAGATTACCGCGAACGCAATCTCGTAAGGCTGTCCAGCACAGCAAGACGCTATTGCAATGCTGGAGGGGCAATGTCGATATCCAGCTATTGATTTACAGGTCGCACCCCGACAAGCCGGATGTTACTGAGATAGAGAGTGTTTGCAAGTATGTCGTAGCATACGCAAGCAAGAAGAATCACACTTCAAAGCAGGAAAAGGAAGCTGTGCAAAACATCATCCAGAGGTGAGATCTATACTTCTTTTGCTTGGTAACATTTCCATCGACAAAATAAATTTGTCTTCTCTACATTTTTATTTTTTGCCATGTTACTGAATTTTGATTCCAAACCATCAAATCGTGATCAAACCAAATAGCAAAAGCTCCGCCGACATCAATGGCGTCCAAACCTTGGTCAAGATGTCCCTAAACATGATGACAAGCAAGAGGCTCATCAGCATTCAAGAGGCTGTGCACGAGATAGATCGTCTGAGTTTAACACTGTGTTCGGATGTTATCACCTACGTTTCGATACAAAACTGTCTGAAACTGCGAAAATCCTCCGACCCAAAGCCAAAAGATCTAGTGTATTGCTACGCAACACGTGATGAAAAACACAACAGATTATCATTGGACGAGTATTTCTATAAGGTTTGGTGCAGGAAAAACTTCATGATCGACCCAGATAGCGATCGGGAATGTAACAGGATCCTACTCCCAAGAGGTCTCAACTGCAGACCACGATACCCTATCGACTTCGATTACGCACGAGGGATGTTAATCATGCACAAACCGTGGAGTTTCAAGAATCCATTATGTACCAGAGACAAACAACGGACAATAGACACTTTCAAAAAAATGCTCGACACTAGAGTTGTCCCTACAAATGTTGTCACCGAATATGAGCGAGCTGTAAGGTATGCTCACGAGAAGAGAATTGAGGTAGTGGCGAAGCAGGGCACTATTCAGGCAGATGTCAACATAGACGATCTCGATCCAGAAGACGCGGAACAATTCCTGAACTTTTTCCATTCCAGCCAGTTAACTGACATGAAGACCAACCCGATCCTTGCGGAAAACATGACAGTGGACATAGGATTGAACCACGATTGGTCGGCGAGCTTCTTCCAGGGAGATAGGGACATAACAATGCCTGGGGAGGAGTACACGATCATGATTAGGGATCATGCTACCAAGGTACTAAATGATGAGAATGATCCAACTGATATTCCCACAAAATCAGATGGTACAAAGTATGACATCAACGACCTATCCGACGAACAACGAATGATAGTGCTCGCGACGGTCGATACAGTTGTCAAGTTCCTAGAGAACGACGAAGACTACTTGCCACTGCGAGCCACCATTACTGGCATGGGCGGATGTGGGAAGTCACATGTCATAAGCACTATCATATCCATCATAAGAGAGATGACCAACGTGAACAACACAGTCCAAGTTGCCGCACCGTCAGGCAGTGCTGCTTATAATGTCAAGGGCTGCACGCTGCATTCCCTTCTTGGTATTAACGTGCAGGTGCCATGGGCATCTTTGAATGCTGAAAGGAAGAAAGAGCTTCAAAAGAAGCTCAAGGAACTTCTTGTCTTGATGGTCGACGAGAGAAGCATGATGAACTCACACGTGACATATGGAGCTGAAGAGCACGTTCGAGAATGCGCATTTTACGGTCACAATAACACGGAGCTGTGGGGTGGTGTTCCTGTTGTACTGTTGTTCGGTGACGATTTTCAATTGCCCCCAACGGACAAGAATGGAGCCATAAGCGGATATGACAAGTATCACAGTAATCAGAGACCCCAATCAATGACTGCAAGAAGCAAGAACAACCAGGTATGCGAGTACGAAGGTTGTTACATTCTTACTGTCATGATGGTAGATAATGTGTTCAAATTGACTCGAAACTTCCGGACACAAGACAAGGACGACTGCGAATTGATGAACAGAATGAGAGTGGGCGATCAAACAAAGGAGGACGCACGTCGTCTGATCAACTTGCATTTAAGCTACTATTCCTCCAAGTTCAGAGACACTATCGAGGACGATCCAAAAACATTGCATGCCTACGCAAAACGGGAGGAAATGAATAAGCAAAATGTCAAAATGCTCGTAAAAACACAGAAACGGCTGTCAGTACCGGTAGCACGGCTCAGATGCCAATTCAGGAGCAACATGGTTGGCAATCCCACTGTGTACCAGTCGCATTTCTTCGGCAAAAAGATGTTGTACACTTTAGACGTTTGCGTTGGTGTGCACGTGTGCCTGGAGACAGCGAACATTGATCCGAACTCTGGCCTGTACGTTGGAGCGATTGGGAAGGTGATTGACATCGTTTATGACGAGCAGCACTCCGTAGGACCAAACACAAATGGTGTTGAATCCCTCCCAAAGTATATAGTCGTTGATTTCCCATACTTCAAACCGCGGCAAGGCATTGAACCCTGGGACAAAAAGAATCCAACGGTGAGTGAAAGTAGAAATGTATTCTTGAACTCGAAATATAGCATGGCACTGATCAATCATCCCTCTTTACACAAATTTGCAATCACTCCACTCCACCACTCCACTCAGCACGTGCCAATACCACCCTACACTCACATCTGCAACAAAGGATGCTGTACTGCCACGTTCATGCCCCTGCAAATTGCATTCGCAATCACAATACACCGCTGCCAGGGCATGGAGGCCGGGTTCGGCAAGGACGATCGATGGAATCGCATGGTGATAGATCCGTCAGATGAGCTCTGGGAGAGAAGCCAGTGCCTTGGGACAGGATACGTTGCTACCAGCAGGGGCAAAACACTTGGTTCCAAAAATGTTATGCACCCGACGGATAGTGCCATTTATTGGACAGGGCCGAGCGTGTCTGTAGAACGGTTACACAATTGCAAGACGAACCAAGATGGCCAACTCTGCAAACTCTTCAAGAAGCGGGACAAATGGGTCAAATACCTTGACGGCAAGGCAGAAGAAACCAAGACAAGATACAACAAAAGAAAGCTTGATGAAATGACGAAAACAACTTACCAAAAGGCAGTGAGTGGTACTTTAATAAAAAATAGAGAGGACCTGACGAACCGCATCACCGAAATCATAACCAACCCAAACAAAAAATGGAAAGAAGCGAAGAAAGAATACCAATTGCCACGCGATTATTTTTCCTAGTGGACGATACAATGCCATATTCACAACTTGCATGGAAAATAAATTTGTCTTGAAGACAAAATTATTTTCAATTGACAGATACAACAAAGGGAGAATATTTCTCGTGATGAAGAAACATGTCACCTATAATGACAATATACCTGCATTTCTTTCTGCGAATGACGGTATCCTCGACAGATATAGCCAATCAATTTCTGTAAAAAGCGCATTTAAGCCAGGTACTTCTCGCTTTCTACGTAGGAACAAGTACAAATTCTACAGCGGTATGGGTCTACAGAGCCTCTACGTGTCCCCAGGTAAACCTTCTCACTAAATAGCTACTATACTGATTCCTACCAAGATCCCTGTAGAAAAAAGTTTGGAAAAAAATGGAGAATTTGTGACCATAAGGGGTTGGGCACCTCCCGGCCCCGTTATCGACACTTCACTGCGCTTGTTTCGACCCGGGGCCCCGAGGGCCGATAA